>CM055902.1:9800085-10202585 GCA_029582155.1 Panopea generosa
AAAGGCAAACCTTCGTTAAATCGTTAAAGAAAAGTTCATCCCAAAAACTACAAAAACTACATTTAATCCTTTTCTGACATTAAAATCTCAAAAATCGTTGGATTGCTTCACGAGGAGAGTTAATAATTATAATCACGAGATACTCATTTGAACTACTTGAAATCGTCAAATAGGTCATAAAAAGACCAGGCGTTTGCGACTATTGAACGATCAATCAACCTTTTGTGACCCGTTATCGATCAGTAGGAGCAACGGACAAAAGAAAGTGTATCAGTTACTTGTGAAAAGGATTTGGTTCTGCTTCGTTTCATTTTGGGACCAACAAATATTTCACTTGGCTCCTGTTTTACCATCATATACTTAAATATTTAAATCTACAAAACGCAGACAGGTGATCGTGATTTTGACTGGCTCCAGTAAAACTGCATATTGTTTCATTCATATCGATAATATAATAGAGAAACCAGTGAAGACTTAGTTAAGTTTTAAAGTATTAATGTAAAGAGTTTGTAAAGAAGAAACCATCGATCAGTTGTGCGTGGCGGCCATCTTGTTTCGTATATATATGCTCATGCGTGGTGGCCATTTTGGATATTCGTCATTGTGCGCGGCAGCCATTTTGAACGCGTGTCGGAAGGCGGCCATCTTGAATGACTACTGATGGTAACATGTTTGCGCATGTGCGGTGACCATTTTAGATAACGTCGTATGTGTGGTCATAGTTTCAATATAGAAGCCGACTGACATTATATCGAAGTTTAGAACGATAGTCGTGCATTGGATAAGAACGATTCAAAAGTAAACAGAGCTGACTTTTATACTCGATCTAGGGCGTTGTCGCGGACATTAAGGGGGTCAGGCCCTAAGCCATAGACGGAGACGTTTAAGTGACAACCGTTTCTTAAAAAAAACTATACATGAACTTCATCTATTTATATAACAACTACTACTAAAAAATATAATAATTAATTAACACTAACTGTAATAAATAACTGAATAAATAATTAAAACTGTAATGAACAAATAACTGAATAAATAATTAAATATAGACTCTATAAATAACTTACATTTTTTTTCTCCAACAGCCAACACTCAAAGAACGCCCTACATTTATGACACGTTTTAGTGACAACCGTTTCTTAAAAAACTAAACATTAACTACATCTATTTATATAACAAGACTATTGTAATAAATTAATTAAATAAATAAATAATGATAAATAATTAAAACTAACTGTAAAAAATAACTGAATAAATAATTAAAAATAAATAAATAAGCATGAACACTACTGAATAATTAATAAGACTCTGTATTATAAATAACTTACATGTTTCTTCTCCAACGGCCAACACTCAAATGAATTCCCTACGTTACATAAGACACGCACTACTTTTGTGCATGGTCTATCTTAAGCTCTGACATTTCAAAATCATGTCGAGTGTTTTTTCCTGTTGAAGGTCTTATCCTGTCAGTCCAAGTCAAGTGTTTTTTTTCCTGTTGAAGGTCTTATCCTGTCAGTCCAAGTCAAGTGTTTTTTTTCCTGTTGAAGGTCTTATCCTGTCAGTCCAAGTCAAGTGTTTTTTCCTGTTGAATGTCTTATCTTGTCAGTCCAAGTCAAGTGTTTTTTCCTGTTGAAGGTCCGTGTCAATTGTTTTTTCCTGCTGAAGGTCTTATCAACATCCTGTCTGATATCAGTTCGTGTCATGATAGATGTTGCCTTAATTGTATAACAAGAACTTTATGGGGAGAATCGGATGTATTTAATTTTTATAGCAAGAGGTAAATATTTAATTTTAGAGCAACACAGGAAAGATTGAAATAAAGTCTTCATTATAAGTATTATTACTGTAATCATTATTATTATTATTAAAGATGAAATATGTTCTTTTTAGTATCGTAAATGTTAAAAATAATTGTTTCGAAATAGGGCAAGTTATATATTTTTGAAAAGGTATGACCGAGTACATTACGATAAATATGGTTTTCACTGGAAAAGATGTCATAAAATCAATTTTTTAATGGGTGATCGTAGCGTATCGAACGAGGTATCGTTGTAAAGGTATTGAAAAGTAGATTTCAAATATATAAGATTGATGGGTCCAGCTGAAAACTTTTTCGATTTATGTCAGAAATAAAAAAATGAAATCTCTAATAGCGAATCGAGTATGAAACCATATGAAAGAAAATGATGCGCAGTTTCCAAATATGTAATTTTTATGAGTCTAGGACGACCCCGAACTGAGATATAGACGTTTGAATAAAGCGGAAGTGACGTCATAAAACTAAACTTAATTGTAGAATATTCGCTTTGATAACGTTTGAAAGCTCTTGACACAATCATTAGGAAACTGTTATGGGTATAGGTCTTTCTCTTACCGTTTTCGAGATATCACGATTCAAATGTTGTGTGACGTCACACAATTTAACGCTTTATTGCGCCGAAATTCAAACGATCATAACCGAGTCAATTTTTGAGATATTATAGCCTTGTCGGGTATCGTACGAAATAACTTTTTAAGCTCTATCAGTTGATATAGTCGGACTGGAGGTGGAATCACTCATGCGTATAAAGGTCATTTTTTCATTAATTATATGTCGATTTCAACAAACTTGGAGTCTAGATACATCAGTATTTTCTCACGATTCAGAATCCAATCCAAGATGAACTTGAATGAAAGGTGTAACGAGTCGATACATCACATTACAAAAACATTGAAAATTTATAAGCGGAAGAAGGTAGAATGTTTAATTGAGAAAGTCAAAATGGATGTAGAGAAGTGGACTTGTCATAACCGTCTAATGGCTAATAGCAAACTACGAAAGGATCCAAGAGGATTTTACATTGTTGACCAATTAGGTGGTAAAGAAAATCCATTACTGACACCAAATGAAATAATGGACACAATGCCATTCCGTTATAAATCCAATGTTGGATCAATACTATAACATCTGATAAAAGACCCGGAGAAATTATTAACGTGGACTGATGAAGGTGAATTAATTTATGAAGAGACAACCATACCAGGATCCCAAATTACAGACTTGTTGAAAGATAGTCAATACCAGTATAAGGACTATGACATCATTGGAGCTCTCATGTTTTACAGCGGATTGAAGGAGTTAGGCGTGTCAGTTAAGCTGTTCAAAACACCACAGAGAAAAGAATTAATGAGACCATTTCCACCGGGTATCCCCAAAAAATAGAAAATTAAAAAGTTGTACATTTAAATGGGGAACTCCAGAGTCTACAAACGTTATTATTATCTACTTGAATTGGGAACAACGAATGTGAGAGACAGAAAACTGATGATTGAACATATTATTCCTAAGCAACTAGATGCAGTCAGTATTGTTGTACGCCATATCATGGAATCCAGGATACCTATCATGGACAGATAATCTGATTATTTTCATCGGAAGAGGCAAATACTGGGAGTCATTGCTGGACATACCGTACCCTTCAGAAGAAAACGCAGCCTGTTGTTAAGTCAACACCAGATTATCACGAGACTACTACGGGCATTTTATTTGAGACATACCATGCGAGTAGAAATAAGGAAACGAGAATATTAAATATTGTGAAATATATACAGGGGACAACCATCATCCTATTCAAACTATATTGAGCGATGTAATAAAGATGTGTACACATATTTGTCTTTGGGTTATAAATAAAATACCGTAACACGTATTGACTATTAACATTTTTATTGATACAAAATGAATATCTATACCATACTGCTGCATATTTACAATGAGCGAACAAAACGTATAACAATGTCTTCATTAACACTTGGTTCTCCAAACAAATTTATGGTTTGTTTCGTTTTGAAACCACATCTATGATCATCATAGAATAAACAAAACTGTCTATGTTTCTTCCTCACTCTCCACTTCTTCTGTTTCGTCTGTTTCCATATCATCAGAATCCAATGTTTCCAAAATCGATTCAATTTAACGTTTGTTTTTCTTTGTTGCTACTTCTCTTCCATAGTACGAGCCTTGTACTTTTCGACATTCATCATAACTTGTCGGTGTATAGTCCCTCGTTGTAGTTGATAGATATGGTAAATTAGTTGATTATATAGTAGTATAACGTCATCTGTGTATGTACTCATCATCTTCTTATTCGCTGTACTTTTAACCTCTTCTTCGGACATATTGTGGTCCAGATATTTATTATATTTAAGTTGCCACACAAGCTCGTTTAAATCTTGAACCTTATTGAACATGTCAGAAAACACTTCTCCTTCATCATCTTCAGATGATTCATCCTCCTGACTGTCATCTGTATCAGATGATTCCTCATTAATTACTTTTTCTTTATCACTTTCGTCGTCGTCTGGTAACGTTATCCAGTTTTTCTTTTTCCGTTCGTCTGTCATTTGTATGTCAACATCTTCATGATCCAGTTTCCGTTTTCTTTCTACACACCATTGCTTTACGTGGTTCTGTAAAGCGTGTACATCCCCAAACATGATCCCACAGTAGTCACGAATAGGCATATTTATATCACAATCTTCGGAATAATCACGTTCGTCGGAAGAACAACGGGGTGTGTTTTAATGATGATAATACGGTGATGTGTCCTTTATAACTTTTGACATGTAAGTGTCTGAATCGCAGACTACCGGTAATGCCGGTGAGCCATGTTCATAAGTTTATTTCCATTCAAAATATTTTCTCGCAGTCTATTTTGTTCCGCTGTGTTGGCCTGTAAATCAACTACTAAATGTCCACACGGTCTCTCGACAGCTCGCTTGTACGTGTTCATAAAAAGATGACTATTGGTAAGATAGAGACGTCTAGCGAGATTGGAAACTTGCATTCTGTCCACAGGATTATTGAACAACACTAAATGTTTTGTATTTAAACTTATATCTCTCGATGATTTTCCTTGTGGAAACAAATTCTGTGTTAAATATAACACTGTCAAATTTTTATGGTGTGATCCTTTCGTGAATAGATTAGCAACGCGTTCATCTTTCTTTGCATCTCCCATCAAATCGTCCCGAATGATACAATTTCGTACTGCCACATCCAGGTAAGTGTCATGGTCTATAAAATCCGGGATCCCTTTCACAAATTCAACCTCTGGTAAGTGTCTCTTCACATCGTCGTAGAGAGGTTGGTATTGTCCGTAACATCATATGATTCTTTGCGGTAGAGATAGAATGTATTTTTCGCGCAATATCTTGTTGGTCAACATCGATTTACCACTTCCGCTTGGTCCAGTTAAAACTATGGAGCAAGGATATTTGAACTTAAACGCTAGAGCTCCCGGCGCTCCCAAATGCGCTCCCGGCGCTCCCAAATGCGCTCCTGGCGCTCCCAAATGCACTACCAACGCTCCCAAATGCGCTCCCGGCGTTCCCAAATGCGCTCCCGGCACTCCCTTATACTCTGGGATTCTTGGTGGTAATCTCCAGCTTATATTATCTTTATGCTGTGGTTGCTCTTCAAAGTGTTTATTTTTCTTATGTCTCATGAGATTGTATCTACTACAAAATGTCTGATCACATACTGTGTAAGAAATTGTACTCATCTTGCCTCTTTTTTAAGTGTCGTTAGTGCAAATATTACCACTATAAACTCTACATCAATTAAAAAGTTAACCTTCTTCCCCTTATAAATTTTCAAATAATTATAATAGTAATAATAATAATAATAATAATTAAGACTTTATTTCAATCTTCCCTGTGTTGCTTTAAAATTAAATATTTACCTCTTGCTATAAAAATTAAATGCATCAGATTTCCCCCATAAAGTTCGTGTTATACAGTTATGGCAACATTTATCTTGACACGGACTGATAACAGACAGGATGTTGATAAGACCTTCAACAGGAAAAAAACACTTGACACGGACCTTCAACAGGAAAAAACACTTGACTTGGACTGACAAGATAAGACATTCAACAGGAAAAAACACTTGACTTGGACTGACAAGATAAGACCTTCAACAGGAAAAACACTCGACATGATTGTGAAATGTCAGAGCTTAAAATAGACCATGCGCAAAAGTAGTGCGTGTCTTGTGTAACGTAGGGAATTCATTTGAGTGTTGGCCTTTGGAGAAAAAACATGCAAGTTATTTATAATACAGAGTTTATTAATTATTCAGTAGTGTTCATGCTTATTTATTTATTTTTAATTATTTATTCAGTTATTTTTTACAGTAAGTTTTAATTATTTATTATTATTTATTTATTTAATTTATTACAATAGTAGTTGTTATATACATAGATGAAGTTAATGTTTAGTTTTTTAAGAAACGGTTGTCACTAAAACGTGTCATAAACGTAGGGCGTTCTTTGAGTGTTGGCTGTTGGAGAAGAAACATGTAAGTTATTTATAGAGTCTATATTTAATTATTTATTCAGTTATTTGTTCATTACAGTTTTAATCATTTATTCAGTTATTTATTAAAGTTAGTTTTAATTAATTATTATTATATTTTTTAGTAGTAGTTGTTATATAAATAGATGAAGTTCATGTATAGTTTTTTTAAGAAACGGTTGTCACTTAAACGTCTCCGTCTATGGCTTAGGGCCTGACCCCCTTAATGTCTGCGACCACGCCCTAGATCGAGTATAAAAGTCAGCTCTGTTTACTTTTGAATCGTTCTTATCTAACGCACGACTATCGTTCTAAACGTCGATATAATGTCAGTCGGCTTCTATATTTAAACTATGACCACACATACGACGTTATCTAAAATGGTCACCGCACATGCCCAAACATGTTACCATCAGTAGTCATCCAAGATGGCCGCCTTCCGACACGCGTATAAAATGGCCGCCGCGCACAATGACGAATATCCAAAATGGCCGCCACGCAAGAGCATATATACGAAACCAATTGGCCGCCGCACATGCGCAGTCCGTGGCGTTAAACCGACCCATATACTACTATTGAGTTTTTATGTACAAGCATCGGATCAGTCGTTACTTTTATGAATACATAACTATCTCCAAGTGCCATTTTTTGATACCATGTAGTTATATTTCAGAGAATATTTACATAAAACAAATTAGGTCACGCTAGTTTTGAAACTAAAGATAAAACGTCCTTTTTGAATTATATTAGCGAAAAGAAAAACTCGCGTTAATATAATTAAATATACCTATATGATGTGTGTCTGCATTTTTAATAATATTCTCATGGTCCTAGATTTCCTATAGACTGATTTTGACCTAGAAACTATAGTGGTCCATGCCTTGGACTCCGAACTCAGGGGTCCCATGTTCGATCCCCCACTCCTCCAACTAAAAATACTTTAACAAAAATCGAGGTCTCTGTATTGAACCTGAAATTTTGTCTATCACTATCTTATATTTAGGAAAATTATCAATTTAACGGCCTGCATACCGATACATTTTAATGTCCTATGTGCATTATGTAAATATATCTAAAAAAAAATTAAGTGAACATTTTTATCAAAATTAATATTCACTAGATACAAAAATACAAAAATCCTCGTTTATGAAGAGATTTATTATAAACTACAACTTAGAATATTGTACGGCTGTTGACGAATTTGTTTTATTATTGGGGTTTAACATCTGTTTTAACATATTTAAAGTAAATACGGCGTATCCAGTTTTACTGGTGTAAGAAGAAACCAGAATCCGAGTAGAACAACCATACTTTCCATGGGTATCTTTATTTATTTTTATATTAATTATTTACCTTAGCTGATTATGCCATTTCAAAAAAAAGTTTATACATTCTCGGTGAAATAAATAAACAAGTTCTATTTGCTGTTTTATTTATTTTAAATTTCATAAAGTAAAACAATATTAAAGTGAAACAAAATACCGTAAACTGTCGATATGTTACGATAGTCTCGACGAGTATCACTCGTTATATTCTGGATATTGGTGCCCAGAAGAAATTTGACTTTAAATATGATAAATATATAGTTTTAGTTTGGTAGTAGTAACATAGACATAAACAGAGATATGGGTGACTGCAGGTGCTTATTTTAATTTCGAATGTCACATTTTGAGTTTATTTTTTCAAATATTAGAAACAACTCTTCCTGGACTAAACATAATTTTGTGGTATTTGTTTACTATTTTACGGGGAAACTTCTCATTTTAGTCCATTTCTGAAGTAAAGAATAGTCATAATAGTAGTAGTATAGTAGTAGTAGTAGTAGTAGTAGTAGAAGTAGTAGTAGTAGTAGTAGTAGTAGTAGTAGTAGTAGTAGTAGTAGTAGTAGTATTAGTAGTAGTAGTAGTAGAGTAGTAGTAGTAGTAGTATAGTAGTAGAAGTAGTAGTAGTAGTAGTATAGTAGTAGAAGTAGTAGCAACAGAGTATTTGTAGTTGTAGAAATAGTAGTAATAATAGTAGTATAGTAGTAGTAGTAGTAGTAGTAGTAGTAGTAGTAGTAGTAGTAGTAGTAGTAGTAGTAGTAGTATTAGTAGTAGTAGTAGTAGAGTAGTAGTAGTAGTAGTATAGTAGTAGAAGTAGTAGTAGTAGTAGTGGTAGTAGTAGAAGTAGTAGCAACAGAGTATTTGTAGTTGTAGAAATAGTAGTAATAATAGTAGTATAGTAGTAGTAGTAGTAGTAGTAGTAGTAGTAGTAGTAGTAGTAGTAGTAGTAGTAGTAGTAGTAGTAGTAGTAGTAGAAGTAGTAGTAGAAGCAGCAGCAGTTCTGAGTAACATAGTTCTGGCTGTACCACTTTACTCAGTATTGACGGGCAAATGACAATGAGCCGTAATGATGTATATAAATCATCAGAGAGACTGTTGCTGGATAGGCGGGGATTCAAACTCACGACTTCTGGACACAAAGTCAGACGGGATTCCGACTGAGCTTACCGGGCCTGACCCAGCAGTTATAGAATAATTTGAAATAGCATCAGTGGTAGTAATCACAGTTAATGTGATTTTTTATTATTAAATGGAGGATCTTGGATCAACTGAGATTAGCTCAGTCGGCAGTGCATCTGACTATCAATCCAGGTGTCGAGAGTTAAAATCCAAACCTAGTCAAGTCTCCATAAATGATATACGACATTGCGTTCCATTATCATTCGTCTCTTGACGCTGATTCTAATGTGAAAGTTATCAGTTGCAGAAATGTGGTGTACTTGAGTACTTATTAACCTGTCAGGAGGCAAGAGTGGTTATGTTAATCGATTGTCTGTTAACCCTCGATAGCACTAAAAGGATGCTTAGTACTGCATCAATTAATGATTGACCAGGCATTGCTAATAAAAAAATGTTTTTGCTGAGCTCAGTCGGCAGTGTGCCCGGCTATCAATACAGGTGTCGAGAGTTAAAATACAAAACTGGTCAAGTCCTCGATCGCATAAAAAGGATGCTTAGTACTGAATCAATTAATGATTAATGCTGAGCTTTGAGCTAGTGTTTTTCATGTGGGTAGGTAGGTAACTAAATTCATTTTGCATTTGTATGTTATATAGAAATGCATATAGAAATCGCAGCGTCCGTCCGTCCTTCCGTCCGGTATTTCGTGTCCGGCCTGTAACTTTGTCATGAATGGATGGATTTTGTTGATTCTTGCTACAAATGATCAACATAACATGACGACATGTCACGAGTAAGACCCACACCCAAACCGCAAAGGTCAAAGTCACAATTTGAGTTTGTTAGACAACACTTTGAGTCTGTGTGAGATTTCGTGTCCGGCCAGTAACTTTGTCATGCAAAAATGGATTTTAATGATACTTGCTACAAATGATCAACATAATATGACGACGTGTCGCGAGTAAGACCCATTCCTGCACCTCAAAGGTCCAGGTCATTCTTTGAGTTGGTTTGACAACACTTTGAGTCTGTGTAAGATTTCGTGTCCGACCTGTAACTTTGTCATGCATAAATGGATTTTATAAATACTTGCTACAAATGATCAACATAACATGACGACGTGTCGCGAGTAAAACCCATACCCTTACCTCAAAGGTCAAGGTCACACTTCGAATTTGTTTGACAACACTTTCAGTCAGTTTGAGATTTCGTGTTTGGCCTGTAATTTTGTCATGCATAGATGTATTTTGTTAATACTAGCTACAAATTATCAACATAACATGATGATGTGTCGCGCGTTACACCCAGAATCCCACTTGACTATAGATTTTTCTTACTGGGCACTAGATTTTCTAATCTATCTATACTCAACATCCTTACACAATATTCAAATTCTTTATTTGACACTTTATTTTCATTAATTAACTCATTTATACGTGACACTAGATTTTCTCACTTAATACACACAATTCTTACTTGACTTTAGATTTTTCTTACTGGGTACTAAAATTTCTTATCTATATATACTCAACAGCCTTACACAACATTTAAATTCCTTATTTGACACTATATTTTCATACGCGACATCAAATTTTCTCATTCGATACACAACATCCTTACTTGACTATATATTTTTCTTAATGAACACTAAATTGTCTAATCTATATATACTCATCATCCTTGCACAACATTACAATTCCTTATTTGACACTTTATTTTCATACGAGACACTAGATTTACTCACTCGATACACAACATCCTTACTCTACTATAGATTTTTCTTACTGGGCACTAAATTTTCTAATTTATATAATTATATTGAACATCCTTGCACAACATTCAAATTCCTTATTTGACACTATATTTTCATACGCAACACTAGATTTTCTCACTCTATACACAACATACGTAGTTGACTATAGATATTTCTTACTGGGCACTAGATTTTCTAATCTATATTTACTCAACATTCTTACACGGCATTCAAACTTCTTATTTCAAACTTTATTTTCATACACAACACTACATTTTCTCACTTAATACACAACATCTTACTTGACTATAGAGTTTTCTTATTGGGCACTAGATTTTCTAATCTATATTTACCTAACATTCTTACACAACATTTAAATATCTTATTTGACACTATATTTTTATAAACGACACTACATTTCCTCACTCAATACACAACACCCTTACTTGACTATAGATTTTTCTCACTGGGCACTAGATTTTCTAATCTATATCTACTCAACAGTCTTACACAACATTCAAATTTCTGATTTGACACTATTTTTTTATACGCGACACTACATTTTCTCACTCAATACACAACATCCTCACTTGACTATAGATTTTTCTTACTGGGCACTATATTTTCAAATCTATATTTAACCAACATTCTTACAAGGCATTCAAATTTCTTATTTCACACTATATTTTCATACGCAACACTACATTTTCTCACTTGATACACAACATCCTTACTTGACTATAGAGTTTTCTTACTGTTCACTAGATTTTCTAATCTATATTTACTCAACATTCTTACACAACATTCAAATTTCTTATTTGACACTATATTTTTATATGCGACACTATATTTTCTCACTCGATACACAACATCCTTACTTGACTATAGAGTTTTCTTACTGGGCACTAGATTTTCTAATCTATATTTACTCAACATTCTAACACAACATTCAAATTTCTTAATTGACACTATATTTTTATACCCGACACTAGATTTTGTCACTCAATACACAACATCCTTACTTGACTATAGATTTTTCTTACTGGGCACTAGATTTTCTAATTTATATTTACTCAACATCATTACATGGCATTCAAATTCCTTGTTTGACTCTATAATTTCATACGCGACACTAGATTTTCTCACTCAATCCGCAAAATCCTTACTCGACTATAGATATTTCTTACTGGGCACTAGATTTTCTAATCTATATATAGTCAATATCCTTACACGACATTTGATTCCTTATTTGACACTATATTTTCATACGTGACACTTGATTTTCTTATCGATACACATCTTTACTCAATGCTAGATTTTTATTACTGGGCACTAGATTTTCATATCTATATATACTCAATATTTTAGTTGACCTATGATTTTTTACATCACACTTAATTTCAAACTTAAAATTACAAAAGTTTCTGAAAAGTGAATCCACCATCAATATATGTAAATATGACGTCACAACTTCAAGGTGTCAAATTAAACATAAATTACTCATCAAAATCACTCGTAAATATCTCAGCCTGTTAATCTTTATTTTAAAATTAGTTTCAATTTCCCAATTGTTCATTTTTGATAGAAAATTAATATAACTATTAAAAACATAAGGATTTGTATGTTGTCAAATTAACGACTAGATTTTTCTAAAGAGCGGCAAAATATTGTGAAACAAATACCTGGATTTAATCACTTATCTTTCCCTCAAAACACAATGAAAAATATATCTTTATATGTTCGTTGTTGAATGGCATATTAAACTTGCATTCTTAAAGGTTGATTTTCGGAAATGTTGGAGGAACATTAAAATTTTATCAATTTAAGCTGATTAAGATAACTCTAAAAGTATCGGTGATTGAAAATATAGTATACCAAATGGTTATGATGAAGAATTCATATTGGTATCTTTGATATCTTTCGTGAATTAAGGTTTTGAAAACCATTTGATGCCGAAAAATGTACATTGCTCGGAAATGAGTAAATTGTGGATGATTTCTTTTATAATAACACTTAATTTATTGGTAACTTTGACAATATGACCGATTGAAAATGTATTATATCAAATGAGTATTGTCAGGTTTTTCTTGTTTCTTTCTTCAGTATCTTTCGAGAATTAAGGTTTCAAAAAAGAACACATTGAGTATAAAACCGCACATTTTGTCAATATAGTTCGATTTCGAATGTGATTTTAAACATTTTATTGGACAAACTATTTTTTTCTAACCTTTACCAATTCAAAGTTTAGATATTTTGAATAGGGTTTTTCGGCGTACAAACACATTATAGGTTATTCGACGCCAACTGGAAGGAAGATTTCAGGTTCACTCTACACGTACAAAAACAACAAATTAACATACAGATTTAAAACAAATATTCACCAACAAATGAATATGCAGAATGAACCTAGAATCTTGATACCTGCAGAACTGCAGAATTTCAACAAATTCTATCGTATTACTCAAATTGTCGTTTCTTACGACATGTATGAGCCACAGTGGTCCTATTCTTACCATCACTCATATGGCTCCCTGAAAGCACACAGGGGTTGATATTTTAACCACAATAGTGAACATGACAAAAAATGATAAAATGAACATGACACCCATTCGGAGGATTCCTACCCCTCTGCAGAAATCGGCAAAGAATCTATTCTTAGCCGGAACCACACGGGCTTAGATATTATGAAACAAATCATTTAAATATCAAAACATAACTTAAACTAACACCAGATAAAAAAAAGCATTATTGTACACCCATAAAGCGTGAACTTTCCGTAGTGCGTGTGAATATAAGGTGACACAGGCATTCCAATTTAATAACACCGATATCAATATTGGAACCCTCCAACTGGAAAACCTCGGTTCCCAATGGCCAATTCTAAAAATAGATTTCCGATTCCAATTTGGAAATAATAAATTTCAATTGGAAATTTATTTTTCCAACTTGGACGAAACGACTTTCCAGTGGAAATCATGCATTTTTGGGGCTTTTAGATTATAATTGTGACATAAATCTGAATTTATAATGCTTTTACCTTTTTGTGATCGCACAGTCGTACTCTTCAAACTGCGATACTTAGTCAATAAAAATAACGAAAGATAAAAAAAGAGTTTTTCCAGAAATTCACTGAGTTGTGTTTTGTGTTAGATAGTAGTTTTTTACAGATAATGTGCAACATTAATGTGTTATTGTATTCACATTCTCCGAGAAACGAGTATAGGTAAATTATGTTAAGAATAAAATATTTACATATGTGCTGAATAAGTATGTTACATTGATTTGTACAATATAATGAAAATACTTTGTATATACTTATTTCACCATAAAAGAGTATTGATAAGTAGATGTAGTTATAATTCTGCATTTGAGATATTATGGACAGCTTATTTAATATCAGATCCAAATTTGAATTTTAAGAATGTATTTAAATGTATTGCATGTGTTTTAGCTGAATATCTTAATTAGAGCATTTTTCAATTGTCATAGATCTTCAATTTCCACCGGAAGCCGAATAAATTATATGAAATTTATGAAAATCATAGCGTGTTTATAATTCGAGCTAAGGGCAGCGTGTATTGATTAATCGGTCTTATCGCAGTATTTAAACACCGATGCTTAACTCTCTGGCAATCCTGAATTAGGTGTTACGCAAGCCTCTCCATACATACACAATTAGCTCTGTTGGAAGCCTGACCGATTAGCTCGTCGTTGATTTGTCAGTTACCGGGATAGTGGAAATCCTTTGTCTTAGTCATTACTCTAAACACTTTCCGATCGCACATAGTTTTATTGTTACACACTACCACCCAGATGCTCCACATAAAACCCTATTTATATGTTGGAAATTTGGATGCATAATGCTGGGGCCTCTATGAGATTTGGTGACGTTGAACTATTTTGTACTCCACATAACATCGTATACCGGAGTACTTTTGTGCTTGGAATTACATAGAAAAAACATTGTTACATGTATTACATTTACACAACAATACGAAATATCAATTGATAAATGTTATTATTTATCAGTAAGTTATTCTGATCATACTGAATATGCAGGCGTATTGTTTATAAAATATTTTCAGGAATGAAGCCCGACATTTAGTGGTAAAAGACATTTGATAAATGGGCACAGGTTTCAAGAGTTTTACCTGTTTTTTCCTGTCGACCACGCTTTGAAAATATATAATGTATTAAAATACTGTTCCTTTAAAACATGCCTTTTATGTTTTGTTTGTATATATGTCTTGTCAATGTCACTTTATAGATGCGTTCCACAAATCACAAAATCAATGTCTGTTGTTTGTTTGATTTTTGTATGGAAAAATCGATTAAATATTACATTAAAGTAATTTTATGGTACAATAAAATGAGCGTATTCTATCGAACCCTATCGCATTTCTTTTCTTTTTTCTGTATTCTTTGAATATTAGCAATATATTTATTGATATTATGGCTCATGTGTGCCTTGCTTCTGTCGATGTAATGTATAAAACTTTTATGGCACATGTGTGTCATTTTGATTATGCATAATGATAACCATGACTTGTGACACATATGTGCTTTACATATATTGCATAATAATAACTGGTCACAATGTGACACATTCATTGCATCCTTAGTTCAGTGTTTTTTTCAAGATTTATAAAAGACATCATTTTGGTTTGTATATGGTCAGCTACCACCACTGCGTTTTCCAGACTTACATTATAACGTTTGACCTAATTTTCACTATTTCTATCATTCGCAGACCAAAAAGTCCTTTATCATATTAAAGTACTATCAAATTAAAATGTTCCAAAAATGGGGTAAAAAGTATTTCTTTTTACCCATATTTGTCCCCTGAAGTTTGGTACCCCAAATTTTATTATGATCATTGTCAGTTTGACATTTTCATTCAACCAGAATTAAGCTTACTTTAAAAATATATGCCCTGAACATCCCTATACTTTTTTCAGCCAATCAGAGAGAATTCCCAATGGTGGTAGCTGACCTAAAGGGGCATTTTATTTGTCTTTTTTTATTATTCTACTGATGCAAATGCATCGAATAAATATTTCTCAACAATATGATACCATTATTATTCTTCTGCTACATAATTTGATCAAAATGTGGCATTTTCCATACAAATCATAGTATACATATTTTTACCAAATTCCCAGTGACAAATCTGTACGTCAATTCAAATTTACTTGGGCACTTGACCTTCAATATCTGAACTAATCACTCTTGTTTTTTTATAAAATTTTGAAAACGAGTATATGAATATGTAATGATAGCTTTGCACATTCACTTTTAAGATTTTTTTGCATAAAAGTGTGTACACATGATAATTCCATACCCCACCCACTAAAATTAAATGGAAAAAAGCTAATTTGACCATTTTCTTTAATTGCATAATAAATGTGTAAATATTATTATAAAGCTGTTTTCGTATGCATTTGATCGAATAAAATTAACAACCAAATGATAAATTAGACCATTTCGTAATATTTCTTTGTCGCTTCGGTTAAAGAATTACATTCAGATAACATACTATCCGATAGAACGGCAGCCTTTCGGAACATCGCTCACCAAGATACAAAAGAATATCATATTTATTTAGCGGTTCAATATGTGTTTAATAAAATGAAACTGGTATACTTCGTTTTCTATGTCTCAAATTAAAAGACATGTGAAGATGACATGATTTTTAGTAATAAATCACAATAGATTCCAGTTCTAATGAATTTGGGATACAAAACATCTAGATACAAAATACCCATCGAATGTTACATTTTAGCCAATAAAATGCCAGACAAAATAGGGCAAAATGGAAAATATTTCCAAAATCATACAACTTAAGTCTTTCTGGAATGTAGTATGTTGAGATTAGTAAGTGATTTAGCAACATTAAAGTGCAATATATACTACCAGGAACTCATCAATGCAAATTTTCATCTGGATTAACTTAAAACTGTACATGTCAAACCTGGCATTTTTACCAAATTTCCCTAATTTAGCCTCATGAGTTACCTTAATAGAAAATAAAAAGATATATTTTGTCAAAATTTACCATATTTATCACAGTTCTATTGCATTTATTGAAGTACTGAGTAGAACATACTGAAGGCAATTTAAAGCAATATTGCCCTTACTTTTGACAAAAACCTCTAAAAAAATAGAAACAAATTGCCAGAATTAATCAACATGCAGAAAATTTCTAAATCTTATTGCCATCTATTTACAAGCATCTCAATTGCACTATTTACAGAACAAAAGAAGTTTATGCGATAAAAATTTAGAAAATGTCACGCTTGTTTAGGTCAGCTACCACCATTGCGTTTTCCGTAGACTTACATTATAACGTTTGACCTTATTTTCACTATTTCGATCGTTCGCAGACAAACATTCCTATATCATATTAAAGTACTATCCTAGCCTCAAATTATATGTAAGATATCCCAAAAATGAGGTCAAAAGTATCTTTATTACCCCCTAAAGGTCAGTCCCCAACTTTCAGCATGAAAAGAAAAGTAAATTTCACCAATTTAACTGGCCATACAATTTCCTTAATAAAATGAATTAATCTGTCTAATTTTTTATTGACACAAACATAATAAACTTATATTTTATTGTGATCATTTGCCAGTTTGACAGTTTCTTCCAACCAGAATTAAGCTTATTATAAAAAATTATGCCCTACACCCTTTTCAGTCAATCAGAGAGCACGTTTCAATGGTGGTAGCTGACCATATGTATTTATAATTTGTTCGTGTTTACAGTTAAAAATGGTTTCTTCATCGACTTAACGTACAAAAAAGGGGTCACCAAATGTCCTTATGTCTCCAGGGGCAGACCACATCCGAGGATTTTCGAAGTTGACCAGAACTTCATCAAAACGATACGGGAATCTAAAATCAAGGTACATTCTCAGTGACTATATATCGATGTAAATGGTAATAATACAATTTCTTAATCTGTTTTGATAAGTTTTAAATACTCATTCTCCTGTTGATCATGTGTTCTTATTTTTAAATTTTTACTGTTAAGCTTGAAACTACTGGACCGTGATTACCATAGTAGTAGTTTACCTAAATTGGCTTTTCATAGAAAAATGGAAAATCGCCTCATCATTCATACGTTATGAAAGAATAAAAACGATTTGGTTGGCTGTTTGATGGAGTATTAAGAGGAAACTCATGGAAAATACTATAACATCTTTAAAAAATCTGATGGACGGAGTAACAGATTTGGTTTAACCACAGGGACTAGTCGCAAAATATCTTTTATTGATAAACTCCATATCTCTGTTATTCACAGACCTATCAAAAGCAATAAACGGTGGATATTTATTGTGCTTGAACGAATGTGTATATGTTACAGTAAGATTGTGAAACCAGGGATTTCATGAAATTCCTGAAAATTTCAGTAATTTCGCGAAATTACTGTTTCACTCAGGGATTTCATGAAATCCCTGAAATTTCCAGTAATTTCGTGAAATCCCTGAAAAATGTAGTCAGGGATTTCATGAAATCCCTGAAGAGGAAATAAGCAGACAATACATCTGGTGATTTTTTATTTATTGATACATTTGAATAATCAGGTATACATTTCAGGTATAGTTTCTTGTGTAGTTCAACCAAACTATGGAAACAGATTAGATCAGGATTAGACACCGAGTAACTCGGCGTCTCAGCCAAATCCATGCCGTTTGACACTCGGCCAATATTTTCGCCAAAATTACAAACTGCAAACTGTTGTGAATCAGAGAGAAAACAGTAAAACTCATCAATTTACCGGCATCTAATTTATTGACAATTAAACCCTTCACTGCTTACCTTAAACTATAGTGTTATATGGAAACAGCTTAGATCAGGATGAGACACCGAGTAACTCGGCGTCTCATCCGGATCCAAGCTGTTTGACACTCGGCCAATATTTTCGCCAAAATTAAGTTAATCTCAGAAGTTTTAAAATGCAGCAGACACAATGTTGCACATGCGCAGAATTGCTTCCGGCAGTAAAGGGTTTAAATAAAAACAGAATAAAACATAGAAGAAAGGGGAAGGTATGGTGGGTTGGTAAAACAGGTCTCAAGGAAAGCACTTTGATGATTGTGTTTAAAAAAGGCACAAGTGCAATGAGCACTGCAGTAACTGATTAATGCGGCACACATTTCCCATTGTATATTGGGCATATCTATCAAAAGTTTATTTGTTGGAGCATGTGAGGCTGGAATGACATCTTGAGTTACACTTCAGCTTTGCTTTAAAACATTTGCATCTGTTGGACTGGCACTTTTTTGGACCGTTGCAGTTGCACTTGGTAAAGCCTTGCCCACCAGATGAAGATTCCGCAATAACAGCAGCACGAAGTGAGGTTACATTCTCCTGACTAACATCAGCTTCTGTCAGTAATCGCTGAGGACACAGATCAAACTGGTTCCTGGAGTATTGTCCCTTTAAAACACCGCCTTTACAGCAATCTTGTACTGGTCAGTGTCGACGTCTCTGTTGACGATGACACCAAGAATGTTACGAGGATCCCCTCTGCCACGATCTACTGCCGGTATAGGAACAGCCACATTGTCCCCAGGCACACTGGTTTTGAGATCCACACGGCTGCGTTTCACCATCCTCTCTGCCTGAGATAGTAGTGCTGCATAGGCGGCTTCAGCTCTACGCTTCCTGATCTGGATAGTGTGGTCTTCCAAGATTGGTGTGTTGGTGACTGATGGGGATATCTGAGAATGGTCTGGCGGGTTCATTTCACTGGTAGAAGGCAGTATGATAAGTACAGTGTGTTCATGGTAAGCTGGTGTAGAAGTTGGGCTGCTTAAGTCGGCTGGTATACTGTCAGTTTCATGTGGAGATGTTGGGCTGCTTGAGGAGGCTGGAATGCTGTCAGTTTCATGAGAAGAAGCTGGGCTGCTTGAGGAGGCTGTAATGCTGTCAGTTTCATGAGAAGGAGTTGTGCTGCTTGAGATGACTTGTATGATGTCAGCTTCTTGTGTATGAGGTGTGCTACACGAGAAAGCAGCCAGAAGATCATCCTCACTCTCCATCCTGTAAATCACTTCTGTGGGTAGTGCTGAAGAGGTTAAGCCCACTTCACACCCAAACATGGCCGAGTATGGTGAACACTTAATCCCCGAGTGATGTGCTGAGTTCTTTTGGAATTGTACAAACTTGATGCCTGTAGCCCAGTCCTGTTTTTCATTGTCTGCCATCCATGCCACTTACATGTCCTTAATGTCTCCATTTGCACGTTCTACAGAACCTTGGCTTTGAGGATGACGGGGTTTGCCATGCACAAGCTTAAGAGTTGGCCACACCTCCTTCAGCTCTGTGATCATATGGGATGTAAACTCTGAACCATTGTCACTCTGGAGAATGACAGGAGCTCCCATGAGGAGGAATATGTCCATACGCTGGAAGGCAACCTCTGAGGCACGCTTGGTGGTGAGTGGTCGGATGACACAAAATTTGGTCAGGTGGTCCTGGTAAACCATGATCCACTTGTAGTTGGAGTGTGCCATAGCCTGCATGTCTATTAAATCAACCTGGCCTCTACATGCAAACTCCTTGGTCAGAATAGGTCGCACCACTACACCCTTGGTCATTGGACGCTTCCTCTTTTTCTGACACTCCGCACACAGTGACTTGAAGTGCTCTAGAGCCTTGGTAGTGATGTTCGCATATTTTCGTTGTAGTTCCTTGATCATGCGATCACGACCACCATGACCAGTAGCAATGTGGGCACGCTTGATGACATCAAATGTGTCCTCAATAGTGACATAGTAAAGAGGCAACTCCTCTGGATGTGTACGCTTCTTTATCAGTTTCTCCACATCACCACACTGGAGAATCTCATACCTGAAATGACAGTTAATTACATTATATTAAATAACATTAAAGTAACTCGTATTGTTATCATAGCGGTACTGACTCAGATCTGAGGGCTTAATCAACACTTGCATATTCTACACAAGCAGTATAGACTCAGTTAAAAGGGCTTAATGGACACATGAATATTCTACACAAGCAGTATAGACTCAGCTCAAAGGGCTTAATGGACACATGAATATTCTACACAAGCAGTATAGACTCAGCTCAAAGGGCTAAATGGACACATGAATATACTACACAAGCAGTATAGACTCAGCTCAAAGGGCCTAGTGGACACATGAATATTCTATGCAAGCAGTATAGACCCAGTTCAAAGGGCTTAATCAACACATGGATATTCTATGCAAGTAATATAGACTCAGATCAGAGGGATCAATCATCAGATATAAGTTCAAGCAGTACAGACTCAGACCAGTCTTAATCAACACATGGATATTCTATGCAAGTAATATAGACTCAGATCAGAGGGATCAATAATCAGATATATGTTCAAGCAGTACAGACTCAGACACATGAATATTCTATGCAAGCAGTATAGACTAAAATCAGAGGGATCATTTATCACATGTTTATTCTAAGGAAGCAGTATAGACTAAGATCGGAGGGATATTTATCACATGTATAGGCTTTGATCTGAGGGCTCATTTATCACATGCACAGTCTATGGGAACAGGATAGACTCAGATCAAAGGGCTCAATTGTTAAACTAACACCTCATTATAAATTAACATCCAATTAATATGTTCAATGAAAGGAAGATCTCAAATATACTCCACAGGTAAAAGAAGAAACACGGTAATGATGAACTTATTAACTCATTATCTAAAGGTGACAAATAACACTTTAAAACATTTGGCAGCTTATCTTTATATCACAGCACAAGGTCGTCAAAAAAACCTCTTATATTTAATGACATCACTAATTGTAAATCACCAACATAGTTATTCAATAAAAACTATAGATTTTAAAATTGGGCATCATCCCTCCATATTTAGACATATTTAAATTACTTAAATCAATCTACTTACTTGGATAACAGATAGTAGCTGCTCCTTATCTTTGTGTGATTATTGGTAGATGCCGATTTAAAGCTTTCTATAATTCTGCAATATTCTGTCTTTGGAATCAGATACTTCTGACATACTTCATATCTTTTGAACAACTCTTGCCTGAAAACGTCTTCCATACTATCAGAAGACATCTTGCATGAAAGTAAATCTATACTGAATGGGCTGAACCGGGATGCCTTTTTAATAGGACAGGCCTCAGGTGAAGCCATTTGCCAGGCCCACACCTATTGACCTGGTGAGACTCAAAATAATTGACATATGGTCAGACAGACACCCAGGCCCACCCCTATTGTCCTGACAAACACCTTTTTCCTGGTAGTGCACATCAGTAGAAGTGGCTTCCTGACACTGTTTGTGCTAGTGAGTGATGTAATAATCAGAAAAATAACACAACTGTATAGTAAGTTAACTAAAATAGAATAACACAGATTTACTGAAATCAGCCAGTAAGATAGTGTAAAATCCCTGCCCATATTTCAGGGATTTCATGATATTACTGGAATTTTCAGGGATTTCATGAAATCCCTGAGTGAAACAGTAATTTCGCGAAATTACTGAAATTTTCAGGGATTTCATGAAATCCCTGGTTTCACAATCTTACTGTAACATATATAATGCAATGTTTTGAACAAGTTTTGTTGCCATATTTCTGCAAATGAGTCGGGTCACAAGTTCTTACAACGTTAGTTACGACCCTTCCCTAAATACAATGTAACATGTGTAGCAAAATAAAGCATTGCTAGAAAGCTATGCTTTTATAAACAAATTCAATATTTACGCGAGAACAAACACATACAATGTACTAGTATTAAAAAGCTAATACTCTTGCAATTTATGATGAAATAGCTTTCTCAAATGAGTTTTGGTCCAGCTGTCAGCTGTTAATAAACACTTTACGATGTCAATGCCTATTCTATTTTTTGTATCATAAAATCTGTATTTTGATTCTTCTACATAAATTCTATAGTTAATGGTTCCAAAATATAGTTATTCAGCTTCATATACTTTAGTGCGTTGTTGGCAAGAGTGGTATCGATATGAAGAATAAAGGTGTCTCTTTCTATTAATAGTAGAAAGCATTTTCATTATTTAAGTTACTACAGCTATGTCTTTAATGAATTTATGAATTTTAGCATTCTATTTGTATCTCTTAAGAAACTGTATACAATTTAATTCAATTTAATTATGTTCTGTTAGTTTCATACTTTGAATTACAGGCCACAGAGGACGTACTGCAGACAGCTGTTGATATGGTTAATGAACACAATAGGAGCCATTACTGCAGCATGGTTGAATACTTCTGGTTTCCGTGCTGTTCTTGTATTTGCACAAGTGTCGTTTTATCAATTGGGATATTGTTTGCGCTTTTTATATATCTCCAAAGTATTGGTATGAGGGGACCATCTGAGAAAGCCGCCGATGTCGTGAAGTATGCCATTTACGGAATTGAAATTATTGTCTTAATTTCTGCTGTTTTGAGTTGCATCCTCAGTGGATTTATCGCTTGTTGCAGAAATAAGGTAAGAATATAAATGTGGTAATGTGAAAAAATAATTGAAATTACTAAAGTTTTGTATATTTTTATCTACAATTACAGTTTGGTAGCGGAAATGTGTGACTAACCGAAGATAAAGGGCAAAATCAAAACAACATAATAAACAAAACCTTAATTTAAAATAATCATTATCATAAAAGTACAATACAAAATAAATACATTTGATATGAGACCTGGGACCAGTTTAACTAAATATCTTATATATATTAAGCTGAGATTTTCCTCAACTCAAATTCTTAATTTCTCTCAACCATTACTCAAACTCATTACACGTTAAATGGTCACACATAATTAACGTTGGAACACATTTTAACTTATTAGAAAAGGACAACATGCAAATTGATCAATGTCAATGGAGTTGAAAAATCTCAGTTTAGATGTTTAGTGAAACTGAGCCTGGCTCCTGTTTTACCAACATATACTTAAATACTTAAAAGTTTATATCTAATAAAAGCAGCCAGGTGATCATGAATATAGACTTGATCCAGTAAAAATGCATATTTTTACATTGCTATTGATTATATAAGAGACAAATAACCAGTTAGTTATATTTTTATTTATCTAAGTAAAATGTTTGTGAAAAAGGAGCCTGGACAAATTGCTATGTAAAATGAATACGAATATCAAATAAGAAAACATATATTCAACAGCAGAAGTAACATTGGAAGGGCACAATATGGCAACATTTAATGTCGCACCGGCGCTAAATGTGACAACCAACGTTATATGTCGCAAAACCATCTGCTGCTTTATGTTCATCTTTAACGCAAAATATCGCTAAATGTTGCAAATACATGTATAAGTATGTATTATAATCATCATTAAATCCGTAAGTTATCACAAACCATGACAATTAAATTGATATATGTGGGTCGGGGGGACTGTTTTACTATGGTGGCGCGCTAATCCAGTGGTTATGACATTGGATTAGTATTCTAGGGGAACCAAGTTTAATCCTCGTTCACGACACTTGATATTTCTTAAGTATCTTAATTATTTCACACAGTACTAACAGTCTTACGGATAAGATGTTGCGTGTATAGATGCTGAACACCGGGCATGTAAAAGAACAAGGCATGCTTCTGGGTTGGAATGTCTTCTATAGCTGGCACTCCCAAAGATCTTAAATAATTGTCTTTTGAAGGCGTTTCCCATATAGGTACCCGGTTGCGACGAGTAAAAAGCATTAAGGATGCATTACGTGATATAAATAAAGTTTATCATGCACGATGCAGGGAATTTATTTGTTGAGACCCGATAACCTGTTTTAGATTCACGCAATGCTATCTATTATTATATGTATCTTGTCTGTGTCGTTTTAAGTAAAACTCTGAGGCAGTCACTTTAAAACTATTTATTTGACTTATGAAGTCATTTATAGGCTACACAGTTATCACGTGTATCAAGCCATGCAAGAAGGAGAGGTAGAGGTGCACGTTAGGGTCCAATCACAATACGTTTTAGGCTTGACACACCTAATATAGTTGAACAAGAGCACCATGAAATCTCTGTTCTTAAAAATATCGGCCGTTACAAATATGACATGTATGTTTCGCACGTATCAAATAAAATGACACTTTCGCGCCAGAGCAAGCCATTGGTCAATGTCTTCGATATGGGAATTTTGTTTAGACGGTATTTCAGTACCACAGGTGCCACTAAAGTTTCAAATACGAAGAGTTTGAGAATTGCTTTCACTATTAAGGTCAACCGTAGATATTTCTGATCTCCTGAAAAGTAATTTAGCATTTGCACTAATTATTTATAGAATTACAAAAATGAACATCGTGTTACAGCTTTGTTAACTAGAACACACGATGCCACTACCTCACGATGACACTATGTTGGTGGCACGACAGTACGATAGCACGATAGTGATGGAGCACAGGTACGATGGCGAAGACGCGATGTTACTTCGCATGTTCATCATCATTGTGCCATTACCTGTCGAGGCATCGTTTGGTCTTGTTAATAGCACGATGGCCCTAACGGAACACCGAACCTAACGTAACACCGTAAAGTCGGTATAAATATTAATGTTATTTTTTTTGTTTCAAATCATATAAAGATAGCGGAAAGACTTAACGTTCTAAAGCTATATTAAAAAGGACGTTAAAGTTAGTTGATTTAACGCTCTTAGAACTTTACTGCTTCGATACCAACGATATAAAGACCAGCTGAAAGGAATCCAACGCGGTTATATTACAAGGGAAAAAAGATTTTGTGTGAATCTAAGTGTAATCGAGTGTTAATTGATAAGTAAGAAAGGGGATTGTAGTCAGAAGATCGTACCAAATGTTGAAGCGGAGATCTCAAACGTTCAATCGAAACTACCCGAGTATCAGAAAAAATGCTATATTCCCAAACGGAATCAGGTTTGTAAAAGTTCTGTTGATTGAAGAATTTCATTAGGCTGATCTGGTGCAAATCTATTTAAACGTTATGGACATATTCAATAGATATGTGTTGTTGCGAGCTCTTTCAAGCATATCTGCAGGTGTCATTACAAAACATTTGTGATTACACTTTATTCAGCATGACCGAAGAAAAGGGTTTGATCGACACATTAAACGTCTTCTAAGTGATCTTAGTATAAAAACCCATTAAAAGTCGTCCTTACCATCCTCAATCAGAAGGAAAAGTAAAAACTAATGCATAAGTCATTAAAGGAAAAGGTACATACAACAGACAACTACGCTAAACAGTTACTAGTTACAGTTACTATGGCAGCGATCCTAACAATGAGGGTTCAATATTTTCTCATAACCTTAGGGTGCAAAAACAACGAGATTCGGCAAGAACCGCAACCATAAAATACAATAAACGAACGGATAAAGCATATGGAAGGTCCTGCAAAACACCAGTATTTAGTATCGGAGATCGTGTGCTGTATAAGAAAAACGTCTTAAATCTATAGTAAATATAATAATAATGGAGAAATCTTTAAAACGAAACATGTACAAAATCAAATACTGTATTCCATATTCTGGTCAAACGAAGCTTAAACGTTCGGAAACGGAGTGGTACAACATTAACGATTTAACACATGCGGTAGCTGATATATCCATTTTATAGACAGCAATATTACATACCAATGACCAAATCATGTCGCCTCGACAACTTAATATCATAATTAGGACTTTCTTTAAGCTTTTATCCAGCTGCAAGTATTCAGCAGTATTACACCAAATGCATCAGTTTGGAATACATAGCTCAGATCAAACGTATAAACAAAATGTAATTGAGTTTTTAACACGCAGCCCGTACTTAACAGTAGACGTACAGGCAAGTATTGGCCAAATCCCCTTTTTGAAGGTCCAGATAGATATTTGACTCGAATGGGAAAGGAGTAACCATACAAGCTGTGTAATAGTTATACAACATTCAAATAGTTATAGTTTCCACTTTGAATTGCCAGACAACCAAAGTCCGTATGGTAGTTCTAATATATCGGATAATAGCTAACTTATTGTATAAAAACATTACCCCGAGTGCGCAGGTGAGCATTATGTAGCTCTCAAATATAACCGAGCTATATTACAAACCATAATAGCCAGGCCACCACAGATAACATGAGAAACATGTGACTAACAACACAAGTGCTTGAACTCGGACACTAACAGATATTGCTAACAGAAATGAAACAACGTCACCCAACAAAAAAGAAAGCATCACTGCTCCTTGTAGTGACAACGGTGTGAATAATGTGAGTAATAATAGTCTTTCAGTCACGCAGTGAAAATTGACGTGAATTCATTCAGTTGAAGAGAATACCGTATTCAATGCCTGTGGAACTACGCAGAGAAATTTGGTATTTGATTATAAACATTGTATTGAAACAGGATCCTTCGTCACGACATTTCCTTTATCGGGTGAACAGATTGTTTTAAGAAAGTGTGAGCAAAACACCGACGCCAAGGCATTATCTCGCCCCTGACCGATGTAGTAAAATGTCCGTGTCCCTTTCAGTGTGAGGAGAATAATTTCTATTGCTGTTTTCTTTTGTATACATGGATGCAAAATGAAAAAAAAGATCAGTTTTTTTTGTCAGTGGTTTAGTGCAGGCAATTCGAAATATAATCACACATTTATCTTGGATAATGCCTGGCACTTTCTTATTTTAGATACATTTTGGGGGTTGGTATACAAACGATACAGACGACGTTACAATTTTGAGAATATAATTACATATATTTTGTTTTTACTTGCTTTCGAGTTTTATTAAACAATTGAAATATACATTTTGTTTTTGTTGATATCATTGTAACTTCATGCAGCAGGAATGTATATCTACCTAAAATAAGTTGTAGGTTGACCATCTTGCTATTTGTTTTTTTTAAATGGTGCAGTGACACCCTCAGACTTTTAAAATAGATACAAGCTTATGTTGAAATCCTATAAAAGTCACTTTTTTACACCAGTAATGTCTTATTGCAGTATACTAGTATGCTATGCCAGCGTTTGATCTACTCATCTGCAGCAAGAAATCGCAACAAAAATTGAACAAATTGCATAGGACTTTTAAAGCGTAAGAATCATGTTACCATGGAGAAAAGGAGCTAAATGTGAAGTGAGACGTTATGTTTCATATGGTATTATATAAAAGAAATTGACTAAATATGTATAACTGAGAATGAAAAATTATTTTTTCTGCCGGCAAAATAGTAGAATTTCTCATTCTGCCAGAAGAACAACAGAAGCTAAAAGGGAATTTTTCTCATTTCAACAAAATGAAAATTCTCCTTTATTCACTGCATTTACATTCAAACTAACAACGATTAGCCGAGTTTACCTCTCTGCACCATTTTACACTTCTTTGCTCATAAGTTCTTCAGCTGAAACATGTACATGTGCATAGCCCGTTCTCGGGAAAGAAAATGTGATTTTTTCATCGTTTCATCGCGGAGTCGCATTTTAAAACATTGTGACTGGCGGTTGTCATTAACCACTTTATTTATCTAAAGGTTTCAATATGTTATCAGCGGAAATAATCCACTTAGAAAAAAAGCGTCATTTTGCCAGACTGCGCATTCCGCGAGACTGTAATGGGTAACATTTCACCAAAATGAAAATGCTCGTTATTTTCATGATATTAACGTTCTAACAATGATTAGCTGGGTTTACACCTCTGCACCATTTTACACTTTTTTTGTTCATACATGATTGACTGATTGATTGAATATTTAGCGTCATTTTTATGCCATCGAGGGCTAACAGACGATCAGTTAACCTAACCACTGTTTCCTGGGACTAACCACTACTCGAGCACATCCCATCTCCGCAAGTAACTGATAACTTTCCCACTTGAATCAGTGGTGAGAGACGAATGATAATGAGCCACAATGTCGTATATAAATCATCACGGAGACTGTTGCCGGGCGGGGGATCTGAACTCACGACCCTTGGATTTGTTCATACAATATTCAGGTGTGGCTAATATTAGAAACGAAATTTGTACACATGCACAACCCATTTCAGCGAACGAAAATGTGATTTTTAATCGTTTCACTAAAACTAACGATGCTTAGCCGGATTCACCGAGTTTACACTGTTTTGTTCACAGTGTCTTCAGAGGAACAGCAATATAACAAAAAAGATCCCATTTTTTCCAGCAGTATAGCAGAAAAACTGAATGAAAAAGAAATCATTCTGCCAGCAGAATAGCAGAATGAAAATTAGATAAAAATGAAAGTTATATTTTATTATATATTTTAGTACAGTTACAGGCATGAACGTACAGAAAAGCTGAAGAAATGTGTTATTAACAAACACTTTGTACTTGGAACTTTCACCAAAAGGTATACTCTCATTTTTTTTCACCGAATTTACGTTGAATCTAAGAATGATCAGTCAGGTGCACCTCTCTGCGTGATTCTACACCTTTCTGATCACAACATATTAAGCAATTTTGCAAACAAAAATTACACACGTAAGCAACCTGTTCCCGCGGAACGAAAATACGGTATATTTTATTCGTTACAGTCACCATCCAGCCCGTGTGGCTCCGGCTAAGAATAGAATCATTGTCGATCTCTGCAGAGGGGTAGGAATCCTCCGAATGAGTGTCATGTTCATTTTATCATTTTTTTCATGTTCACTATTGTGGTTAAATTATCAACCCCTGTGTGGTTCCAGGGAGCCATGAGTGATGGCAAGAATAGGATCACTGTGGCTTATGCATGTCGTAAGGAGCGACAAATTGAGTAATACGATAGAATTTGCTGAAACTCTGCAGTTCTGCAGGTATCAAGGTTCTAGGTTCATTCTGCATATTCATTTGTTGATGTATTTTTTTTATCTGTATGTTAATTTGTTGTTTTTGTACATGTAGAGTGAACTTGGAATCTTCCTTCCTGTTGGCGTCGAATAACCTATACTGTGTTGGTACGCCGTAAAACCCTATTCATTCATTGATTCAGTTATTTTTTTGTTTTTGTACATGTAGAGTGAACTTGGAATCTACCTTCCTGTTGGCGTCGAATAACCTATAATGTGTTGGTACGCCGTAAAACCCTATTCATTCATTGATTCAGTCACAATCCACATTTCAAAAGAATATTCACGATGCCTTTGGCTGATCATTTATTTTGTATAAAATATTATGGGTAGGTATAAAAAGCGTTGTGGAACATATTTTGCACAAATCTCAGTATTCACATGTGTGAAGAATATGTCGAGATTTGTTGCGAAACGGTCATAACTCAATATTCCTAAATTGTTCAAGAAAGACAAAAAACTTGTTCAATCTTTTATTTTCTGTCCATGGCTATTATCTTAAGAATATCATTTCAAATAAAGTAAAAAATAAACAGACAGGAAATAGTCATTTAGATTAAAAAGAAGATATTTGACAAAGATCCAGTCAACCGTTTCGCACCAAAATTTTGCAAATTTTAAAATTGTTTCTTGGTGGGAAATGGTTGTATCTGGGGTTTTTTTTCACGATTCCTACAAATGTTAAGACATAATTAAATATCTGTTTCGCATGTGTTTATGTTCAATATTTTTTTTAATTGTCGTTTAAACTAATTAAGCTACAGTAAAAAATTTTTTTTTTAATTTTTGTTTTTGATTTCAAAATAATGGGAAAGTATTAAATTCTATAATCTAATAAACATTGCCACGAACTGTCTGTAACACATTGATATCCCTATTCAATACAGGTTACTAGTATTTAGGTCTGATATTTCTTATATATTCTCCATTTTTTTAGCACTTTTAACGACATTATTAGGTCTGATAAAGACCATGACAGTGATTGAATGTTATCCAACACTAGCGAAAATACTGATTTAATAAAACTTCAACAAAATAATTCATAACTATTTAATCATGAATACAGAGAAAAAACATAGACATGAGCTGCAGCATAACAAAAGAACCCTTCATGTAAGTTTCTCTGACAAAATAGGTAACAGGTGTAGCTCAAATTTAAATGTCATGAGTGTACTACAGCATACTGGTAATTTCCATTGATTATGTACTGTTTTAATCTATTATAAGTTAACAGTTACAACTTTCAGGAAAGGTAAATCTCGTCAACTCATTGCCATTCAATTTGATTGTGATTTTTGTAAAGCTAAACTAAAACTATCATTTTATTAACGAGTTTTACTGTATAATTGTTAAAAATACCATAACTTACCTTATAAAGAACTAAATTCAAATAAGAACACTTGTTTAAAATACTCAGCATTGCAAAATAGTCTATAATATAAGTCATTAGGTAATAATATGTAGATTTGACTAAATTATGTTCCCTTGGAATAACATTTTCTGACATGGAGACAAATATCCGCATCAATTATTTTTCTGGTGAGATTGGGATAAAATGATCCCTTAACTGTTCTAGTTCAATGTTGATGGACTAGGTGTGGTCTGATTGATAAATGGAAATGTGAATACTTATAAGACTGATTTGGTGGGGTAGGGTAATATTGAAATAACCAAACAATCAAAATGCTCATTTCCTGAATATAGTAAGGTTTTCTAAACCTGGTATTTCTGATAATTACTTGCGGAGGTGGTTGTGCTCGTCGAGTACTGGTTAGGCTTCAGAAAAAAAGTGATTATGTAAACTGGTCGTGTGTAAGACTTTGATGGTATAAAATGCTGCTAAATATTAGATCAATCTATCTGAAAGTTGCTGCCCACAGTGAGATTGTATACTTATACAGAAATAGTTTTACTGGCATACTCTATTGTAGCATGAATATTTTCCCTCATTCTGTGCATTCTCTAAATAGTTATAAGTGATAGTAAGAAGATTTAACTCTGTAGGTAAAATCACAATATGCTGATGTAAATGCCTATTTTTGTCTTGGGTGGCGCTGTAAAATATAAAGTTCCTTATCTTTTTCTGGTTACATTTTTTGATAAAATGAAAGAGACAAGAAGCTATTTCACATGCTGTTCTACTTGCTATGGACTCAATCCGAACATAGCAGTGATCAGCATTGGAGCCCATTTTTCATTAATGGTTAAATCTTTTCTTTTCTCATGTCGAGACATTTTCAAATGCATTTTATAGATCACTTTGATTTTTCTTGGGTCGGTGGAACAAAAGATTACGTTCACATTTGATAATTGATAAATAAAAAGACTGTAACAACTTCAAACGCTTTAAGTGAATTTTTTTGCTTGCATATGTATACTAAAACCAACAGGCAAAAGTTGCTTCAAACATATTGCCATCATGGCTATAAAAATGTTACACTGGCATTTAAATCATCAGTGCATTCATCAACTTGATTATCAACTTCTTTTTGAATGCTCATAATCAGATACAAAGCTTACATATCTGAAACACCACTAAATGTTTCAGCATGCTTGATAGCCTTTGCAACCATGTATGTATTGACCTGATTAAATAAGGCGCGGATAAACAACTTTTTTCTTTTTTTCGATATCTGATAGCACATCAGATATCGAAAAAAAAGAAAAGGTTGTCTTAGGATATGCGAAATACAATACGTGTGAAACTTTTATTTGCAATATTGCTAAATCTGTTGTGACCAGAAAAGATGTAAAATAATGCAAAGAAGGGAACCCGGCTAATTATTCTTAGTTTCAACGTAAATTCGATGAAAATATGAGAACTTTCCTTTAAGTGAAATGAGAAAAATTACGAAACATTTCTTAACACTCTCTGTATGTTCTTCTTTTAAACTGTACTGAAACAAATGATAAAAATACAACCTTCATTTTTTCTAATTTTCATTCTGCTATTCCGCTGTTTATTAAGCTTTTCTGCCGGCATTTGTAGTTTTCACAGGTGAGTTGAAAATGAGTTTATGTGAAGAATATTCTTCAAACGAACGCATTGAAATGGTGAAATAATGAATGAGCATACCCATTGCAGAGTTAATTAACTAGTGGTATTTCACTGATGCTCAAACAACTAGTTTTGTTTTATTTTGAACAGTGAAATTACCAAAAAACTGTATCTATAATTCATTCAATGCCTATAATGTATCTGATATTTCTTAAATGTTTCAGGCTGCCAGAACGCTAGACAACAAACTGTTTGATACCATAACAGCGTTGACTTATACAGATGGCTTTCTTTGCAGCATTCTTTGCGAAGACAACAGAATAAAATATATTGGTTTAATAGAAGTATCCTTTTGTCTTATATTGAAATTGTCTGCAAAACTGTTTTAGATACTACTTTTGTTATAAACGTACCTATAAATTAGGGCATGTCTAATTAATGCTGTTTATTAGTTGACCGGTCGACCGCTCGACTCTATTTGTTACTGATTTAGGTAGTGGCTATTGAAATGATGCAATATAGGGAGCAGTAATGTTTTTTAATTTTAAAGATTGAAGTAGATATTGTTAAATAACGATTTAAATGTGTTTTCTTTTTTGTAATTTTATAATTCAATAATGGTCATGTATAAATTAGACAAAACACATGGTTTGTTATGATAGTTTTGGTTATGGCTTTAAACTTGGAAAGAAAAAAATACTTTTTCTGGTATGTATGGTAAAAATGACACTTTCTGTAGTTACATGTAGATTCATAATGTATATGTCCAATGAATCAGAACCAAAGTACCGTTAAAACGTTATTGCCACCGAGTTGTAAGAAGCTGTGTTAGTCTCTTAACGGATTCAACTTCGTCCATCTGTCAGTCCGTCCGGCATACGTTTCGAAATATTACTAAAAGTATCCAATATATGTTTATAAAACTTTGCATGTTGATAGAGGGCAAGAACGAGATACTGCAGGGGTTTTTATCATTCGGACAAAAAAATGGCAACATTACAGATACAACCTGGATCCTGTGGTAACACAAAAAGTATTCAAGCTTCATTTGTAAAACTTAACATGTGAATAAAGGGAAATAATAATAAAATGCAGGTTATGTATTTAATTAAGTTAGACAAAATAATGTGGTTGCTATGGCAACTAAGTTTGGAAAATTAATTTTATCAAATGTGTGGCCATTTTCTCATAACACTGCAATTTTTATGTCACCATTTACAGAAAACAAGTTCTTCAAATCGCTTAGTACATACGCGTTAACAAAGTCCTACCTGTAACCGGCAGGGAAGTTACGTATTGCTTGCAAAAATTTTCATTTTGAAAATCAGTTTTGTTTTAAATGTATTATTTAAAATTGCCAATTCTTTGAATATGATTTAAGCGAATTAAATAAGAACATATCGATCGAGTACTGGTACTTTGCATGATTTAAGCGGCAATGCTTGTCGTAGTAGGCGTATTGGTAAGAAGATATGTCAGTATGCTTCAAGGAAGAATACCATGTTATATGCAATGCTGTTTGGGCTACTCAGATGCATTCAAAATTTTCTTATTTCTACTTCTTTGCAATCACGAAGCTCACTACAAAACTAGAATATTGATTAATCTGGTGACAGGGAATCCACCAACGGTGTTATTCTATAGTCATACCGATGAGTAGAGTTAACTTTTTTCCATTATGCTGATTGCATCTTCAAAATATATCTGCTAGCAAACCTATATGTCGTCAGTTCATTATTGACTTTTAGTGAGTTCTCACTCGGTAAACCGTTTTAAATCAACACTATATGCCACCCGATTATGTTTCATCTAAAGAAACCGACATTCGCTTAACCTTTTCTATCTTGAACAATGAGTGCTCGTTCGACGCAACTGACAACATTGATCAACGTATTTTATATTGTTGTTTGGTTTAGCATCGCTTTTAACAGTTGTTCAGTCACATCGCGAAGTTGTCTACTTGAGACAGTATTCTGAGCGCTGCAACACCGCAGAAATATAGTATGATACCCAACACAGTCACATTATACTGAAACTGGGCCTGCCAAATCTAGAACTATCCTCGAAATGCTGAGTCCCAAAGCGAGGAAGTTTCTAGTACAATTTTTCAAGTCTTGGTTATGACTCGGCTGGGGATAGAACCAAAGACCTTCCGAATGCGAAAATGGCGCTCTACCCATTGATCACTGCTGCAGTTGCAGTTTATATATAGGGCTATTTGAATACATTTTATATTCAAACATTATGTCTTTAACAGTGAAAAGAATGTTCGCTTCATTCGTTACAATGTGAAGCCGTGTGAGGTAAGTGCTACTGAAGGTTATTTTATGCATAAACACTGCTTTGTTTTAGTATCGCAGTATGCAATTCGAGAATCATATCAGTATATTAAAACTATGTATCCACTGATTGTATAACTAACTTATTAGCAAATGATTTATAGCGACATGACAAGTATTCAATTGATAACTTCTGTAATTGTAATATTTAGCATAAATTTGATCATATCTGGTGCAAAATACCGTTGTTTATCGTCAAACACGTATATTTAAACTCGTTATTAACGCATATTTAAATTAGACCTGATCCTTGGAAAAACGTAAATGATCTGGTATATAGTCTCAGTGATATCTGTATACGTTCAGAAATTTTCGGACAGCATCAATTAAACATAAGTAAGTGCTAAAATTTAAAGTTCAATTTATATGGCTGTGATTGTGATATTCCGACATGATGCAGCATTTGTATTTAACAACTAGGACCCGAAGTGGAATTCCGTGACAATTATTCATTATTGACGATAATATCTTACCAAAAGAAGGTGTATGTGCTTTTACGGGAATATCTGACCAAAAATAAGTGTATATGCTTGTTGGGGAATACCTTACTAAAAGTAAGTGTATGTACGTGTACAGGTATATGCTACCAAAAGTAAGTGTATGTGCATCTAAAGGAATGACTTACCAAAAGTAAGTGTTATGCTTGTACGGGAACATCTTACCAAAAGTTAGTGTATGTGCTTGTGCAGGAATATGCTACCAAAAGTAAGTGTAGGTGCATATACAGGAATGTCTTACCAAAAGTAAGTGTATGTGCTTGTAAGGGAATATCTTACCAAAAGTAAGTGTATGTGATTGTACAAGAATATCTTACCAAAAGTAAGTGTATATGCATCTACAGGAGTATCTTACCAAAAGCAAATGCATGTGCATCTTCAGGAACGTCTTACCAAAAGTAAGTGTATGTGCATCTACAGGAATATTTTACCAAAGGTAAGTGTATGTGCTTGTACAGGAATATGCTACCAAAAGTAAGTGTGTGTGCATCTACAGGAATGTCTCACCAAAAGTAAGTGTATGTGCATCTACAGGAATATCTCACCAAATGTAAGTGTGTGTACATCTACAGGAATGTCTCACCAAAAGTAAGTGTGTGTGCATCTACAGGAATGTCTCACCAAAAGTAAGTGTATGTGCATCTACAGGAATATCTCCACAAAAGAAAGTGTATGTGCATCTATAGGAATATGTCACCAAAAGTAAGTGTATGTGCATCTACAGGAATATCTCACAAAACGTAAGTGTATGTGCAACTACAGGAATATTTTACAAAAAGTAATTGTATGTGCATCTACAGGAATATCTCACAATTCACAAAAAGGAAGTGTATGTGCATCTACAGGAATATCTCACCAAAAGTAAGTGTATGTGCATCTATACGAATATCTTACCAAAAGTAAGTGTATGTGCATCTACAGGAATGTCTCACCAAAAGTAAGTGTATGTGCATCTACATGAATGTTTTACTAAAAGTAAGTGTATGTGCTTGTACGGGAATATCTTACCAAAAGTAAGAGTATGTGCTTGTACGGGAATATCTTACCAAAAGTAAGTGTATATGCTTGTACAGGAATATCTTACCAAAAGTAAGTGTATGTGCGTGTACGGGAATATCCTATAAAAAGTCAGTGTATGTGCATCTACAGGAATATCTTACCAAATGTAAGTGTATGTGCTTGTACGGGAATATCTTACCAAAAGTAAGTGTATGTGCAACTACAGGAATATCTTAACAAATGTAAGTGTATGTGCTTGTACGGGAATATCTTACCAAATGTAAGTGTTTGTGCTTGTTTGGGAATATCTTACCAATAGTAAGTGTTTTTACTTGTACAGGAATATGCTACCAAAAGTAAGTGTATGTTCTTCTACAGGAATATCTTACCAAAAGTAAGTGTATGTGCTTGTACGGGAATATCTTACTAAAAGTAAGTGTATGTGCTTGTACGGGAATATCTTACCAAATGTAAATGTATGTACTTGTACAGGAATATCTTACCAAATGTAAGTGTATGTGCTTGTACAGGAATATCTAATCAAATGTAAGTTAATGTACTTGTACGGGAATATCTTACCAAAAGTAATTTTATTTGCTTGTACAGGAAGATCTTACCAACAGTAAGTGTATATGCTTGTACTGGAATATCTTACCAAAAGTAAGTGTGTGTGCTTGTACGGGAATATCTTACCAAAAGTAAGTGTATGTGCATCTACAGGAATATCTTACCAAATGTAAGTGTTTGTGCTTGTACTGGAATATCTTACCAAAAGTAAGTGTGTGTGCTTGTACGGGAATATCTTACCAAATGTAAGTGTATGTGCTTGTACGGGAATATCTTACCAAATGTAAGTGTTTGTGCTTGTTCGGGAATATATTACCAATAGTAAGTGTATGTACTTGTACAAGAATATGCTACCAAAAGTAAGTGTATGTTCTTTTACAGGAATATCTTACCAATAGTAAGTGTTGCTTGTACGGGAATACATTACTAAAAGTAAGTGTATGTGCTTGTACAGGAATATCTTACCAAATGTAAGTGTATGTACTTGTACAGGAATATCTTACCAAATGTAAGTGTATGTACTTGTACGGGAATATCTTAACGAGAGTAAGTGTATGTGCTTGTACGGGAATATCTTACCAAATGTTAGTGTATGTGTTTGTACGGGAATTTGTTACCAAAAGTAAGTGTATGTGCAACTACAGGAGTATCTTACCAAATTTAAGTGTATGTGCTTGTACGGGAACATCTTACCAAAAGTAAGTGTATGTGCTTGTATGGGAATATCTTACCAAATGTAAGTGTATGTGCTTGTACGGGAATATCTTACAAAAAGTAAGTGTATGTGCCTGTACGGGAATATTTTAAAAAAAGTAAGTGTATGTGCTTGTACGGGAATATCTTACCAAATGTAAGTGTATGTGCTTGTACGGGAATATCTTACCAAAAGTAAGTGTATGTGCCTGTACGGGGATATCTTACCAAAAGTAAGTGTATGTGCTTGTACGGGAATATCTTACCAAATGTAAGTGTATGTACTTGTACGGGAATATCTTACCAAATGTAAGTGTATGTGCTTGTACGGGAATATCATACCAAAAGTAAGTGTATGAGCTTGTACGGGAGCATCTTACCAAATGTAAGTGTATGTGCTTGTACGGGAACATCTTACCAAAAGTAAGTGTATGTGCTTGTACGGGAATATTTTACCAAATGTAAGTGTATGTGCTTGTACGGGAATATCGTACCAAATGTAAGTGTATGTGCCTTTACGGGAATATCTTACCAAAAGTAGAGTATTTGTCTGTACGGGAATATCTTACCAAAAATAAGTGTATGTGCTTGTACGGGAACATCTTACCAAAAGTAAGTGTATGTGCCTGTACGGGAATATCTTACCAAAAGTAAGTGTATGTGCTTGTACGGGAATATCTTACCAAATGTAAGTGTATGTGCTTGTACGGGAATATCTTACCAAAAGTAAGTGTATGTGCCTGTACGGGAATATCTTACCAAAAGTAAGTGTATTTGTCTGTACAGGAATATCTTACCAAATGTAAGTGTATGTGCCTGTACGGGAATATCTTACCAAAAGTAAGTGTATATGCCTGTACGGGAATATCTTACCAAAAGTAAGTGTATGTGCTTGTACGGGAATATTTTACCAAATGTAAGTGTATGTGCTTGTACGGGAATATCGTACCAAATGTAAGTGTATGTGCCTTTACGGGAATATTTTACTAAAAGTAGAGTATTTGTCTGTACGGGAATATCTTACCAAAAGTAAGTGTATGTGCTTGTACGGGAACATCTTACCAAAAGTAAGTGTATGTGCCTGTACGGGAATATCTTACCAAAAGTAAGTGTATGTGCTTGTACGGGAATATCTTACCAAATGTAAGTGTATGTGCTTGTACGGGAATATCTTACCAAAAGTAAGTGTATGTGCCTGTACGGGAATATCTTACCAAAAGTAAGTGTATGTGCTTGTACGGGAATATCTTACCAAATGTAAGTGTATGTGCTTGTACGGGAATATCTTACCAAAAGTAAGTGTATGTGCCTGTACGGGAATATGATACCAAAAGTAAGAGTATTTGTCTGTACGGGAATATCTTACCAAAAGTAAGTGTATGTGCTTGTACGGGAACATCTTATCAAAAGTAAGTGTATGTGCTTGTACTGGAATATCTTACCAAATGTAAGTGTATGTGCATGTACGGGAATATCTTACCAAAAGTAAGTGTATGTGCTTGTATGGGAACATCTTACCAAAAGTAAGTGTATTTGCTTGTACAGGAATATCTTACCAAATGTAAGTGTATGTGCTTGTACGGGAATATATTAACAAATGTAAGTGTATGTGCTTGTACGGGAATATATTACCAAAAGTAAGTGTATGTGCCTGTACGGGAATATCTTACCAAATGTAAGTATATGTACTTGTACAGGAATATCTTACCAAATGTAAGTGTATGTGCTTGTACCGGAATATCTTACCAAAAGTAAGTGTATATGCCTGTACGGGATTATCTTACCAATAGTAAGTGTATGTGCTTGTACAGGGAATATCTTACCAAATGTATGTGTATGTGCTTGTACGGGAATATCTTACCAAAAGTAAGTGTATGTGCCTGTACGGGAATATCTTACCAAAAGTAAGTGTATTTGTTTGTACAGGAATATCTTACCAAAAGTAAGTGTATGTGCTTGTACGGGAACATCTTACCAAATGTAAGTGTATTTGCCAGTACGGGAACATCTTACGTAAAAGTAAGTGTATGTGCTTGTACGGGAATATCTTACCAAATGTAAGTGTATGTGCTTGTACGGGAATATCTTACCAACAGTAAGTGTATGTGCCTGTACGGGAATATCTTACCAAAAGTAATTGTATGTGCTTGTACTGGAATATCTTACCAAATGTAAGTGTATGTGCTTGTACGGGAATATCTTACCAAATGTAAGTGTATGTGCTTGTACGGGAATATCTGACCAAAAGTAAGTGTATGTGCTTGTACGGGAATATCATACCAATGGTAAGAGTATTTGTCTGTACAGGAATATCTTACCAAAAGAAAGTGTATGTGCTTGTACGGGAACATCTTACCAAAAGTAAGTGTATGTGCTTGTACGGGAATATCTTACCAAATTTAAGTGTATGTGCTTGTACGGGAATATCTTACCAAATGTAAGAGTATGTGCTTGTACGGGAATATCTTACCAAATGTAAGAGTATGTGCTTGTACGGGACTATCTTACCAAAAGTAAGTGTATGTGCCTGTACGGGAATATCTTACCAAAAGTAAGTGTATTTGTCTGTACAGGAATATCTTACCAAAAGTAAGTGTATGTGCTTGTACGGGAACATCTTACCAAAAGTAAGTGTATGTGCTTGTACGGGAATATGTTACCAAATGTAAGTGTATGTGCTTGTACGGGAATATCTTACCAAAAGTAAGTGTATGTGCCTGTACGGGAATATCTTACCAGAAGTAAGTGTATGTGGTTGTACGGGAATATCTTACCAAATGTAAGTGTATGTGCTTGTACGGGAATATCTTACCAAATGTAAGTGTATGTGCTTGTACGGGAATATCTTACCAAAAGTAAGTGTATGTGCTTGTACGGGAATATCATACCAAAGGTAAGAGTATTTGTCTGTACAGGAATATCTTACCAAAAGTAAGTGTATGTGCTTGTACGGGAACATCTTACCAAAAGTAAGTGTATGTGCTTGTACGGGAACATCTTACCAAATTTAAGTGTATGTGCTTGTACGGGAATATCTTACCAAATGTAAGAGTATGTGCTTGTACGGGAATATCTTACCAAATGTAAGTGTATGTGCTTGTACGGGAATATCTTACCAAAAGTAAGTGTATGTGCTTGTACGGGAATATCTTACCAAATGTAAGTGTATGTGCTTGTACGGGAATATCTTACCGAATGTAAGTGTATATGCCTTTACGGGAATATCTTACTTAAAATAAGTGTATGTGCCTGTACGGAAATATCTTACCAAAAGTAAGTGTATGTGCTTGTACGTGAATATCTTACCAAAGGTAAGTGTATGTGCTTGTACGGGAATATCTTACTAAAAGTAAGTATATGTGCTTGTACGGGAATATCTTACCAAAAGTAAGTGTATGTGCTTGTACGGGAATATCTTACCAAATGTAAGTGTATGTGCTTGTACGGGAATATCTTACCAAATGTAAGTGTATGTGCCTGTACGGGGATATCTTACCAAAAGTAAGAGTATCTGCCTGTACGGGATTATCTTACCAAAAGTAAGTGTATGTGCCTGTACGGGAATATCTTACCAAAAGTAAGTGTATGTGCCTGTACGGAAATATCTTACTTAAAGTAAGTGTATGTGCTTGTACTGGAATATCTTACCAAATGTAAGTGTATGTACCTGTACGGGAATATCTTACTTAAAGTAAGTGTATATGCCTGTACGGGAATATCTTACCAAATGTAAGTGTATTTGCCTGTACGGGAATATCTTACCAAATGTAAGTGTATGTGCCTGTATGGGAATATCTTACCAAATGTAAGTGCATATGCCTGTACGGGAATATCTTTCCAAAAGTATGTGTATGTGCCTGTACGGGAATATCTTACTTAAAGTAAGTGTATGTGCCTGTACGGGTATATCTTACCAAAAGTAAGTGTATGTGCTTGTACGGGAATATCTTACCAAATGTAAGTGTATGTGCTTGTACGGGAATATCTTACCAAAAGTAAGTGTATGTGCCTGTACGGGAATATCTTACCAAATGAAATCATTCATAAAGAAAGTGTATTTACTTGCAAAAATATCTTCATGGAAGTCAATGTTTGTTCATGTAAAGGAATATCTTACCCAAAGTTAATATATGTAAACAGAAACATTTTAACATAAGTAATATATTTCGTTTCAACAGGAATACCTTGCCAGAAAAATGAAGGAGCATCCTAAGAATCTGACACAAGATGGCTTTCACGATAATCCACAGGTAAATTATTTTCAGTCTATTGTACGAGAATATATCCTTTCATGTTATATAAGACATATACGGTTTTATTGGTGAAAGAAAACCACGGAATGAATCTGAGTACAACCACTGTTCTATTGCATGTAACTGGCCAATTCTCGCATAAAGGTTTTGGAGCGCGTGTGACACGAATTTACGACCTCAGCTGTGAGTGGTAAGTAAGCCTAGGTGTTTTTTTTAGGGTGTTTAACATTTAGGTTACTATACATGATTTATAAACGAGTATAATCAAATTCGAATATTTATAAGATGAGAAGCAGTCACTTATGAACGTAGATGATAAATATAAAAGCATCAACAAATAATGGCTGGATACATATTTAATATACGTTTTTTTAGAAAAAGGCCCAAGAGATGACGATGAATTACCTGCGGGATTTCTTAAAAACAGATAAAGGCGGTGATGTGAATAAGTTACTTGACGCCCCGGAAAATAGGCACAATGTTAAAGGTGGCAAGATGTGCTTTTGTCAAATACTGGAACAGAAATTGCCACTATTCGACGAAGAAGCTGTCTAAGATATAGAGATGATAAACATTTTTTTTTCATTGAAATACGGAATTTTAATACGGCGCATATGTTGTTTTTAAACTGTTAGAAGCGTATTATGCAATATATGCTATTCAGCCAAAGCTGTTAGGACTACAAAACTCCGAATATTTATATAACAAAAATACGTTTTTAGTGTGCCAAAAAAACTAAGTGAACATCTAACTAGTGGCCCTCTTTTTATTAATAATTCCTGCGCTAAAAATAAAATTTGCTGATAACGCTTGGTCACCTGCCGATTGTCATCGTGTTCCGCAAGTTTGTCGAATATGTTTGGTAATCGTACCATTTGGTATTGTCTGGTATCGTATTATAATTTCTTGTATAAGTACCTGTCATGTGTTTTATGTAAGGTGACAGTTCTTTTTTAGCGAAGGAATACCAGCAAATTCACCAAGTTATTTTGTGTTTTAAGTGCCATATTTTATTACAACACCGAGCAATTTGTAGTCACATCTTATTTCCAAATAATTTAGTGTTACTTTAACAATATATAGTCTACCAGTTTAGCAAAAATAAATTACTATACACTTACATGCCAGATTCAGTGATAATACCCGAATTATCTTTGGGACTAAGTAGACAAAAATCTATATCCTTTATAAACTGGCCTATGTGTAAACGTTAATTTCATATAAGGCCATGCTTAAAACACCGATTTTTTTTATAAAATAATGAACATAACAAACAATCACGCAATGTAAACACAGAAGATAAATACAACGGCATTTAAAAGGAAAAGTATTCTGCAACTAAAAAGTCGATATTCATTAGCAGTTGAAATATAATGGGACAAAAATTTATCTTAAAGTGGTGATAAATAGCACATTTTGGTAAAATAAAAATTGTTTAAAGAAATCAGTGCTTAAAATCTAGTTAATAATGATCTTGTTAAATGCACATTTTAGTCAGACACTTATGTAAAGTTGCAGCGCTTTTAATTGTGTCGACAACTTGGCTTAACTCTCTCTCTCTCTCTCTCTCTCTCTCTCTCTCTCTCTCTCTCTCTCTCTCAACGGATCACGAGAAAGTTGCATATCTTTTAATGACAGTGACACAATCGTTACGTTTAAGAGCTCCTTTGTTATTTGGTTTGAACTATTTTCACACTGGTTCATAGGGACTGTGACGTCTGGCTGCCGATGAGTAGAACATATGTTGGTATAATATACTTTAATTAGACATCAGTGGTGTCAACATGTGAATTTTAATGAATTTTACAGATGGGTGTCACCCACTGTCATAAAAACAAGCTGACTGACAGCTAGTTAGTTTACATTTGCATTATAAACATTTCGACTGTAAAAACAAATACTATAAACACTTTTTTATTTTGATTTTCTTTCGTAGTATGTGTATCGTAGGCACTATTTAACAATTGGCACATTTGATCGTATATACTGTTAAGAAGCATGAAATATTTTGTATATAAGGAAACTTGTAAAATACAGGTCACTTTTAACCTATATCCTGTCGTATGAATACATATGTTATGTATTTAGAATGTCGTATTTGATTATATTTATCATCGTAAGTACCAATCATTCATTAGAATATTCTAAGTTTTGAACTTGAAAATCCAAATTTCAACCTTAGATATATTATTTGCCATGACAAATGGAATAAATGTAATGATTTATTTGACTATATGTTAGGTGTCCTGACATGCTTGCGAATTTTGACCTAAAACATGGTCTGTAAGTGTATTCAAAAATTAATTCTGAGTTCAAGTCTAAGAATATTCTTTTGAATGGTTGTTTAATACTACCCCAGAGCGCTGAAAGGCAGATTGTCATACCATATATCACGTGACAAAAACATATCACGTGACAAAAACAAATATCTTCAGCATGAGTTCGAACACTTCATTTACAAATCATGGAATGGAAGAAGTCTGACCCAGAGGTTGCATGCTCAACTCAAATTCTTACTCAAACACAATTTACAGGATTCATATATAAACACAAATCAAAGACTCGGTCTTTCATTTCTCGAATTTGACAGTATAAATACTGATTGAAAGAAGAATGTTACAGGTATTAATTTTTATTTTGTTATTATGAGTCATTTTTAGTTGAGCAGGAAATCTTGAGTTGAACATGAAACAGAATTTTATATTTTATGTTATTAAGTTGTTTGTGGAATTTTTATAATATATAAAATATTCAGACGCCCCTTAAATATGTTTAAGATGCAATTGTATATACAGAGTCCATTAACATCAAAGTTAATGAGATGAATTGGCAAGCAAAAGAAGCCTTAGGGTTATTGCTTTAGAAATGAAACCATCCGAAATTGAGTGTCTTTTATGCCACATATAACCATGGTGGCCATATACGTTTCATTTGCATGGTAACGCTCAGAATGATGCAATTGCCAGTGGTTGAACGAATATCAACTTGAATTAATAAGTTATAATTAAATATGAAAGTTTTATCAAAATACTAAAATATATAGATACTAGAGATAAAGTGTGTGTGGATGGTTGTTGTGTAAACCTGACCTCATCAACTTCAACTTATTTAGTGTTTCACTTAATATTTGACCAATATTTAAATGATTTGTATATTCTGAAAAATATTTATATACACAGGAGACATGGTATTTCACCTAGAGTCTTAAACGTCTCACTCCACTATCAATTTTCCATATGGTCCCATTGAAGCATTATGTCAACAAAAACATTGAAAAATCAAATTATGCAACATGTGGCGGATTCCACATGTTCAATGGTTCAAAATCTGCAATCGTAAACAAAAGAAGGAAAAACGAACAAAAGGTTTGTTTCTATCGCCTTCATTTGGAGTATTCATGGAAGATAACAGTGGCGTGAGTCCTATTCTGTGTTAATAAAAGACGCTAGGTCGTTCTGTTTGTTATGGTGAACAGTATTACTGAAGTTTGCAATTACAAATTTGCAACATGCATTGTACACACCTGGAAGTAAAAAACTGTCATTTGAATGAATGCAATTTGTAATTACCCACACACAACATGCAATCTACGCGCTTTAAAGTTTGAAGTTACCATGAAGTTAATCAAATTGGTGATAAGCAAGTTGAAATAATCACTTAAGCAATCTAAGCTATCGTGCACATTACCGTCTTTATTCCAGAAGATTAAAAGCCCAATAAGAACTTATCTGTCGTTTATGCGAATTTATTTACCTCAATTGCGAAAATTAGGTCATAGTTGATTAATACGGGTGGTTGGAACACTTCATTTATTGCAACACCACCCGTTCTCAATTAAACGTTCGTACCAATTATAATACCGGTCCTATTTTAACTATAAAGCAGGATCGTATATACATAATGTTCTTACATAAATTGAAATTATACAAAATAAACGTTTACATTGTAACCAGTACTAAGACTTATGTCGGGCCCTGTTAGCACAGTTGGTAGCTTGTCTGACTATCATTCCAGGGGTCTTGAGTTCAAATCCCCGGCTGACCACAAGCTCCATGATGACTTTGCTACGGTATTAGGCATCTTCGTCATTTGTATCTCATCACTTATTCAAGTGGGAAAGTAATCCGTTTCTTGCGGAAATGGATATGCTTGAGTACTGGTTAACCTGCCTAGATCCCAGGAAAGTGGTTAGGTTAACTGATCGTCTGTTAGCGCTCAATTGCATAAATATGACACTAAAAACCAAACAAACGATATACATTTTACTATGCCACATTGTCCACTGGATATAAATCAATGTTTACAAAAGGTGAAACAAAGGAACTACCAAAATATAACTTAATATACCCGATAGAATATTATATGCCTTTAAATATTAACATTTCTACATCAAATAAAGGAAATACTTAAATATGTTAATTCGATTTTGAATCATTGGCATTTTATATTAAAACTAGTAATTCAACACATAACGGTGGCTGAGGATCGAACCCACGGGTGCGAGGCTCTACCACTCGACCAAGCTTTCCACACGGCTTATAAATGAATGAACTTGACTGAGTGTGTCGTTGGCCAAAAGACAAAACGGGCGAAATAAAGGGTATTTGAGTGGGAAACAATCCTCGCAAATAGTAATGTACTTATAGCATAGAACCATATATATTTCCTACCTACTGTCTTTAGTTATTAAAAAAGCAAACCAATACGTGATAGTAGTATACAATACATATTTATTGATACCTAAATGTTTTACAATTCCACTTAGCAAATAAAGAACTGCCTTTTATATGCTTCCAGTATCCATAAAAACATACATTGGCACTTCGCTATACACAAGACATTCATAACACACACACACAAACAAATTTAAACGGTATATGATATTTATTGATATTTGTAAATAATAATAAAACGCGCGTCCCACAAATAACAATGAAAAATAAAATGCAAACTATTTATACAAAGAAATATTTAATTGTGCTAATTACAATTCTATTTATATAAGTCATTGGCATTTTATAATAAAAATGAAGTTTATATGAAATATAAAGGTTTTTATGTCTGAGGATTTATGTTCTGTTTCGGCCGGTTAATTACTAAATCATATTCAGCTTCTCTCTTTATTACTGGTACCCGGACAAACAACGCTTACCCTTTTTTATATAGAGTGAGGTACCAGTTTTCCCCATTTCTAACCATAAGCTAGAGGAAGGTTGACGTAGAATTTTAATTTTACCCATCGCCACCCTATTTCCTCAAATAAAATATTAAAAAAAATATAAAAAAATTACAATTTCATAAATTTTTAATTTCTTTGCCTTTAGTTTTACTTACTTAGTTAAGGTATTTCAGAACATATGTCCTCTCTTGTTTTATCTATGTCAGGTAATTTTGATATGGCGGTTTTGTATGCCCAGATATCTTTTTGATGTATATATATATGTATTTGTATTTAATGTTTTCTTCTGGAATAAGTTAATGTTATTACCGGTATTTTAAATTAAAATGCCCATTACAACTTATTTTATGTTTTGTTGTTACATCTGTACCATACAAGCGACTTCGGTCCATCCTTAACGTTGTCTGTCTTGTATTAAATCCAAAGTAACATAACCAGTAACTGTATTTTCTTGAAAATATATTAAAATGGAAGTAACAGCGTTTGTCTAAAAGTCTATCATGATTTATCGTTATTAGAGGCTGTAACGTCAGCTTCATTTTCGTCAGGGCTGTATCCGCAGCCCAGAGCTGTAACAACAGTGAGTGATTTGAACCCTCAATGGAAAATAGCACACTGTCGACTAATACCGACTAATACCGATTAATACCTATTCCGTCGTTTCCGTGGAAGCAAAATGATTAACAGTACCCCAGCCATGAAACAATTATTTCGAATGACCTTAACCATTACCACAATCAAAATTGATTCTCTGAACTAAATTTGATTCCGCTGAATTATTTTGATATTCATTTACATTTACTCCATAATTATGATGACAATCTGCTACACCAACATTTGGAAACATGTCCGATCCTCCGCGGCGGCAGTATTAAGTGTTCTTGAGCAATTCCTTTTATGCACATAATTTTATGATAAATACTGAGTTTACCTTCGTGATTTGTCGATGTTTTAAAAACTTGTTTCAACATCAATGAAAAAAATAAATATTGTTTATAAAACAATAAAAGAAGCCAAAATGAAAAGAAAATAAAACAATCCAAAAACCATATGCATTGCTTTGTATATAACACAGTAATAATAAGTTTTAAAGTAAAAAATATTGATTAAAACGTTGTTTTTCTGTGCTACAATACATATCTCTTGATACATTGTTAATATGTTCATTGTCTGCCTGTCCTCGGTGGCAGATATATATGACGGAATCTAGTATAAATTTTTGTTCGGGCACATATTTTTCAACATCTTAACAAAAGTAGTCACTTAGTCACAATGTTCATTTTTATGTCATGATTTAAAACACTATTTTATGGATAACGAACATTTATATTTAATTTGATTTTAACTTATTCAATATTTTACTGTGTCTGTGAAACAAGTTATATAACAAATCACGCTCGAAGTCTTCCTGGAAATTATGCGGATCTTGCTCAAGGACATCACAACACAAATAGCCGTGACGGAGGATCGAACCGAAGACCGCCCGATCCTATACTTGATATTCTACCGCTGGATCACGTGCATATACGTGTAGTAACCACATGGCAGTCTGCACGTTGATGAAACCGTGTATATTTACATGGAGGTTTTATTTTAGACGGGAAAGTGTTATCTGCGGAGTTAAAGGGTCTATTTTAGGAACTGAAGATTAAATTGCAGCACTCTTCCTTTAAATACTCTGGACTAATTGGTTTTAATGGATGCCATCATTTCAGTTATTTTAGTGAAGGTATCTCAGGTCAAGAGAAATAACAAAATGTTTAGTGCTGCCTTAAAGAAACACCATGCCATGGACTCTGATTTGATATAGAAACCAGTCTCGTGAAGTTATCCCGTCATGCCTGGAGGCCAAAGTGGTAATTTACACTGTTAACGTGTATAATGTTTATTTATAAAAGTGACAGGTACAATACATGTAAGATTGACAACATTAGCAAAAATGTTAATAGATGTTAAGAAATACCCAGTCTAATAAGGCTTATCAGTCATCATTATATCAAAATTGCAATTACTTCAACACAAACTTATAAAGCGGTATGTTGTTACATACTTGTGAACACTGTATATATTACGTAGCCACCCAACAAATATGCATAAATTATATAAGTGCTTTTTTTAAAATTTTGAATAATTGTCTAATTTTATGCTTGCATAATATTAAGATTTTTATCGAATGAAAATAAAGCAAGACTATAATAGATTTTTTTTATCTCTGGTGATTTCATTACAGTTTTAATACTGTTCTTGGAAAAAGAAAATAGTAAAACAAGGAAATATAGTGGCCATTCTTGCACAGGAATGTGCAGCTAAGATCAGACTTGTTTTTTGGACTGTTCAATGGTGGAAATATAGCGGCTCCAAGGACCCTGTTTCTTCGCACTACATATAATTATGTTGCGGACGAATGTTTGGCAATAGACCATGGGCCTATACTACATAATAAATATCTGAATGTTATGATTTTGTTTTAGTGACAAATGTATTTGTATAAAGTTTAAAGACCGGCCGATGACAAACACAGTGGCTCAGGCGGGCTTATTAATCCAATTTAAAGGGTTAGAAATGTGTCTGTCAACTTAAATATTAATTGCAAACAAACTATTTTACCGAAGCTTAGGTCGAACAAATATCGAACTTGGCCTGTATTTTAAAATTATACATGTACACAAAATAAAAATTAATGAAATTCATCCACAGAAACACTGCTATTTTAATGGGGTTGATGGATGAAATACCCTGGCTAGTGAATATCTAAGTTAACAAATACATATGGATAAAGTACCTGCAATAGACGTTCATGGTCAGAATAGTGACCTTCATTATTAAAATGGTTCATTTAGTTCATATCAATTACAAATAAATTAAAATTGCATGCTTGTACCACATGAGATTTGGATGATGTTTAATTTTGCTTTTATCAACTATTTGATTAAATTCATTCATCGTTTATCTGAGCATCATGAGATGTGCAAAAGACTGTTAACATTTTCCTCTATTTACTTTACAATTGATAAAAGTGTTTCATTAATTATTAAAACGCTTGTGTTAGCCCACTCGACCACGTGTACAGATGATAAAGGCGGTAATAGTTTCGATTGTTATTTTGATTGATTGATTGAATATTTAGCGTTATTTGTATGTCATCGAGGGCTAACAGACGAACAGTTAACTTAACCACTGTTTCCTGGGATCCTGAAAGGTTAACCAATACTCGAGCACACCCCATATCCGCAAGTAACTGATAACTTCCCCATTTGAATCAGCGGTGAGAGACGACTGATAATGGGACACAATGCCGTATATCAATCATCACGGAGATTCGAACTCACCACCACAGGATTGATAGTGAAACGCGTAACCGACTGAGCTAATCGGGCCCGGCTGTTATTTTGAGATCCTGGTCATTATAGAAGACAGTCTGTCATGTAGCCACTTGGATGGTTTTTTTTATCGTTTCACACATGTACAATTACCGCAGAAGTGGTATAGTGGTACAATGATCGCTTCGAATGCTGAATGTCATGGGTTTGATCCTAAGTCGGGTCATATCAAAGATTTATAAAATGGTACTAGACGCTTCCTTGCTTGGTGCTAAGCATTTAGAGGATATATCCAGATTTGTTCGGCTCAGTGTTTGTATAATATGATTTGATGAGGTATCATTTTATGTGTCTGTAGCATGTACTTCAGTGTGGCAGCGTTAAGAATATTGTCGCAGGTAGAACCCGTTGCGATATGAATGTAAAATTGTTGAAAGCGCCGCTAAACACAATACAGCAAATTCATAATTGCCAACCATATTTCTAGAGTGATACTTATAACGATATAATCCATGTGAATATAGCTTAGATAATGATTATTCTCTAACCAATCGGCTTGATACAAACAATGCTTAGCTGTATGACAGATATTGTATATATTTGAGATCATTTTTATATCTATTCATGAAAATGTCGTATACGAAATACAGGCAGATGTATCATTATCATTTACACTTGTTCTACTTTGATTTTATGCCCCCACCATCCCCAAAAATGGCGATGGGGCATTGAATGTAACCGCTGACTGTCAGTAAAAATTATTTTCGATCAATAAATTCTGTCGCGGGTCCTTCGTGGCCGATTGGTCTAAGGCGCCTTCTCAAGACCACTACCCTCTCATCAATAAGGTTGTAGGTTTGAGCCTTGCCATCTCTAAAAATGTTATGTTAGAAATTTGCCAGTTACCTGCGGAAGGGCGGCTACTCTGTTCAGATTCATTCTGTTAGTAATGTATTCCTCCACCAATACAACTGGATATGCTATAACCTGAAATGTGTTGAACCCCATTAAAATAGCTGTGTTTCTGTGGATGAATTTCATTAATTTTTATTGTGTACATGTATAATTTTAAAATACAGGCCAAGTTCGATATTTGTTCGACCTAAGCTTCGGTAAAATAGTTTGTTTGCAATTAATATTTAAGTTGACAGACACATTTCTAACCCTTTAAATTGGATTAATAAGCCCGCCTGAGCCACTGTGTTTGTCATTGGCCGGTCTTTAAACTTTATACAAATACATTTGTCACTAAAACAAAATCATAACATTCAGATATTTATTATGTAGTATAGGCCCATGGTCTATTGCCAAACATTCGTCCGCAACATAATTATATGTAGTGCGAAGAAACAGGGTCCTTGTGGCCGATATATTTCCACCATAGAACATTAAAAATAACAGTCTGACTCTTAGCTGCACAATTCTGTGCAAGAATGGCCACTATATTTCCTTGTTTTACTATTTTCTTTTTCCAAGAACAGTATTTAAACTGTAATGAAATCACCAGAGATAAAAAAATCTATTATTTTTTTGCTTTACTTTCATCGGATAAAAATCTTAATATTATGCAAGCATAAAATTAGACAATTATTCAAAATTTTGAAAAAGTACTGACATAATATATACATATTTGTTGGGTGGTTACGTAATATATATATGTGTTCACAAGTATGTAACACCATACAGCTGTGTAAGTTTCTTTATATTTGTGTTGAAGTAATTGCAATTTTGATAAAATAATGACTGATAAGCCGTATAAGGCTGCGTATTTCTGAACATCTATTTACATTTTTGCTATTGTTGTAAATGTTACATGTTTTGTACCTGTCACTTTAATAATTAAACAATATACACATTAACAATGAAAATTACTACTTTGTGCCTTCAGGCATGACGGGATAATTTCATGGTTTCTAAAACAAATCAGAGTCCATGACATGGTGTTTCTTTAAGGCAGCACTAAACATTTTGTCATTTCTCTTGACAACTTCACTAAAATAACTGAAATGATGGCATGCATACATTCATTAAATCGAATTAGTCCAGAGTATTTAAAGGAAGAGCTCTGCAATTTAATCTTCAGTTTCTAAAATAGACCCTTTAACTTAGTAGATAACACTTTGCGGTCTAAAATAAATATGCACGGTTTCTGAACATGCATACTGCAATATGATTACTACATGAATATGCACGTGATCCAGTAGTAGAATATCGAGTATAGGTTCGGGCGGTCTTCGGTTCGATCCTCCGTCACGGCTACGAGTGGTGTGATGGCTTTGAGCGTGATTTATAATATAACTTGTTTCACAAACGCAGTAAAATATTGAATAAGTTAAAATCAAATTAAATATGAATGTTCGTTATCCATAAAATAGTGTTTAAAGACTACTTACCTCTCACCAATAAGGTTTTAGGTTTGAGTCTAGCAATCTCTATGTTCGAAAGATTGCCCGTTAACTGCGGAAGGGCGGCGATTCTACTCAGATTCATTCTATAAGTAATGCATTCCTCTACTAATACAACTGGATATGCTATAACCTGAAATGTGTTAAACCCCATTCAAATGTCTTTGTTTTTGTGGATGTATTTAATTAATGTTTCTTGTCTACCTGTATAATTTTAAAATACAGGTCAATTTCCAAATTTGTTAACATCCGTAAGATTTTATACGAACTGTTGCCCCATTCAGACCTGAGTTTGGTTTGCAATAAATATTTGAGTTGACAGACACATTTCTAATTCTTTAAAATGGATTATTAAGTTCACCTGAGCCATTGGTCAAATGTGAGTTTTCTATGAGCACTGTGTCAGTCACTGGCCTGTTTTTAAACTTTATACAAAATAGTTTCCACTGAAACAAAATCGTAGCATTAAGATAAATATTTCATCTAACGAATACTATCAAAGACACTTTGGTGTGGCTTTATTTATTTATTTATTTATTTATTTATTCAGATTCAGAAACTAGACACGAATGCAAACATGTGGTAGTGGTTTTATTGGTAACGTCTAAATCATTGACAAACTCAATTAGAAGCAGCTGTCACGCAATAAGTTGCTGCTACTTAACGAAATGTTCTAATAACATGTCCAAACATCAAGTGAAGCAGTCAGAGACATGCCACATCGGGGAAATAATTGGTTAGATTTCCCAGGAATAGGGACATTCAATTGACCTGCCGCGAGATCGACAATTGCTCCGGTCACTGGCAACGTGGCGTTGTTTGTCCAAGTAAATAAAATGTAATCTAATGTAGTGTTTACTTAGAGTGTCACTGCACTACCTTCAAATAAATCAAGTTTGTCAACCCACCAGTTATGGTGTATTTGTATACATTTTGTTCCATCTATGAACAAATTCTATGTGAATTGTTTAACCATGGAAATTTTAAATCTTATTTTATACGAACAAAAAAGCAAAATATTAACTGTTTAGAGAGACCTGAAATGGACACCAAAAGATAACCGCAACACAAACTGTACGTTACTGTGTGATAATGGCGCAACATATTTCAGCAAATGCGTATATTTGACGTATTCATATTTTTCAAATTTCTGTTTTCAACACCGAGTTTAAACGTTTGTTTTCGCAGTTTCGCTTGTAGTGTAATAGCATATGATATGTAAGGATGGGCTCCAGTCCATAACACCACATAGTGGGTCAATGTAGGACATTTGTTTGGATACTACTTTTTAACACACATGCTAAATTCGTCAAATATTGTGTTACTAGTTAATATTAATTTATTTCAGCTTGTACAAAGTGTTGTTTTTTAAAAAGGTCATCGGGCCGAGTCTTAGCTCGAGCCATTGACCACTGACGTGAACAACCAGCACTCTATCCACTGCACTATCGACCCGTTTGCGTTTTTAAGTTATATTTTTATATGTTATTTTAGTTTAATTTTGTTTTTGGCGTCCGTTAGAATTTTTTCTCTAATATACAGATGGTGTGTAAAATATATTCTTACAACGTTTGAGCAGTCTTCCGTCTTAAAAAAAATTATCAAGTAATCAGATAATAAGAATTCTCCGCCCGTACTTCCCCCCATCCGAAGAATACTGGGCTGCTTTCAGTTCGGTTAAAAGTTTGATAACTTATATATTTTTCTGGACGCTGGTTCAACCTCATATCAGCACACAGTATGCGATAATTTTAGGGAACCAGGCTGTTTAACGGTGCTGAACGCAACCCAGGAACTGTACTGAAACTAACAAAACAAACAGTCAAACTTAGTTACACCTTGAAAACAGTTTAAGAAAAAAAACCTTGTCGAACGACCCAAATATCAAAACGAAAAACTTCCATTATTAAAATACCAAAACCGTACGAATAATTAGCACGTGACAAAAGTTGCCACATGTAGCATGGTCTCTTTGTCGTTGTTTCACTTGAGTTGACTTCAAATTTACTTTTCTATTTAACAGTTAATTTCTCCCCCAAGTCAGACATTATTAAGTGTTTCAATATCGGGGATTTTCCAATCATGGCAAGATTTTCTCTTAGCAGTCAACAAATTGAATATCTGAGTATGAATAGTGTTTCCCCGAATCCCACTTACTCTGTCCTTAACCATTGGTTAGACTCACGGTGTGTTATCTAGAGCAGGTCAGTTTTCTAATTTTATTTCAGTAAACTTTCTTTTAAATTTAAAATTAGCATTGAAGTGAACATGATTTTTAATTGGAAGTTAATGAAATATAAACGGTGTTCCTTTTTTTTTAAACGAACGTGTTTAAGATGGGAGAAACACAAATCCTGATTTTATTTGATTGATATATCTAATCAATTTATATTTAACAAAACGATTCTTAATATAATTTTGTTTAAAGAAGGACATATTTATGACAAAATTAAATGCAAGAGAAGGGAATATATTAACACATGAAGAGGGTATTATTTTTATGTTTGCCTAAACTTGTATTCGATTTTTATGCATACTATATATATTGTAACGTGTCTTTATATTGCAATCGAAAATGTTAAAACTAAAAACTTTTTTAATAAAAAAAGGAAATGACGAAAAAACATGATCTATACATTTAATTGTAGAGTCCGTACAACAATGGCGAAAATTGCTGCTGCTTTTGGGAGCCCTGTTTTTCGTTTTGTCAAACATGTGTGTCCATGTCTGTCGGAAGGTGACATAAGTGACAACGAAAAGATAAACTTTGCAAAATACGAAAGATTCGAGGACGATACAGAACTAGAATCTGTTAGTAATTGGAATAACAAGAACAAAGACAATGATACTAAAGAAGACGATGGCTTGGGTACTCTTGATAATAATAAAATTACAGAGTGGCAAGCTGGCTGGAATGTCACTAACGCTATACAAGTAAGTAAGACGTATCTTCTATCAGGGGTCGTATTCACCAACCATTCTTGAGAATATTTTTAGACTTAAGCTTAAAAATCCAAAATTCAACCTCAGATATCTAATCTACCATGGCAGAAAAAAATAGAAATGAGAATTTATTCCACTATATATTAGGTGTCGTCACTACATGTTTGCAAATTTTTGTCTCAAAAAGTGGTCTCTAAGTATGTTTTTCAAAATTCATTCTTGAGTTCAAGTCTAAGAATATTCTTACGAATGGTGTACACCAACCCAGGTATCCGTGTAATTAATATACTTTTAATTGAGTGCTGCAATTACATTTCTATTTTTTCCAAGATGATCCTTCTGTAACTTCTTGTTTTATTGGGTTGACTGTTTGTTGTCTTATTAATATTTAGTGTACTTATAATCATTATTTACTAATGAGTGTTATTGTTAAAATAATTATTAATGCATGTATTACAATTATCATTATAACTAGTATTACTTCCTATCGTATTATTACATGTACTGTATACCATATTATTACCATTTTAACTAATTTTAACTAATTTGTATGGTTATAATTACTATAATCATCATAACCATTATCGCATGTAAAATGTTTACCAATCTTACATTATTTACTATTATTACTATAATTGCATGTATACGGATAACTTGTCTGTTATCATTACAAATAGTGTATTTTTAGTCTATTATCATTAATATTACTATTATTAATATAACATTGCTAAATTATTGTTGAACTGAATTGAAAGTAAATATGATTTATTTTTTAATGTCTTAGTATAACAGTATAAAACTAGAACTTCAATTCGTCCATCAATGAGTAATTAATTAATTATTTTGATTTGTTTTCCCTGTCAATAAATCATTTATTCCATTAATCAGTATTGTTGTAGTATCCATTCATTATATTTTGTCCTTAAACAATTATATGTTAATAAACATATAGCAACACAATTTTATCTTTAAATAATAAATACATAGTTAAATATAATTACGAATTAACATACAGTCGGACGTATCTTTGACGAATATATACACAATAGCGCATGTCATTTACGCATTAACATACATCTGGATGTTTATTTTAAGAATAAGTTAGACAGGTTGATATGACTTAACACACAGAAGGACGTGTTAACTTGAAGAATAAACACACACTAGGACAAGATAATAACGAATTACCATACAGCAGGGTATGTTTTCGAAGAATACACGTACAACAGGACAAGTTCAATTAACACACGGTTGAGCAGTTTATAAAGCGAAACATGGGAAAATGTACAAGTTAAAATACTGAAGGCAGCGAACGTTTGTGAGGTATGAGCGTACAGCAAAACATATTTGCAGCATTTTTACTTATATCAAAACATAATTTAAATTAACACAAATAAACATGCATCAAGAAATCTTTGTGACCAATGAATATGACCAGTGAGCATGCGTTAACAAATGTTCGTGACCAATGGATATACATAGAGAAATGTTTGTGATCAATGAGAATGCAAAAATGAATTTTTTGTGACCAATGAATATACATAGAGAAATGTTTGTGATCAATGGACATACATCAAGAACATACAGGAGCACATGCTAAAGGTAAATGAACATATAAGAAAACTTGTTTATGGCTAATCGCCATACAGGAGGACATGTTTATGGCAAAGTTACATATAACAGAACTTGATTATGGTCAATTAAAGCTCAGGTGGGCATGTGTATTGCAAATTAACATATGATGTGGGCATGTTTATGACATATATTCATACAAGAGAAACTGTTTATGGCGAATTAACGTACCAGAAGAAATGGATGAATTAAATAAAAACATATATTTGACAGACTGGAGAACCTGCTCAATAGCAAAAAACATAAGTGCATATTGATGACCTGTATTTGAAATTTTCATGACAAATTAACATACACCAGTATATGCTTGTGGCACACTTGCATATACGTATCATGGCATGTTCCAACAATTTCGTCAATTTAAAACACGAACTCAACAAAGTAATTGATTATGTAACATATATGAATCAATAAAAAAGATTCAGATCTGGGATAAAAATATATTCAATATTCTAAAAACATACGTTTTTAAAGGCGTTAAGAATATATAACTAATAAATACGCGGGCGCCTTTGCTTGTGACCAATGAATGTAAGGCACGAGTATGTTTATTGTAACAAATTAACATAAAAATCAGGACATGTTAATAACTAAGAAGCATGCAAAGTGAAATGTTTGTGAGTAAGTAGTATACAGTAAGATATGTTTATTACAAATTAACATTACAAGCTTGCCATGTTAATAACTAAGAAGCATGGAAAATGAAATTTTTATGAGAAAGTAGTATTCAGTAAGATATGTTTATTACAAATTAACATAACAAGCAGGACATGTTCATAACTAAGAAGCATGCAAAATGAAATGTTTGTGAGTAGTATACAGTAAGATATGTTTATTACAAATAAACATAACAAGCAGGACATGTTCATAACTAAGAAGCATGCAAAGTGAAATGTTTGTGAGTAGTATACAGTAAGATATGTTTATTACAAATAAACATAACAAGCAGGACATGTTCATAACTAAGAAGCATGCAAAGTGAAATGTTTGTAAGTAGTATACAGTAAGATATGTTTATGACAAAGTAACTTCTTTTACAGGGAATGTTTATTGTTAGTTTTCCGTATGCTGTTTTGCAAGGCGGCTACTGGGCCCTTGTTGCCATGGTTATGGTTGCCTTCATCTGCTGCTACACTGGGAAGATACTCGTCCAATGTCTGTATGAAGAAAATGAACATGGGACATTAATTCGAGTAAGAACGAGCTATGTCGAGATAGCGGAAGTTGTTATGGGGACGAGATTTGGCGGGAAGCTGGTGAATTGCGCTCAAATTATAGAACTACTGATGACATGTATTTTGTATGTTTTACTGTGCGGAGACCTTCTTAATGGGAGTTTCCCGGGCTTGATCGACTTATCGTCGTGGATAATTTTAAGTACTTTCTTTCTCTTACCTTGCGCTTTTTTACAAAATCTGAGAAGTGTTTCCTGGCTGAGTTTCTGGTGCACAGTGGCTCACATGGCAATAAATGCAATCATAGTTATATTTTGTTTCACGAAAGCCTCGGAATGGCATTTTTCAGAGGTACAAATAAAAATCGATATTTGGACTTTCCCCATATCGCTGGGAATAATAGTGTTCAGTTATACGTCGCAGATATTTTTACCAACTCTGGAAGGGAATTTGGTAAACCGGAAGAAGTTCCATTGCATGATGAACGCTACACATGTTTCGGCCGCCATTTTTAAAGCTGCGTTTTCTTACATCGGCTTTGTAACGTGGGGTCTGACCACCCAGGAGGTCATTACAAACAATTTACCGACGCAAACATTCAAGGTGATTGTTAACATGATTCTTGTCGTGAAAGCGCTCCTCTCCTATCCGCTGCCGTACTTTGCCGCTGTGGACTTGATAGAAACCGCGATGTTCAAAGACAGCACACGGACTGTTTTTGCTTCTTGTGTAGATGGAGAAAAAAGGATTAAGATCTGGGCTATAGGTTTGCGATTTGGGCTTGTACTCCTTACCATGTTTCTTGCAATTGGTATTCCATACTTTGCCATTCTTATGTCGCTTATTGGTAGTTTCACGGGCACGATGTTGTCTTTTGTTTGGCCATGTTATTTTCATTTGAGAATACGATGGTATAAACTGAACTGGTATCAGAGGGCTATAGATATAGGTATTATAGTATTAGGGCTTATATTCGGGTCTTTTGGTATATATTACTCTGCGCATGCTCTTGCCCAGGCTACGCACGGGCTTCCAACAGATCCGCGGCAGACACATATTCCTGTTGCTCCTAAATTAAACAAAACTTAACTGTGTAATTAATTAATACCAAAATGTTATAGCTCGGGACTGTAAACAATTTAAAAATACAGTTTAATTATACGTTTATTCCACGACTTAAACTGCATATTGTTTGTTTTCAGTTTCAAGCTTCTGTAGTTTCTGACAATTTGTAGAGGTAGTTGTGTTGTTCAATATAAACACCAGGTTGTTTTCATTAAACTTCAAATACTTTATACCGTTACAATATTCATCAAGTGTGTTTTTCAATTACAAGTTGTGAATATGTCTAACGAAATTATGTCACGTGGTTTAACATGTTCCAAAAATACTGTTGAATTTAGTTTGTGTGACTGCGACGCCAATGAGAAAAAGAAAAGAAAACAAAAAGAAAAAAACAAAACAAAACCCCAACAACATTGATATTCACATGTGACCATATCACGATAATATTCTTGTATTATGTATTTATTAGGAAATCTTTAACGTTATTACAAAATTCATCTGACGTCAGTCAACTTATCTGAAGGTTTTAAATGAAACCCTATTTTGAAGACAGTTATCATCTCAATACATGTTTGTTTTTTTTAAATATAGTTTCATCAGTATGACATTAAGTACCATTTGTCTTTAATGGATAACCGAAACACACTTAAATCACATTCATACTTATTCCATGAATAAATTGAAATTTTCTTAAGCAGGTTCGATACCAGACTCGACCTGATGACTATTCAGTATTGTTTCTACCCGGAAAACAGACTCGAGGGCGATTAATATATGCTCTAAGCTTACTTCGAAATTAAGCTTTTAATAAATTACTATTAACTTATTATAATCTAATGTTGTTATTTTTTTTATAGAAAGTATGACGATTATTTGATATACATATTTCGTAAGATGAGTTATGTAAAGTTATTTTGATTGGATAATTCGTCGAACCTATGAATGTGTTACATAAAACCACCTGCATTTGTGAAACGTTAATCATGATACTATCTTGATACAGTGCACTGTTCCATGGCGTTGTTTTATTAGATAGAAAAGTACATTGTTATGTGGTTGGGTAGGTGCAGAGTAAACATGCGTGTTTGATTTACAATGTTTATGATTTTGTCATGTTTTCAATATGTCAGAGTGTTGATATATTTTATTGTCTGGTAATATTGAGAACACGTGACAATGACATTAAATGACAATTCTTCAAAATATCCATGTCATGTATCGTCCTCACCACACGCGGGGTGTTATGCGATTGCCGAAGAATTTTAAATTTGACCAAAATATTCCACGGAATGAACTATTGTATTGTATGCTGTTTTTATATATCGTTTTCAGCAATATTTCATAAGTGACCGTTTACCTTACGGGGAACTATACTGAACGGAACAGCTAACCCGCCAACTGACATTTTAAGTATCTGACATTTTATATCCTTCTCACAAAGAATCAAGTCATTTTCCTTGAAATTTGGACTTTAATAAGAACGAACATTTAGGCTTTGTCAAAATACATATTTGTATGTTAATGTCATATACAAATTTTAATAATGTTATCGCATATTTGCAGAAGATATTGGAAATATTAAAGTGGCAGGTTAGCTGTTCCTTTCAGTATATTTATAAGCAGTTAATTAAAATATATTTAATCAGCCGCAGTATCAATCAAACATCCTGAATGCAGTGGTATTGTAAAGACCAATGGCCAGATATATTATATTTTTGGTTGGTTTACAGATTTATATAAAAAATGTTTTATTGAAGGGTGACAAACTAGTGTTCTAATGTTTGGGTGTTAAACAGTCAAGAAAAACACATTCGTTTCTTTCATAGTGTCAACACATTTTACCCCATAATTTAAAACGAACCAGTGAATACGGTAAACCAACATATAAAATAAACAAGTCTGACTGCGGCTTGATACAACACCAATATAAAGATGCACCTTAATTATCCGTGGAGCGCGTGGTCAGGTGGTAGAGTAAGAACCCGTTATCAAAGGATCGTGGGTTCGACCCTCCGTACGGCTGTATGTGATGTCCTTCTTCAAGACACTTTTTCCGTGTATCCTTAGTACTCATGCTACCCAGAAAGACTTCACGTGTAATTTGTTTCTAAGTTGTAATAACCTGTTTAACAATAGAAGTAAAATAAATAAGTTTAAATAGAAAAATCATCATCTTTCTTTAATGGGGATGTGATCATAGCATTAACGAAGTGCAAGTTATTATCAATGTTTTTTCCCCTTGACGAAAATCCCCCAAGTCATATATGACGAACGTGTTACACTTCGTTAGACAGTGACGATCCGGGTATAATAGTATAAAATATAAAAAACTACTTAACATATCTGATACAGACGTGTATCGCAACATTAGTCACATGCACGAACCGTGTAACATCCACTTAACTATTACAACAGTTTAACAACAGGATACAGTTCGTGCTCGACATTGTAAATTTGTTCTGAAACATGGCGAAGTATTTCATTTATTTGTGTATCTTGGCCGGTATATGTGAGACACGTAAGTACGTTTTTATAACTATTATATATGCTACATTATAATCGTATTAAAATCAGAAAATAAAAAATATAAGAAGAGTTTTTAATGGGGTTTCACACCATTTTCAACACATTTCAGGCATATCCAGTTGTATTGTTGGATACGGACCTCAGAACCACCGTCCTCCCAAAGTAACTGGCAAACTTTCTAACATAAAGTTTAAAGAGCGAGCCGGACTCAAACCTTCAACCTTAGCAATGCGAGGCAAGTGATCTTGTGACGGCGCCTTAAACCACTCACCTACAGAGGACCCTGCTATAATAAAAAAGAAAGAAAGAAGAGTATCTGATTCTTATCCATTAAAATGTGTGTCCTACATTTTCATTATTTTTGTTATCAAATTAATCCACACAAAAGATGAATCCTATCACCAGGTATTATTTGACATGATAAAGGCGTGACGAATGAATAAATTTATGTTTATTCGGCAGGTAATGAATGCACATTATTTCGGAATACTTGAATTTACCTTCATATAAGTGTCCAAGATATTACGATTGAAACCTACTCAGTTGTATTTGTAGTCAAAATAATAAATATAATACTAGAATAGTGTCTTTCCGTACACTTAGTTTCCTCTATATATCATATTTGATAATCTGTGTGCATATTCAATACGTTAAATTCCTAACTTAAAAACCTGGGACACCACCACATCGGGGATCGAACCCAAATTCTTTTGATCGAGGTAAATATATGGATACCTTTGTGTTGCCAATAGATGTCCCAACGCACGGATTCTGGGATATGTTTTTATTGGGACTATTTTATATAAATGTAACTATTTCTTTATTCAGTCAAAAATTTTTACCGCCCTAAAGTTTTCTTTCCAAAACAGAATAACTATAAGCGTTCATTTTGATATGTTGTTTTAAGTGGTTTTGGTGAATGCTACTCATGCATATCCTAATACACTCGTACATTTGCAAATAGACCTGATCATATTCAAATGACCACTTAAATGCTCTACAATGTAACTGTCATATTTCAGTATATGCCAATTCAATAACCGATAAATGGAACGACGATATCAAACATGATATCATGCAGAGGATTAGGGCACTTGGATCGCAGTCTCAACACGCAGTTGACGAATCGGGAAAGGAAACAATATTTCTAGACAACGATGCAGACGAGTCGGATACCGATAAAGAATCGTTGAGAAGTTTTATCAACTATCTTAAATCATCGAACGCTCGTTATGATCCTCTGCAGGAAGATGCGCGCAAGAAGGTTGGCGCAGCTTGGAAAACTGAAGCAGCACCAGGCGTAATCAATACTAATACTGATTTTCGAATCCGAATCGGAGATAATGAAGTAAAAACCTGTAAAGTTACTGTTCTTCCCATAAAGAAACTACGAAAGGCCCTCAAACATAGCATATCGAAACGGTAAGTGGTTTGACGCATCTTATTAATTGTAGTGAACACCATCCATATAATTTATGTTCACCACGTTTACCACACGTCATGCATGGATATCATTCTAAAATTTTGAAACACGAAAATGTGTAACGAAGATTTCGTGACCGACTAATGCTTATGATGTAGCAAGAATTTCTTAAACACTTGATGTAAATTAATGTTAACAAGTATTTATCACGTATGCGTGGATTAAGCTGCTGTTCTAGATAACGGCAGTATTATGCGAGGCACCGAACTAAATAGACACTGTCAATCGCACCTACTCGAGTATCTTTAGAATCAAATATTGCCTCAACGGCTCACTACACAGTTGTGCCCTTTTCCCGACTGTTACATGATTGTTATGCTTAAAAAAGTCATAGTGATTGTGATTTCTTGCTGCAGATTAATTGAGTAAAAGCATATACTGCAATAAGATATCACTTGTTGTAAAAAAGTGACTTTAATAGGATTTCAACAGATGCATGCATTTATGAACATTTGAGGACTTCTTTTTTAAAAAAGTAACAATCGATAGAAATACACATACATGAGAGGGGATGATATGGATAGAGAAACACAACTTATAGGAAACTCTTATGAGATGACACTTTATGGGTAGAACACATTTGAATGATAACATATACATTTTAAAACGAGATATAGGCAGAGACAAAAAAAGTCACTGGTAAGTGTCACATGCCTCCAAAATAGTCTGTGAAAATAACGATATATTTTATAACAGACAGCGATGTATTCATGAATATCAAGAGTAACGTACTGACGTTTCAGACTAGACCCGCAATTTCATGTGTTCTTTACATTAAAGTGTGACCTTGCCCTTTGTGTAATCTTGACCTTGACATCTGATGTAGAGGTCTGAGTATTTCTACAGTGTAATGCAGGTGACACATCATCATTTGATCACTTGTGTCAAGCTGCTTTAAAATCCTTCCATATAAGTTACAGACCAGACATGAAATATCAAACAAACTGTATTTGAAATCCATCCATGTATGATAAAGTAACAGACTGGACTTGAGATCTCAAACTGACTCAAAGTGTTGTTGAACAAACTCAAAGAGTGACATTGACCTTTGAGGTACGGGTCTGGGTATTACGTGCGACACGTCGTCATGTCATCTTGATCAGTTGAGCCAAGTTAAAGACAAAGTAACAGATCAGACACGAATTTCAAACAAATTGAAAGCGTGACCTTGACCTATGAGGAAATGTTCTGGATCTTACAAGTGACACTTCATCATGTCATGTTGTTCAACTGAGCCAAGTGTTATCCATAGGTGACAAAGTTACAGACCGGACACGAAACCTCAAACAGACTGAAAGTATTATATAACAAAGTGAAAATTGTGACCTTGACCTTTGAAGTGGGAATCTGGATGTTACGCGCGACAAATCGTCATGTTAAATTGATTATTTGTAGCAAGTTAGCAAGTATTTATAAAATCCATCTATGCGTGACAATGTTAAAGGCCGGATACGAAATCTCACACAGACTCAAAGTGTTGTAAAACAAACTCAAAGTGTGACCTTGACCTTTGAGGTACGGGTGTGGGTCTTACGCGCTACACGTCGTCATGTCATGCTGATGAATTGAGCCAAGTGTTTTTGAAGTTTATCACTAGGTGACAACGTTTCAGACCGGACACGAAATCTCAAACAGACTGAAAATGCTGTCAAACAAAGTTAAATTGCGACCTTGACCTTTGAAGTGGGATTCTGGGTGTTACGCACGACCCGTCTTCATGTTATTTGATCATTTGTTACAAGTATTTATAAAATCCATCTATGCATGACAAAGTTACAGGCCGGACACGAAATACCGGACACTGTCACCCCATCCATTTTTTTTTGTTTTTAGGGAGGGAGTTGGGGCATAAAAAATTTGGTAAAAAAACAATATGCGAGGGCGGTATGTGAACAGATGAAAACAAATTGATCAAAAAACAAGCCGTCATGGGATGGCAAGATATGGGTAGAAAAACAAACCTTGTACCAGTACTAGTATGTATATTTAAAAGAATGTTAGTCACCGGAAGGTGTGTCTATTTTTCATAATTTGCATTATATATTTAAATATTCACAGATGGTGGTGCTGGTGGTGTCTGGTGTCCTGCCATTAAAGTAAAAAGTGCTGATATGGGACATTTGTCGTATAGAGCAAGTAGCAGTCAACTCCCGGGTACTGCTACTTTTGGGGATATGTGACTTTATGGCATAGTTAACTTTATATTATCTCTATAAGACATGTCATATATAAACATGTACGAAAAATACACAACGGTAAAATGTACAACTCTGTGCTTATACATGTTTCGTAAATTTACATATTATCACATTATCATTTTGACTAAATACTATACAGTGATAATATATTAACATAGAATAATAAATTAAGTAAAACAAACGTTTTAATGTTCAGAAAAATAATGTGTTCACTTTCTCCAGACTAATATAATCGTAATTTACCGCATATTGTATTAAAGGATAAAAAACACACATCAATACAAGATACAACAACAATACTGGGCAATATTGTCCTCCAATATGATACTGTTTTTTGTATATCGGTTCGAGATTATGAATTTTATGATTGTCATATTGGATTTTTAAAGATTTTTTTTTTCAGTTTTTTTAAACTACTTATGCCGTTTATGATTACATACGATGCTTATTTTGGGATTGAAATTATTTGTTTTAATCTTTTTTTTCTTATTAGCTGTTTTATAAACATATAGTGACATGTATAACAAAAGATGTTTATTGTGGATTTAGAAATATTTTGATAATTATCTTTTTTATTTGCAGAATTATGATACTTCATAGTTTTATAAACATTGCTAATTGTGGATTCCGTGGGATTTATTTCAATAATTGGTTTATGTTAAATATCTAATGTTAGGTATCGTTACATGTGCAAATGATGCTCACCGTGAAATTCAAAATATTTATTTCAATAACACATTTGTTGTTAACACAAAATGTCATGAACAATAACAAAACAATGATCATTTTGAATCTAAAATATTTATTTCAATGACACATTTTGTTATAAATATAAAGTGTCATGAATGATTACAAAACGATGGTCATTTTGAATTTAAAATATTTGTTTCAATAATTAGCTTTCGCTTTCATCATATAATGCGCATCATGCTTACAAATGCTTTTTATAGTTAGTATGAATTTTAAAAATATTTTGATTTTTTTTTCTTGTAACATTCAGTTTTAAAGCTTAGTTTTTTTTTCTGGTATACTTATGCTTTTATTCAATCGAGAATGTTAAATAATAGAATATTTACTGGCGACATATCAATACTCGTAAAAACTATTTTTTGATAATATATGAAATATGCTTTTAAATATTAAAAACATATTTTATTTTTTTATAAAAAATAACTATCAAATAAAAATGAAACATACAAAAATAATTACAGAAATAAACATTTAAAAATTTTTGCCAACAATGTGTGTGTCTGCGAAGATTGCCGAGGTAGTCCTATTGTTTATTTCAACAAATCAGAAGCAGAACAACGTCTCGACTGTAGAACAATCCCATCTCTCCCTGCTTGGTTACGTCACATATCAGTGAGATTTGAATACGTCGTTTGGTTAGTTGCTTTAACAACTAGTTGAATGTTGAATGACGTCACAGTTTGGTCAGCGTTAAAATACCATGAATTGTGTGACAGGCATAGAATTATCCGCTTTTTAAGAGACCTGGTACGGGTAATATCAGTCGTGGTAAACTAGATTCCCGGCTTCATCCCAACAATTACGAAAATTAGAAGTTGTAAAACTAAAGGCAAAGCACATTTGTTCCAATTATTTTTATCTAATATCCAAACTCTGTATTCATGGTTAAAACATATTTTATTGCACAATTCACATCGCAAACGTGTTGGGCCACAAGTTTTAGCAATATTAGTTAAGGCCCTCCCCTTAATTGTATTCATGTCGTAATCATACAGTTATATGAATGCCAATAAAATACTTTTAACTACCTAACTTTGTTATTGTTTATGATTGTAATACACAACCAAGTTTAAATATTCATATTGCAATTTATGATGATGGAAACAATAAGTATAACCCTATAACTTCAACAAGTTTGATCGCTTGGCCTGTACCAAGATTATTTCAAACCAATATACCTATATCATACTTTCAACGGTATGGTAAGAAATTTTGTTCTTTCTTACTAGAAATATAGCTGTATGCATTGAGAAATCTGGGCCTAACAATCTGGGCTAAAGTATTCAAAGCTATGTTAGTTTAACACTCCGTTATCTGAAATCGTGTGCCTATATTTAATATATTTTAAATTTTAAAACAAGTTTTCATATCAAGTACCATGGGTTACAGCAGGAGAGTGGTATTTTGTTACAACCGTTTTTCAATTATCTTGAAAGTATCAAATTTTAAAATACCGTAATTCGTATATTCATCTTAACGTGGTGTATACTGGGTATACACTGGATGTGATAGCACTATCCAACACAATTAACACTACCTGTTATAACATTTGTACTCATTTTACATGTAAATGTAATGAGAGTATAAATGTAATAGTTGTTGTTGTTGTTAAGTTAACAGTGATTTGAACAATGTGCCGTAATTGACATGTTCCCAACAACATGTTGACAGGAACAGAAGCAAAGAAAAACATCAAGAGAGTATAATAAACTAGTTCTAAATAGAAATTTAAATATTCCACCTCATGAGTGAAAATAACTTTTTAAAATAAAATTAATATCTAATAAACGTATCAGTGGGAAGCACAGACCGCAACAAAGAAATGAAAATGGTCGACTTGGTTTGGTTAAGTATGTTTATAGGTAATGCACTACAACGCAACCAATTCCCCCTTGCAACGACTTATCTTCGGGCAAAAATAAGAAGATATAAAACCATCAGGAGATGTGGTAAAATTCAAAGTACACAGCTACCAAAACAGCATTAACAAAATTGATATACAGAATACTTATAATACGGATACATAGAGAAATAGTGACAACAAGGTCACCGCATTGGAACAAGCAGCGGCAAAAATACGAAATCTCAAAAGAAGTTTGAACCAGTTGAACGGGTGCACCCAGTTGCACCGTCGTGACGTCATAGGACGCTACACTGTTAACAAACATCCTCACTACACTTTTATGTTACAAATACAGCAGTATGTGTATATTATTAAACACAGAAATGCTCAGGTAAGTATAAAAAGGACCAAAGTTGCTTTAATTACATATACACTGCATGAGTTACATGATTTCAAGTAATCATATATGGTAACAACACTGCGTGCTACTTAATCGTATGCATTGGGTGACTTTATTTAGAAAAAAATAATCACTTGTTACATCTTAATCAAATATTTTCACGGTGGGTAAGTTTGATTAATTATTGGACATTAAATACTTTAAATGAATATAAAAATCAATAGTTTTCAAGAGCATTCTAAACAGTACAAACAATACTGGTATCATTTTAATGGTATTTCATTTAATTATCGATTACAATATATACATAAAGCTGTATATTGATATTTTTTTATGTACATATCACTTGCAATAGTTTGATAATGTAACTCTGAAATTTACTCGGCGCTTCTTTATCCTTTCAGTATACATGTACATGCATTATGCACAATCAATCCGTACCATGAACATTTTATGAGACAAGTATAAGGTAAACATACACATCTGAGAAATAACCCATTCAACTTCCACGTGATGTCCACTTTTATTTTCTATTAGACCTGCTCCTCTAAACAGTTGTTTCAGACATATGGGTGTAAAAATAAACATGTTACAGAATATAAAACAAATGTTACAGATTTATCAGATGACGCATGAACAGGAAATATAATTACTGTTTATGGAGTCACGAATACTTATAAATTAGAGAGTAGTGTCATGCTTCGAAAACATATAGCAATAAAAGTTAAATTGAACATAAAAATATATAAAAGCAGTGTTCACATTTATTCTAATGTTGATGCACATATTTTTTTATCTAACTAAATATGTCCTCTATGGTAAGTTCGGAGTCTTCTTTGACACCTCTTAAATATCGACACTTCTTGAGGTAATCTAATGGTTCTTCTGTCTCACTGTCCGAGTCGTCATTGCCATGAGTGTGTTTTTTCTGGCGAAGTGAAATCTCTTGTTGTGTTGTGAGTGGGATTTTCTTCAGTTGGTTAACACTTTTCGCCTTTCTTATTGCGAGGCATTTCATGTGAATAACAGCTGAGATCATACACATTCTAGCGCCGTGGCTATGTCCCAACTGCTCACGTGCTTCTAAATGTGTCTCGCTTTTCTCTCTCTTTAGACTTGGTGGTCCGTCTACGCAATCTGTCTGTGGTAACGGAAATGACGTAATAGCGGGTTCCTCCTCTTCCGGTATGGTTGTGATCATATCGTTAATGGATGGTTTCCGTTCTTCACTTATACGAGTTTCTGCCCTTTTTCTTAGCTCACTTTCACGTTTCATTCTCAAATATTCCCGTCTCGTACTTGAACTAGAAGCGGGTGCCTTTATTACTTCTTTTGTTATTCCAATCAGTGGACTTTCCAAGTCAACCTTTCTCTCCATGGTGTGTTTATTTAAATAAGCTGAAAAAAGAGAAAAAAATCATTCAAACTAACATTACAGTATTTTGTAAAAAAATTACAATACTATTTAATTACTATATCAATGTAAACAACATCTGATATAAGGATCTCAGGGAAATGGAGAGCGCAACTAATAAAAGAAAATAGCAGATTTGGTACATTTAAATCGTGTTATAAGGAGACAAGTTAAATACAGCCCCACCACATATCGCTAATCTTTGTCATGTTATTAGATCTCGAATATTATTTCTTGATAATGTATTTTAACATGAACACTATAATAATAAAATCATGTTGAAATAAGGAATTGGAAGCACACACCGCAACAAAAAACAGCAGACTCGGATTGATTGACTTTGTTAATGACAGGTAATGGAATACATCAGTGTATATAGAACTCCGTAACACACCCTTGTGCCGACTTTAAGCTGTATTATACGTGCGCCAGTTTTAAGATGTATTCATTGTGCGCCGACTTCAAGCTCTGTTCTAAACTCGCCGGTTTTAAGCTGTATTCTTTGTGCGCTGCGTGTAAGCTGTATTCTATGTGCGCCGGGTTTAAGCTGTATTATATGTGCGCCGCGTGTAAGCTGTATTCTATGTGCGCCTGTTTTAAGCTGCATTCTATGTGAGCCGCGTGTAAGCTGTATTCTATGTGCGCCTGTTTTAAGCTGTATTCTATGTGCGCTGCGTGTAAGCTGTATTCTATGTGCGCCGGGTTTAAGCTGTATTCATTGTGCGCCGGGTTTAAGCTGTATTTTATGTGCGCCGGGTTTAAGCTGTATTCTATGTGAGCCAGGTTTAAGCTGTATTCTATGTGCGCCGGGTTTAAGCTGTATTCTATGTGCGCCGGGTTTAAGCTGTATTCTATGTGCGCTGCTTGTAAGCTGTATTCTATGTGCAGCGGGTTTAAGCTGTATTCTATGTGCGCCGCGTGTAAGCTGTATTCTATGTGCGCCTGTTTTTAGCTGTATTATGTGTGCGACGACTTTTAGCTGTATTCTATGTCCAAACAATACTGGATGAGATTGTGATTTTATGGAACAGGAAACAACAATATCGAGTACTGGACGACAGTTTACAGCCGCCCCTCTGCACGTAAAACAGCTATTGGGAAAGGAATATGCGACTTCCCTCACGCTCAATAACACACGGTTAAGCGGTATTTGATTTTCGAGAAATGCTGAATGAGGTATGTGATTGTAAGGAGCAAGAAATATTAACTACATTAAAACCAGAGTCAATGATTGTGTAGAGTAGCCCAAAAAGACAATCAGGAATTAATTAAAGACATGCTTGCTTATCAATCATAAAATGGACACGTGACAGCACTGCATTTGATGTTTTACATATGTCCACGTATTAAATACGAGTTTAGATTAAGGAAACTGATATGGCATCTTAATAGAACTACAAGCTGGTTTTGAATCAAGGACCAAACCAGTGAAAGATTGGTTGATTGATTGAATGTTTAGCGTCATTTTTATGCCATCGAGGGCTAACAGACGAGCCAGTGAAAGGATTATGGTCTTGAAGTGACGCCTTACATCACTCGGCCAAGGGGGACTACTGTGTAATATCAGTATTTTCAACTCAATTTCAGATAATAAAATTATCTACGATTCAATATGCCAACACGTGTAACTGATAGCACAATGTAAATGATCAGTAATTAACAATCCGATAAAAAGATAGCACATTTAAATAAATAAAGTATTAAAAATGAAAATATTTTTAAAACATTATTTTATCGTAGGAAACCGTAAAAAAGAGACTGACGTCACGTCAAAATAATGGTGTCAACGTTTATATTTATAACGTCTTGCTTACCTACAAAGTCAGGGTACAAACTAAATTTTAATCATTTAAACAAACAACATGCTATCTCTGTTTTACGGTTGCCTTTAGCAAAATCAAGTTTTAAAAATATTTTTGTTGACGTGAAAATAAAAATATATATGATTGCAATGTGTGAATAAGGTATATTACAAAAAAATATTGAGTTCCAGATTTTCGTCAGGGCATGTGAGAAAGCTGTCACGTGACAGTGAAGATACATTTTTCCTCCAAGGGAAAAACCCGTTTCTTATATGAGCGGAAATGGGAGAAAACCCGTATCTTCTATGAGCTGACAGGGCGAAATTGTAGGAATGGTTATCATATAACAGCTGTTTTTGCACCAGTCAGTTAGTTTTTAAAGTGTTTAAATAAATCATTTATCGGCTGTTTTTTTAAAAAAAAAATAGCTAGCTGAAGCTATGTATATACAGAGATTCATATGTTCATGTATTTGTAATATTTGTATTTGTTATCTTTTGCCAACTGAATATATTAATAATGATCTAATAGTGTGTCACATTATAGTATGTAGTGGTATCTGTGTCATGAATTAACAATGATCTAATAGTGTGTCACATTATAGCATGCAGTGGTATCTGTGTAATGTACTAACAATGATCTAATAGTGTGTCACGTTATAGCATGTAGTGGTATCTGTGGAATGTATTAACAATGATATAATAGTGTGTCGCATTATAGCATGCAGTGGTATCTGTGTAATGTATTAACAATGATCTAATAGTGTGTCACATTATAGTATGTAGTGGTATCTGTGGAATGTATTAACAATGATCTAATAGTGTGTCACGTTATAGCATGCAGTGGTATCTGTGGAATGTATTAACAATGATCTAATAGTGTGTCACGTTATGGCATGTAGTGGTATCTGTGGAATGTATTAACAATGATCTAATAGTGTGTCACATTATAGCATGCAGTGGTATCTGTGGAATGTATTTACAATGATCTAATAGTGTGTCACATTATAGCATGCAGTGGTATCTGTGTAATGTATTAACAATGATCTAATAGTGTGTCACATTATAGCATGTAGTGGTATCTGTGGAATGTATTTACAATGATCTAATAGTGTGTCACATTATAGCATGCAGTGGTATCTGTGTAATGTATTAACAACCATCTAATAGTGTGTCGCATTATAGCATGTAGTGGTATCTGTGGAATGTATTAACAATGATCTAATAGTGTGTCACATTATAGTATGTAGTGGTATCTGTGTAATGTATTAACAATCATCTAATAGTGTGTCGCATAATAGCATGTAGTGGTATCTGTGTAATGTATTAACAATGATCTAATAGTGTGTCACGTTATAGCATGTAGTGGTATCTGTGTAATGTATTAACAATGATCTAATAGTGTGTCACATTATAGCATGTAGTGGTATCTGTGGAATGTATTAACAATCATCTAATAGTGTGTCACATTATAGCATGTAGTGGTGTCTGTGGAATGTATTAACAATCATCTAATAGTGTGTCACATTATAGTATGTAGTGGTATCTGTGAAATGTATTAACAATGATCTAATAGTGTGTCACGTTATAGCATGCAGTGGTATCTGTGGAATGTATTAACAATGATCTAATTGTGTGTCACGTTATAGCATGTAGTGGTATCTGTGGAATGTATTAACAATCATCTAATAGTGTGTCACATTATAGTATGTAGTGGTATCTGTGAAATTAACAATGATCTAATAGTGTGTCACGTTATAGCATGTAGTGGTATCTGTGTAATGTATTAACAATGATCTAATAGTGTGTCACATTATAGCATGTAGTGGTATCTGTGTAATGTATTAATAATGATCTAATAGTGTAACATTATAGCATACAGTGGTATCTGTGGAATGTATTAACAAGCATCTAATAGTGTGTCACGTTATAGCATGTAGTGGTATCTGTGGAATGTATTACCAATGATCTAATAGTGTGTCACATTATAGCATGTAGTGGTATCTGTGGAATGTATTAACAACAAGAGGGCCAATATGGCCCTTTATCGCTCACCTGACTGACCTTGTGTCACCCAACATAAGTAGATTATATAATACATGTACGCTTAAAATTCCAGAAAGATGAGATGGGCAAGTAGTTAGAATTTTGATTTGTTTTGAAGATGTAACAGATGCGTAGAAGAGCTCAAATTTAGTAGAGGTTCACCCATGGTAAATGTCAGTGAAATTACATCAAAATCAGGTCAGTAAATTCTGACAAGAAGGCTGTTGAAGTTTTTACTATAGATTCTAAGTCTTCGAACTAAGATAAAAATCCAGTTCCAGCACAAAACTAACCTGTTATGTTTGAGAACGGTTTCAAACTAAAGCATTAGACTAAACTATTGTTCATGAAACAATCCGCAGTTCCAGCACAATAAATATTCCTATGAGTTTCAAACACAAGCCTTCGCTAAGTGTATTACTTGAAAGAATCTTTGTCGCAGGGCACTCTCCCCCAAAAACAATTAAGCTCCTCCTCCAAGATTTCAAATACACTTTGACACTGAAAATCTCAAGCAGACTTCTTGCTGTTATGAAACTAGCTAGAAATATGGTATTACTTTATTATGAAGCAGTAAACCATCCCTGTCTGAACCATAGAAACTCTGACTTTTATATTCAGATTAACACCTATTATAAAAATGGTTTATGCTATTTGAATAATATGAATAATGTTTCTTCATCAAGATGGCTTGAACAAACTTGGTAGAGGGTCACCCAAGGAATATTTCTGTGAAATTATATAAAAATTGGCCCAGTGGTTTCAGCGGAGAAGTTGTTAAAAGCTAAAAGTTAACGACGGACGACGGACAACAGGCGATCACAAAAGCTCACCTGTGAGCCTTCGGCTCAGGTGAGCTAATGATCTCATAGAGTGTCTCATTATAGCATGTAGTGGTATCTGTGGAATGTATAAAATGTCTCTGGTTTGAACCACGCATAAAATTACATAAACATGAAACTTGCTCCAATATCTATATTGTGGCTTACTTCATCGCAGTAAGGACTTTACAAATACGGTTAGTCTCGATCTAACCCCATATGTCACATCATAAACACAAGGCAATCTGAATAAAAGTAGTCCAATCAGACTGTGCTTATACAAATTCAATATGTATATGAGTATTGTATATATGTATAACTGTCCATTTAGATATATATACAGTCAAGTCTGTGTCTGTGTAACCGGCCACCTGTATTAAGTAGACACATTTTCTATTTCTCGTTTCTATGCTTTTAGGGCAAATTAACATGTATTAAACAACAGCCTCTTAAATCTTAGAATGACATTTTTGCTCTTTTCTTTGACTGGTTGCGTAAGTTGAGCGCGTGGTCTAATGGTAGAGCACCGAACCCATAATCGGAGGGTCGTGGGTTCGATCCTCTGCAACGGCTATGTGTGGTGTCCTTGAGCAAGACACTTTTTTCCGAATATGCTTAGTACTGGTTTTAACCAGGAAGACTTCGAGCGTGATTTGCCTAAGTTGTAAGAATCGAAGTAAAATAAATAAGTTTAAAAAAAAAAGAGTAAGACAAGAGGAATGCACAACGCGTTTTTCCTATTGATCGTTATGCACACTTTATGCTATACTCTCAGCACATAAAGTTGCCCTAGCACTTGACTCGATCCAATATTTTAAAAGTGTTAATGCTCATTTGAAGCTAACAGTTACAGATATAAAAATTATACCTGATTCCAAGTCATTATATTTACACTTTCGTATATGCTCATATTCAAAAATTGCTGCATATCATTTTGATTTCTACATTTATGTTTGACCTTACTTATAACGAAAACAACAACAACACACAAATTCCATGTCTATCTATTGTTACTCACAATATGAGACACTTCACATATACAGAAAATTAAAATAAACATACCGTTATAAAATTATTTTTACCTCGTTAGTTAACATTCCCGTCGTTTCACATATTATATATCTACTAAATCTGTGGTGTATATGTATAGCTATATAAGGCCGTAGTTTCATGCGAAATAAATATTATAATCCGGATTAAATGATTAGTATGGGGTACCTACATAACACAGTACTAAGAACAAAACACCAGTCCTCTCCTTCAATTAGTTAAGGCGATTAAAACACGTCAAGTGTAATTTCCTAACTTTCAAATATTTAACTTTTATGTTATTTGCTGTCTAATAGCAATAATTACATAATCAAGATCGATAATACTTCTTTTTACGCCTGTAGATTAAATAAATCCATGAATATTAATTTGATCGATTTAAAAATACAATTTAAGTTTACATCATCAATTATTGTCCAATCAAAGCATTAGTGATTAAACTGTCGTCGTTTGGTGTATTTATTATTCATAAATGAAATACGTGTGTGTTTGTTGTTTTTAAGACGGATCATAAAATATATAACTTCTGATTAGATGTACTTTAATGTGTTTATTAAACACAAACACCGCTTACAATGATATTGATATGCACTTTTAATAAATAAAAACGCTTGTTCGTTTTCTATGGCGTAAAACCATTGTTGTCACAGGATGACCTTAGTGTTGGGCTAACTCACGAATGAATCAATGACGGAGAATACATTTACATAAGTTTAATACAACTTTAAAAATATGTTCAATATATATACAATTATATAAAAAAAAAAACAAGCGAATACAAATGAAATATGAAAAGAATGTTCTTATGAACGTTTAAGACGTTCTTAGTATTGTTCTAAATACTTAATTTATAAGACACTAAAATGTTGTTAAAGCTAAACCAATGTTGATCTATGATCTAGCGCGATAACTGTGATGCGCGAGAGCTCATGAAGATGATGATGCGCGAATTCAATGGGTGATTGTCATCAAATGCCTTCTATAAGGGTTGATGACGTGATCTAATGATGGTTAACCTCCAATGAGGTTGTGGATGACGTTCCTCCAGTGAGGACTGATAACGGGCCCACCTCGTGTCCCGGGGTGTCGATACTATGACCTGGCCCTGTTGCGCAGGTACGGGGACCGTCTCCACCGCTCGTAAACGTTATGTTGATTCTAGTGTAGAATCACCTGAAGGGATTACACACCCTAAAGGCTTAGCTCCACTCCGGGTGGCTTATATCCTGGATGGCTTAGATCCTGGATGGCTTAGATCCTGGATGGCTTAGGCTGTAATTATACATACGTTTTAGGTGTCGGTTGACAAACATAACAATCTTGCATAATTATCATTACCCAAACAAATCATTATTCAATCAATATATTTAAGCTGTACTAATGATGAGTAGCACTGATACATATTTTGCAACACCGTGTATACGCTATGTACGTCGCTGTTAATCAATGCCCCTAATACATGTAATATAAACATTATCAAAATACTCATATATTACACTCACTGAGATATGCATGCACGCATGTCAACTAATGACCCCATTATACAACGCTATGCATACGCGTCGAACATTTATTCTAGTCACTCATCTCATTGTTAACTAATGTTAACAATCGTGTATTACAATCACTTAGTTATACGCCAATCGTTAACTAATGCACCTATTATCCACTGTTATCAAATTAATATTGTTTTACAATTAATGATCAATTACAATAATTACATCTAATAAAGTAACTTCAAAATCATATGCTAGTCTAAAGTTAATGTTTGATAAACATCAATGCTAACCGGATGTCGTAATCGCCAAACAAGATGGCGCCGCCCACTGAATACAAATGTACGATAAAAGTTTGAGAAAATAATTACTAACCACATTTTGCCTGTGAGTTTGCCGTCCAATCTCTGTTCCAACAACGTACTATCGACTATTCCGGCGAGAGCTAGAAGACAATGGGTTTTATAGCAAACATTACGCCCAAATCCCTATTTCCCCCGTTCAATCCGTGACAAACGCGGCTAAATCTGCAGTATTGAATCTACAAGAGAGGCCCCTTGTACACTTTTTCCGTGTAAGGAAGATATACCCATACGTTTACACGCATTAGCACAAAACTAAACTTATGACACGGCCTCTCTGGCGGCCACTTAAAATGTGCACGCTTTTACGTGTTAAATGAATATATCATGACTATTGTGAAATTGTTTCAACTTGAACAATATATTTGGGTGTACCTGATAACTTACAAGAGCTATGTACGACCAGTATACTCTACTGGTGACATTTTGTGACAATTGTTTAGCACACTTACCTTCGTAAATACCCCAATTTTATATACACGTACATTGAGTTGATATCAAAATAAGTTAAAACTTATTCTTTTTACTTCAATTGTGAAGCAAGCAGAAAAAGTACTAAGCATATGCGGAAAAAATGTCTTGTTCAAGGACATAGCCGTTGCAGAGGATCGAACCTCCGATTCTTGGGCCAATGTTCTACCTCTGGACCATGCACTTCACATGTTCATAATTGGATATGTATTACCCTATAGCCGAGCAGATTAATGAAAAATCATTCACATTTGTGATACAAGCACAAAAATTGGCATGCATGATCCTTTGGGACTACTTACAATAAAAAGCCCATTAGCCACGCGACAATACAAATGGCGGTAATTTTTCAAGATTGCCGCCATTTCAGGTAATTAATACTGTTTTCGTCATATAGATCTACATAGATGACCGAAGGAAATGATTTTGATGCGAAATTATATATTTCATGCAATTCAAAAGCCAAATGTATTAATCTTTAAGCCGTTATAAGTTGTATATGCCCAAGAAAATGAAGTGGGTGTGGTGTATAGGAGTCAGTTTGAGGGGACTTCAGTTGGTCTGTTGGTATTACATACATAGTGTGACTTGCAACGTCCATATTGTAACAGAACTTAGTATACATGATCATCATGGCGTATAGTTGTATTCAACATATTTATTTTAATTTAATTAGTGTCTGTCACCCTGCGTCTAGCCCTTATTCACTGCGTTGACCGTGTTACACATTTTGGATTAGATGACCAGTAAAACACAATGTGTACTTTGGAGATCACGTCTAGTACAACATCTTCGTGAAACGTATTTGAGGTCCGTGGAAAAAGTGGACTAACCAAAGTTGAACAGGCAATATGATAATGAAGACATATAAGCCTCTAATTTTGCATCTGGAGCTGTAACATGAAGCATGCTGCGCCTTCTGACTGCTGTGGAGTTAACCAATGTGCAGCATGAAAAGATTTTCATGATCCCTATAGAGAGTATATTTTATGGACTGACAGGACATGAAGAGCGTGGAGAATAACCGACTATCACAGTTTTCTCTGTTGCTTTGAATCACCAGTGGCTGGTTATGGGTGATGACGAATCCACATTGCTCTTTTAATTTGGTTTGTAGAATATACACTCTTCAGCAACTTTCTAACCCTTTCAAGATTTCATTAGAACGACATTTGACCTTCTTATAGTTTGCTGAAGTCGTTTTAGCAGTATTTGGATGGGAAATAGTTTTTGTTAACTGGAGGTTGTTCTCCAGTCTCTTCCAGAAACGGGTTGTCTATATTCATCATAATATTGCAAAATTTACCTTTTTTATATATAGAAGACCCTTTGCGTTTGTACTGTCTGTTTATGATGGGTGAAATGTATATTTGCATATATGGCCTCAGATGCTTTTTCGTATTGAACAACCAGGTGACTGACTTTAGGATCAGCTACCATCAATCTTCTTAGTGCTGATGGGTCTTCATTCACACCAACTGTACCCCCGTCAACTTTAATAACAGCACTGGCCTGTTCATGAGCTTGATTGATAAGAAAATTGAGAATTTCCGGCTTGATTTATGTACAACACATTTTCCATTATGTAGGCTCCAAGTACAGAATGGGATAAATGAGAAGCCATCGCGCATAGTTTACATTGATTTTGGCCAAAAAGAAGGTTATCAGCCTAGACAGCCCTTGACAATATGAGGAAATGTTGGCTTTTCGGAATACTCGGACCAAGGATAAGATTGTCAATTGCATAGACAATACGAGATTTTGCCTCTGTGCAGTAATAAATGTATGCTTCCTTCAAGAGTTTGTAGAGAAGTCTAGCTGTAACTTGGTATATTTGCCGTGTTCTAGTGGCACTGGAAGCAAAAAAAAAGAAGAATGATTTTAGTATTCCAGAAGAAGCTACCAATGACTCAACCATGGCTCATGACCTCCGCTAGTTCGAAGGAGAGCTCCATGGAATTCAATGCAGCCATCTCATGACATGATGGCAAACTGTCTTCGCTGCTCAGATAAATGCCAGTGCATGCTCCCACGTATCTTGGATGGTCCAAGCGAAGCGATGATGGGAGATGGACATGAATTAAGGTATGCAAACGTGTCTTCAAATGCTAGGCCTCTATTCATGGATATATGGTGGGCTGACCAAGTAATTCATGTTGGAATTGCTATCAAATTGTTCAGTGGTGTTGACCTTCTCTAGCTATTCGTACCTGCATGTCAGTTGTAATCTGGAAAAATCTGTATACAGATCAGTTAATCTGTCCAATTTGATGGAGCAGGTTTTATATCGTGAAGAAGACAGGCTGAATGTTGATGAATGAATCAGGTAGTTCTAGAAACCTTTTCACGTTGCTGATTTGGATTGATTCGCGCTTTTCACCTTCATTTTCGTTGCGGATAGGTTATGTTGTCCATAGCAGCCATGGTTAGCAACCCTTTTCATGTATCTTCTTACATTTGCATCTCCTATTTTTACTGATACTTCAAGAACTCGATAATATGAAAAACATCCTCATAAAGCTGGAAATGGGAAATGGGGTTTCCTGAACTTGTGAGTTTCTGCTCATTTTCGTTACCTTGCATAGCAGTTACATTATGTATAAACTGATCCATGGCTAGGTCAGTTTGAATGCTCCATGATCGATCATGCAGTGCACAAATAAAAAATGAATCAATGGAATTGCGTTTTCAACACAGTTCTATGAAATTGTCTATGACTTTTGTTTAATCATCTTCACAAGATATTGGCGGCTTTTGCAAGGTTAATGGTCTTAAATTAGTTGGAAATTTGTAACAAGGCTGAACCAATATTGGTGCTTGTATCACAATTTGAATGATTATTATTGTTATGATTTTAAACGTAATTATTGTCATTGGCCTAATTTGAATAAATTTGAAATTATTGTGGCCTCCCAATGCACAAAGACAATAAACAATTTATCCAAATTTATATATTTTGCCTTCCATCTTAAGATGAATATTTTGCATCAGACTTGTACTTGCAGTTGATTAATAAATAAATAATATAACTATGATAATTGTTAAATTGTATTTAATCAATATTTTCTTCTCTGATAATCTTATTTTCATGTTTTCACTGTTGTTATATTTGTGTGAGCTACAAACACGCAAGTGCTGTTATATGCCGAATAAAATTATTATTATTTGTTGTTGTTGTTGTTGTTGTTGATTATCCTGAATTATTGGATTAATTTGTTGGGATCAAGTATAGCGTTCCATGTAACTTCTAACCGGCTTAGGTGTTGATCTACTGTATCGTTCCTTTAGTGATTTCATTAGCTGGGTAATTAGGTCAACATTTGCTGACGGCCATGACAGTCTATGCAAAATGAAATGATCCATTTAGAAATATCTGAGTGATTTACTGGCTAAAAAAGTAGTGCCGGATTTAATTTTAATCAAAACACTATTTGCTCTAAGTTCATTTAAAGTTAGTCTTGCGTCATATAACATTAAATGTTGTCCTACTTTCAATACGTTACATTTCAGATAGAAACTTCCATATTCTATTCCATGAAAAACAGAACGTTCCTGGTAACATTTTTTTCAAATTATTTTCATGAAAAATCACTAAACAATGACGAACGCCGTCTCTGTATAACGATGAACCATCGGTGCTATTAAATGACCATGCAACAGTTACATGTTTTGCAAAAAAATGCAACGGCGTGTTTTTGTAAATTTCACTTCTCAATATTTTTAAATGAGCAAAATACACCGATGCACTTTTTTTGCAATTAGTCGACTTTGCATGGCCACTTAGTCAGTTTAGTTTAAACTTATTTATTTAACTTCGCCTGTAAAACAAATTACTCTCGAAGTCTTCCTTGGCAGAACCAGTGCTAAGCATATACAGAAAAAAGTGTCTTGAACAAGTGACTGTGACGGGGGATCGAACTCACGACCTTCCGGTCATGGATCCGATGCTCTACTTCTTGACCACGCGGTCCACTTAATAACACAATGTTCGTCTTTGTGATTTGCAAAAATGTTACCTGTAGCGGGCACTTTTCTTTCATATTTTACACCACTCCATAGTATCATGTCTGATCGATTTGCTACCGCATGCAGCTCCAAATTAATCACATCGTTCAAATTCATATTCATTTTTAGCAATGAAAATGCCCCCTAAATCCATTTAAACAAATGAAAACTTAAGAGGAGCGCTAGGAATAATTATTATCGAACAAACAGTGCTAACGCACACGCACTCATGTCTGTGTCCGTCAATCAATGTTCGTTGCTTTTATGGGCTTAATTTTATAAATAAAACTTATGTAACAAGACAGTGACTGGTACTCGGGAAACAAAACGTAGATGTAACTTCTTAGTATGATTATCAGTTACATGGCATTTTTTCTACATCTTGATAATACACTATATATGATGACAAATAAAACATTAACATTTACATGTTTATATTACACATACATTGTATTATTAACAGCAGAAGATTTCATGTAACTGCTAACCGGCTTATATGTTGATCTACGTTCCTGGAGCGATTTCATTGGCTGAGGAAGAAGATCAACATTTACTGACGGTCATGATGCTCTGTTTTGAAAAAATATGAGTGATTCCATTAGCTAAAAAAGTAGGACACTATTTAAATATCAATGACGAATACATCCTTGACAAGAAGGAACAGAAGGAAATCAGGGTAAGGGGTGTTTTGTTTCCATACTTGTGTTAATTATGACGGCAATATTATTGATTAGTCGTAAATATGATTTAACACCAGTCAGGAAATATTGTTTACGATACACATATTTATAGCCGCAGGGTTCACCTAGAATTCTAAGACTCTGTTGTCGAATGACTCATCTCTCACCGATAAGGTCGTGGATTCGAGCCCAGATTGGTCATCAAATTTAAAAAAAAAATATTGATGTTGCGTTTGGGTATTTCATTGGTCAGGCAAAAACTCCCCAATACGAGTAGGGTTTATTTCATATTTATAACTTGAACGAACTCTTATAAAGTTTACATTCATTTAACACATTTCATTTCACTAAGATAGCATATAAACATATATATCATATAAAATACTTCGTTACGTGTGATGACATATAAAACATTTATCATTAACATGTTAAGATTACACATATTACCTATATGTCTACTGTTTTTTGACCTCTCACCGCTGAGGTATTGTATTCTAGTTAAGCTTAATCTAAATGTTTAATAAAGTTTCACCATTTACTTAGGTTTTCCCCCAGCAATATAACTAAATTTTATAGCTTGACATGTGTTGAAAATGGTTAATATTCATTCTTTATTTCGCGATCTTCTCTGGTTACATGAAGCGCAAACGTGTGTTGGTAGTGTACCATTTGATTGATACTGTACTGAGGCTATCTGTTTTCTTACTGCTGTTTGCACGTGCAAGTAGAATTTCTTTTCATTTAACGTGAATTTAATAAATTGTTTTGTTAGTTTAATGGTGTTTAACACCATTTACAACACATTTCAGTTTTATTGGTAGAGGAAAACCACATAAATATGAGTAGAACCACTGTCCTTCCGCCAGTAATTGGCAAATTTTCCAACATAAAGATTTTGGATCGAGGAGCGGAGCTCGACCCTACGGCCTTATCGGTGAGAGGTAAGTGACTTGTAGTGGCACCTTAGAACACTCGGCTACGATTCAATAAATCAATTAATGCAGTTAGTTTAATAGCAATTGTATATATTTCTGCCAGTCTTGTATCTAACGAGTTATATAATTTTGAGAAAACACGGTATCTCTCAAATTGTAAAGAAATGCATTATATTCCTGATATGACGTTTGGTTTAAACATATTTTATTCATATAAATGTACATACATACAAATTCTTCTCCATGACATATACGTATTAATTGTTTACACATTTGGCAAGTCGTTAAGAATTGTATGTGTACTCTTAACATCACGAATATAACCTAGTTCAAAATATATTTGATAAAAATACCTAAACATACTGTTAGGAATATTGGTTCTACTATAATTAAGAAACTCAGAAAATGACGCGAATAATTTAAACAAACCCAGAAAAGTGATTAAAATTATGTATATGTTATATGAATTCACATTATAATAATAATTAATAGTTTTGGACATGTCCTGTACGTTAGAGACAAGTCTTATAAACTGATTGCATGCGCAAATAAAGTGTTTAGCCTTCTTAGCATTCACATTTCCTTCAATTTAAATATATTCGTTACTATTTCCATGATATATATAATAAGATTAATATTGTAAGTAGTATATATACTTTTGTAACTTGTTTATCTACCTATAATTGTTGTCTGTTTGTATGGTGTTAAGCGTCGCTTTAAACAATTTTTAGCTAGATGCGACGGTGTCTAGGCGGTGGATTATCATGCCAGAGAAATAGTCACACAATTTTGATACCAGACCGAGTAGACCTAGAACTATCCTTTAAATACTGAGCGCCAAGCAAAGAAGCTTTTAGTACCACTTTTAAGGTATTTCGTATGACCCCGACGGGTTCGACCAACGACTGTCCGCGTGAGAGGCGGACACTCTACGCAGAGACCACCGCCGCTCTATATATACTATTACTAAAACACTGTTTGTCATATGAAGGTGTATATATAGCATGTACCAGATAGGCATGCGCACCTATTGGATATTGGAAATAAACTAAACTACATAACAATAAAAAATACACGGGGTTACAGTTTATACGAGTATAGCAAACCTTTACTTGTTATAAAGAAATAAAGTCAATACTGAGCGCCAAGCGCGTGGTCCAGTGGTAGAGCACCGAACCCATGATCGGAGGGTCGTGGGTTCGATCCTCCGCTACGGTTATGTGTAGTGTCCTTGAGCAAGGCACTTTTTCCGCATATGCTTTGTACTGGTATTACCCAGGAAGACTTCGAGCGTGATTTGTCTAAGTTGTAAGAACTTGTTTCACAATCGAAGTAAAATAAATACGTTTAAAACAAAGTCAATATGATCAAAAGTTTGCATGACAGTGATTTTCGCCTATAAATTATTTTCAAATTATTTTACCCACAATGTTTATATATTGATTGAATCAATACTAACAGATAAAGTACATTTTTCACATAAACAAAAGTGATCAGGAGGAATATGTAATGACCGATTTAAAATCGCTTTCTTCCTTTAATTCAAATTAGTTCCCTCTGATAAGAAAGTTCTGCTAAATGTCATTAATTTCTTCTTAAATACAAAAAAAAAAAAAACAAAAAAAAAAAACAACAAACAAAAACAAACGAACAGTAGCAAAAAAAAAAACAACTACAAAAATACACAAAAAACACAGACCTTATCATGATACTAAGAAAGATAATAATTGCTTAAACTTGTTTGCACTTGTAAATACGAGTTATCTCCCTGCAGATAATGGGTTTTTGCTGACCCTCGTGACCGTATCGACATTCGTCATTCACTGTGTAAACATAAAGCGATTATTGAAACATACACACTGTACACTTGTTGTATAAGGATACAAACGGAGATACGTTTAATACACGGCGCCGACAAACAGGTACGTGGTTTTATAAATATATTTTTCAAATATGTCGTATTTAAATGAAATACGTTTTGGGCATTCGTTAACCCTGACTAGATCTATATACATGGTATACTGTTATCGTGCGTTTACACTTTGAACATGTGTGACAGAATAGACAGTACACATCTGTCGTATAGTGAGCGACACTGTGAAATCTATATTTCTATACTGAGATGTAACTATTGTATTATGGGTGCTTTGTAGTACGTGTACGGGTATGGTAGCAGATGTATATAGCCACAATCATTGATCTTTGTTCTTTGATCTATAGCAAATTTACAAAAGTTTGATTGATTGATTGATTGATTATTTAGCGTCATTTTTATGCCATCGAGGGCTAACAGACGATCAGTTAACCTAACCACTGTTACCTGGGATTAACCAGTACTCGAGCACACCCCATCTCTGCAAGTAACTGATAACTTTCCCACTTGAAACAGCGTTGAGAGACGAATGATAATGAGACACAATGTCGTATATCAATCATCACGGAGACTGTTGCCAGGCAGGGATTCGAACTCACGACCTCTGGATTGATAGTCAGACGCGTAACCGACTGTGCTAATCGGGCCCGGCACAAAAGTTTGAAGGCTTGTCATTCATAAATAAATCCAAATAAAAGAAGTGAAACTTACATTTTATTGTTTGTCAACCTCTGCCTACCAAAATACAATGAGAAAAGTGGGGGTCATTTGGCATCTTATAGATTTTTTCTGTTCAGTATGTACGCTGTTGACAAAGTGAAAGTAGATTTCCGAAATCATGTAGTCATAACCCAACCAAATTAAGCATATTTCACAGTTTAGTTTAGTTTAGTTTAGTTTAGTTTAGTTTAAACATATTTTATTTCATAATTTTTACATGAAATGGGGTTGGGCCACAAGTTATGCCAACATTAGATTCGGCCCTTCCCCTACATAATCGTTTTTTATAATGGCATAAAATACATTTCAAAACCAAAATACTTGACAAATATTATGGACAAGAGAAAAAAAAACAACAATCACAATTCCCAGTTCAAACATGACAATCCTTTAAAAATGTTCAAAATACATCCGAATAATGCCATTCAAATAAAAAAAGCTTTGAAATAAGGAAAATGCATTTATAAAGAAGAAGAAGAAGAAGAAGAAGAAGAAGAAGAAGAAGAAGGAAGAAAGAGAAGAAGAGGAAGAAGAAGAAGAAGAAGAAAAAGAAGAATTATTTATAACCGCCATTATGCGACCATCCCTACCATCTAGAAGCATTTCCTGTTTCCTATGATGGTACTTTACCTTGTAAGAACGACTTACTCAAGGATCACGTGCTTTCATTGTCCCAAATCTATAAAACTACAAAACACCCATAAAACTAATTGTTCTATCTAAAACTAGAATGACGTGTAGATTGGATTCATAGCCTTTTTTGTAAATATCCTTTCAAGTTATTTAGTGACTCAAATGATATTTGGGATGTAATAATCAAAGAGCTGTAGAATCTGTAATTCTTTGTAATAATAGGTGATACTGTTCATGATTACGTTAGTTATTCTGGTACCACTACACAATTGAAATGTGTCCTTTGTTTTATATAAAAAATGTGTAGCATTTCCACGGTAAAAATATTACACAAGGATTTTTTTTTCCGTAGCAGAAATGTATCCCCACATAAAATGCATAGTAACTGGTGAGCTTTTTATTTTTCAAAATGGAATCAGTTACACCAGAAGATCTTTTTTTTTTTAAAAAGAAAAGAAAAAAAATGAAATGCTCATAAATACCTGCATCTGTTTAAATTCTCTTACAGCTCAACAAATAAACATTACAGTATTCTGTTTGCCACATTTTTTTCGCGGAACATTTTTATGTAAAATATATCAAAATATGTATATACAGGTTTTTGTTCCCCGCTTTCTGAAAAGCCGGAGACATTAATTTGGGTCCGTCCGTCAAACGTTGGTTTCGGTGCTATGACTTAAGAATTTCCTAAGTTCTATTTTCGGGGTTGTGGCATTTGTCGTTCCGCAGTAATGCGCATTTAATATGTGAAAAATCTTATTTTTAGAGTTACCGTGTAATAACTTATGAAGGCCTGAATTAAATATTTTGAAAAAAGCGGGGAACATCAATTTTCTGAATTTAATATTGTTATGTAAACTATTTAACGATCGCTCTCTCTTTGTAAATTCCGTCCTGTATTTTTGAGGTGACATTAAACAGGGCAAACTTGCACGCATTAATAATAATATGCACAATGTAGATATATATTTTCCGGAAAGACAATTAAGTGAACATTTATCAAAACTAATATCTACTAAATTATTTTTATTTACTTTATTTTTTAAACATAGTCTTCAAAGGTATGAAATATGTTTCGTGTCAAATATAAATTCATTTCAAAATGTAATAAATCGGTTGACCGATAATAATAATAATAATAATAATGATGATGATGATGATGATGATGATGATGATGATAATAATAATTAATAATAATATTAATTTTTATAATAATAATATAATGATACTAATAATAATACTAATAAAAGTGATAATAATAATAAAAATAATGATAATAATGATTATGGTACTAATAATGGTAATACTTTAATAATAATTATACTAATAAGCTGATAATGATAATTATAATAAAAATAATAATAACTTTGCAGACTTGAAGCCCCAACTGCCATATAAAAGCCGCAAGATGGCCGTGGGGCAGGTTTTATATTATTCAGTACATGATTCAAATCAGAGAACCCGTTTTCAAAATTTCACAGTCATTAATGCATTGTTTTTGTTATAATGTTGCATACTATTAGATTATTGTTAGAACAATTAATTGACAAAAAAGTTGAACTCCAACTGCCTAAAATTTGAAATTCGATGGAGATACACTCTATACACATGGATCTGTGTTAACTCACCATCAACCTAGTGTAGCGTTGTACTTTAAGGGTCTCTTCTTACAAGTCTTTATTACATTGGCAGTAAATTTTGGGCCTTTAAGAACATTTCATATAAAAAATATTGCAAATATCCAAGTTACCTGACATTTACGAAACATTTCAATAGAACATGCGATTCCGAGATTAGGAAGTTATTGGTGTTCATATTCAAATTTTTTCGTACGTCGGAAGGTTTTTAATCAATACTTATTCAGTTTAAATATTTTGTTAAACATACACAATCTACATACATAGTAACAAATGCAAGGTCTATTATTTGGCTATTTTCTTCCGATTCACGTCACTACTTTTGGTTTCTATAATGCGTGTTTTATTTTATTTTATTTTTATTTGAATAAAGAATGGCTCATTCCCAAAGTAAAAGATATTTAACAATTCTATAGCTTTAAAGGTCTACTATAAAAACACTTATAACATTTCAAACACTAACAAATCAAACCGAAAATTGCATATGTGTATTACCAACTTGATTTATCTTCATACCATCTCACTATTGACAATAATGTTATGATATTTGTATTATACACACATATTCATGGGCCATAGTTGGCTTAAAGACGATTGCTCCAGTATTAGTCACATTTTTCCTTATAAAACTTTCCAGTATTTACGTTTAGTCTATGTTAATGCAATATCAGAGGTAAAAAGCACATGTTACCGTACATATTTTTTGGTATTACATCCTCATAAACATACTCGTCCTTGAAATTTGGCGAAATAATGTGTATTTAACGTGCAATGAGAAAAAGTATTTAAAATTGTTTACATCTAGTACTTAATTAAAACTTTACGTATATGCATGCATATAATATTAAATTACATGGGAATGGTAATTATAAGTTTGAATTCAACTGTTTAGGGTTTTTAAAACAAAATCATTTCGGCGAAGTGTCAATTTTTTTTCAATTTTGTAATAACAATATAGCGTTTTTCTTAATATTTTGATAACGTGTATAGATAATTTTTGCTTAAAACATCACAAAATACTCTTTGATACTTATTCTAATGACAATCAAAATGAAAATTACACTTTACCGCGTAATTTGAGAAAACAATAGCTCCGTTGTTAAACAAACTGCACTTGCAAAATTAACATTCTTAGAGCATATTATATTAAATATAAAGGATTCTATTATATTTCATAGTTAGGTTAAATTGCTATAAATAACTATTTTATACCAGTATGCATATTTCATATATTGAGCACAGTATAAGAGACCAATTTTAGGCGTATCCGTAAATGACTACGCCGTCCGAAATAGGGTCAGTTGTAGTATAGCGGTATGTTATGACTCTGGCAGGTCACGACAAAATTGCTTCCCTTTGTGCGCGGAGTTAGTGCGCATGAAAAACTATAGTAATCGTCCTTAAAATAAATAAAATATTATGTATTTATTATAATGACCACAACGTAAGAACTGTGCTTGTTTATATATTTATCACATGTGACAACAATGACCGGCTATTGAACCACTTTTCGAAGATGATAATTAGATAACAATGATTGTTAGTACATACATATACACGTGCTGTACTTTAATTAATAATCATAATCAGCCATGGCTTTACCAGGGTTAAACCGTTAAAAAAAGTACACTAAAACAGAACGTGACTTTTTTGTACAAGTACATGTATACGATTGATTGATAATTGAATTTAAAAGAAAATCAAATTCTGTATTGTACATTGTTAATGAATTAGCACTCGGTGTGACGCGAAATGAGTCGTTCGTAGTTGGCCGCGGAGTGATACGTGGTCGGTTCACGCCGCGACTAAACTATGATGCGTTTATACGCGGAGCGACGTTGAATCAGTTTACGCCGCAACTAAACTATGATGCGTTTATACGCGGAGTGATGCGCTTAAGCGAAAATCCGCGAAAAGAGTAAAATTATAATACGTGGCGCGTAATGTGACATACATAGTTTGTCACATGTATAATTGCACTGTCTGACAGATAAGTGTTTCATTTAGCTTCTTGAATAAAACCATCAAACTACCTTTGTTCCATTTGGAACCATTAGGGTGTGTTTGTGGGAAGGTTTGTTGCGGGGCGGGGTCGGAGTACAATGGGTCTAGACTATGTGCTCCCTCAAATTTCAGCTGAAATGTTTATACGTATATATAATATTCAATAATTGGACATCTGTACCATTTGCAAACTTCTTGAGAATTCGAATGTGCACAAAATCTCACCAATGCTCTAAGACAACATATTTACATTGTGCTCGAAACACGGTACATGCAGAGGAGACAGACGCACTGGGAAGTGAAAATCGAACACTACTAAATAAACAAGTCTGACCTAGTTTCTATGTTAACAGGAAAAAACTAAACAACAATGGTTGATACATTGACCTACTTTTAGTGTAATGGTTGGCTATTCAAGACACGAACATGCACTTGAACATGTATACGTGCATTTATTTTCATCTTTGCACTTTGAACACATAGGCAGTGTTTTACACTTATATGTATCAGGAAAATAAATACTGTTATACTAACTTAAACTAATGGTGAGTTGTTTACTACATAACATTTACTGTAAGTGTACGTGAGACAAAGCAATTGCGATAAGGCATCACAAAATAACTTTATACTACACATTCACACACACACCTGTAAGCTTGACGTCACCCATAATGTATTTTTTTTATTTTTCAGTTTCCCTGTTAAACATGTCGTGCCTACCAGACGTTAACGTTTTTGTCTACATTCTGATCATTTTGTTCGGAATGGGTTCCTGGGTGGCCGTAAACGGAATGTGGGTGGAGCTACCGATTCTCGTTGACCACTCCCCCGAGCGCTGGAACCTGCCTTCTTACATCACGATCATAATACAGATTGCAAATATTGGACCAATACTATACACAGTAATCAATAGACTGGTACCGAGAAAGTTTCACGAAAAACATGGAGTTTTTATCCTAGTCATTTTAGGAGCTACTGGTACCTTGCTTTTAGCGTTCCTTTGGAAGGAAACCAGCTACATTGGTGGTGTTAAGCATAGTACTGGTTTATTGTTTTCTGTGTTTCTTTTATCGCTAGTAGACTGCACCTCTTCAGTTATATTTTTGCCATATATGTCAATTTTCAAACCTCAATATATCTCTGCCCTGTATATCGGAGAAGGATTAAGTGGACTGGTACCGAGTCTTGTAGCACTAGGACAAGGTGTCGATAAGACTATATGTGTGAATAAAACAGTGAACCAAACTACAAACGAGACAATTATTGTACCCGAATATTTACCACCAAATTTTCCAGTTGAAAATTTCTTCTTTTTCTTATTTGCTATTATGATAATATGTGGACTGGCATTCTGTCTTTTACATTATTTACCATACTGCAAGAAGGAACACGTTGCGGCAAATGTGGACATATCCGGTGAGGTAAAATTCATCAATGCCGAGTCAGCCTCGTATAAATACACGGAATTCCAAGGTCAAACCAGCAGTATGCCGGACGATTCCTCCCAATGCAGTATATCAATTGTGAACAACTCAACCACCGTCAGTAGAGAAAAGTTTATATTTTATTTAATTCTGATTGGATTTATAAATGCCTTAACAAATGGCGTTTTACCAGCCGTGTCGTCTTACGCGTGTATGCCATATGGCACGCAACCGTACCACCTGTCAGCAACGTTATCGAGTATCGCCAATCCACTTACATGTCTGGTAGTGTTCTTCCTGCCGGTGCTGCCCTCTAGCGTTATAGGAGGCGCTACTTTTGCGGGTTTTTCTGTTGGAGCATACATATTGGTTATGGCGGCTAATAGTCCTACACCTCCTATGGCAGACGATACAGCTGGTGCTGTGCTCATTGTAAGTTAAACTTTTGTATATTTTGATTAAATCAAGTCTTTACTTTCTCCCAGAATCACGTCGTATTAGGACCTTACCATCTAACGTCGTCAATTTGACCAACAGAATCGCTATTTAAAATAGTCTTATATAAAGTTGGAATGAATACAAATTCGGACATGTATAGTTAGGTTACCTTATGTGAATACCGGATCGGTGGTCTAGTGGTAGATCGTCCATCTCGCATGCAGCAGGTCGTAGGTTCGATACCCGGTCAGACCATATCAGAGACTTAAAAATAGTATTAGAAGCTTTCTCACTTGGCGCTCAGCATTTAGAGAATAGTTATAGGTCTGTTCGGCCCAGTGTCAATATAATGTGACTGAGTGGGGTATCATACCATGTGTTTGCGGCATGATACTACAGTGAAGCAGCGCTCAAAAATACTGTCTCAAGTAGTCACGGCCACGGTATAACTGAAAAAAAGTTAGAAGCGACGCAAAACACCAAGCAACAACCTTCATGAGAAATAATTTTATATTTAAATATGAATTAACAAATTTGAAGTTTTACGGCATAAAGTCTGTTGGCTCACTCTCCATGTAGAAAAACATGAAACATACATATTGAAAAAAAGTACAACAACAAAGACATCAGCAAATTAATCTGCTAAAAGTCAGTAAAGTAAGTTCAGTGTGTAACTGTATAGAAAGTAAATAACGTTCGGTCTCAAGTTCATTATGTCAGTTTTTTATATGATTCTACGGTTTTATTTATTACTTTTTTATATTTCGTTTTAAAATGTACACGTACATGATTCGATTTAATTGTTATGTGGGTGTTTGATATGAGTTGCTCATGCTTTTTGTTTCATGTGGCTCGATAACATTTACATTTGTTTTTATTTCAGGTTCTGGCGTCCATTCTTGTCACAGCTATTATGTCTTTTTCTAAAGTTAGCATAGCAACGGTGTTACGACTGAGAGGACGGAAGGCGTTACTGTGGTGTGGAATGGTCACGCAGATAGGCTCCGCCCTCGGGGCAATACTAATGTTTGTTCTTGTCAATCAAATGCAACTGTTCCACCAGAAAGAAGCTTGTTCATGACTCAAAAGGAAACAAGTTCTTGATATAATCAATGATTAATATAGAGAATGAAGTAACTGATTGAGATGTTATGAACGCTCGCGTATTCACGCAAACTGATCTCGCAAAATATCGTTTTCAAAAAGTCTAGCTATCATTGTCTCAGATATACAAATCAAAATGTCTTTGCTCATTGGAATTCTCCATAAAACGAGCCCATTCCCAGCAAAATATGTTTTATAATGTTGAAGTAATTATGATTACAAAATTTGAATGCTGCAACTAAAAATCAAGAAAAATACTTTATTTAAAACTGTTCATAATTCAAAATCATTTTGCGTGTTTAAAACATTATCAAACATATAAAGTTGCATACTGCTTACACTTTATGTACCAGAAATCAGTTGCCTGTGAATTCTGAATGTTTAATTTAAAATTATTAAATTAAAAAGTGCTAGTTCTCGCGTGTTATTTTGACAAGATTTAGTAGAGAATGGCAAGAGGTCCATCCTTCTATATAAGTCCTTGATATAACAACACATTCCAGTTGATACTTTGTTATTGCTTTGTTATATATTGTATTTTTGTAAAACTTTATATTGCTCAAGATAAAAATCAAATTAAACTGTTTATATTGACGTTATTAGTTCAATTTTTTTAAAGTCCTTGATAAACGGCCAATGAGCCATACTAATGCGTACATAAGGTTCATTATGATTTTGGTACACCTATTCTGTTTTTAACCGGGGCTTATATGCCAAAGGCAAAGCTCTGCTTATGTCCACTTTAGCAATCGCTGCAGTCTTGATCATCGTCAAAATGATCAAACACGCCTAGGATTGTATATTTCTTTATTCGTCGAATTTCAAATTATTTTATGTATTTTATATATGCAAAAAATCGAACAATAACACAATATTGTTGAGCATTATTTTGCAACTATCTCTAATCATAAAATATTGCGACAAGCAGCAATATCGTTGTTTTATATGTTTACTTGCAATCATTAGCATACATAAGTTGCAAGGCAATATATTGTCATATTGTATCCATAGTGATATCCGTTTCGAAAGGTCATCCGTAAACAGTACTGGGTTCAATACTTGCGCATCAAAATGTGTAATTTGTCACACTGTGTACTTGTTATTCAGGATCATGAGCACGTATGCTGTAAATTACACCAGTGTAGCTCATCTCGCAAACACAAAGCAAGGGGAAGGCATGTATATGTGGACTAGGCACTACTTTGCCCGTCTGATGTCTCGGAATTCTCCGTCAAGTTGTCGAATAAATTATTTGTAATGGCGATATGAGTTGAGTACGTCTGCCGAGGTTTCCTTACAACTGCTATTCTATTGAAACTAATAGTATTACTAATGTTGAAACTGTTGCTACAGTCTCTTCTTCTTTCTATTTTTACAATTTATACGACTACTGATACTATTACTGCTGCTACTATAACTTATACTGTTACTGCTACTGTTGCTGCTGTTACTACAACTGCCGGTCCAGCTAGCTCGGTTATAATGTATCTGGCTGTTAACTGTTAATCCTGATTTCGAATCCCCGCCCAATCAAAGTATCTTTGGTGAATGGTCGTGAATGTTCCAAGGCCATGAGCCTCCCACGTCTGAATATGTAAAGAAGTAGTCACGTTTATATAAGATGACTACTGCTCCTACTACTCCTACTGCTATTGCTGCTGCTGCTACTGCTTCTACTACTACTGCTGCCTAGCGACTGTGATTGCGGCCACCACCACCACCACTACCACCGCCATTACAATGATATACATTGAACAGGTACCAAGCTGTAAGTATAGTCAAAAACAATATCTGAGTATTTGTTCTGTATACAGTAGAGTAATACCAATGATTTGTATATAGTCCATGGTATCACATATATCAATGTATCCACTTAAGTAGCACAGTTTGTCAATCACGTGATTTATAGCAGTGTTTTCACCTGATATCCGTATTTAAATTTCACGTCTTAATAACGTTTGTACATGCGCACGATCATATTGTATGCAAACAATATATCTTCGTTTAAAGGACATCACTTTTGTTTAAAATCTCAGCTGTAGTACTACCACCACGCTCCCCTGAAATGGCCAAATACATTTGTATTACCCCCCACCCCCCTCCTATCCCTACCCAATAGCCTCACAATTACATATGCATGCATTTTTAAAATCATGATATTTACCCACTCTTCGTATTGAATATTTGCCAACAATCTACACCCCACCACCTGCATCCTCTCGTGCAACAGACATCCTGATTTAGTTGGTGGTAGTTGGTGTGTAGATATTTGTTATAACTCACAAAAGTTCCTCCGTCACCGAGTGGTCTCAGGCGCTGTCTCATGCCAACTTAACTCTCACCGGTAAGGTCGTAAGGTTTGCTCCAAAAAAATTATGAGAAAGTTTGATAGTTACTTGCGGAATGACGGTGGTTCTACTCAGGTTCATTATGAAGTCTTCATCCACCAATATAACTAGATATGCCATACACAAACTGTAAAATGTGTTGGCAATTACTTTATATGTAGTAGACTTGTAAACATTGTTCTGGTAAGGGACAATACACTATCAACCTTTGCATATTTAATAATTACATCAGTTATCTTTTTAATACATACCACCATGCTATTCAGAATTACCCGTCTATTCCCCCCCCCCCCCCCCCCCCCCCCAAAATAAAATGGGAGAAGACTGGGACATAATTTGATGTTTAAACAATATATTAAATTTTCTATAGTTCTGTTTTGATAACTCGTATATATACATTGTAAGAAATCGACAATATAACCAATTTTCCAATTTATTCTTCGTTATCAACATACATACAATAAATATTCTTGATATAATAAAAAAAAATGAACAATTTTCGAATTTAATGTTACATTAAATTTACAATATGACTACTGTGCAAATACTTGTTCCATTTTAAGGTAATGCCGTGATTATTGAATATTATAAGTTAAACAATTAAAAATATATATTCTGTTTGAAAACTATTACCATATGAATATATTAAACGAAAAAAAAAAACGTTATAGATTTTGGCGATGACAAAGTGATCCCTTACACTGTTCTTGGAACACGTGTTGCTTGTCATAATGATATAAGATAATTTGTAGTCCGTCATTGTTGGACCTCGCATGAATCGTTATATATTTGTACGTAGGAAAGCACCATAAGACCATAATTGTTTAACGCGTTTAGGCTCGAATAGTGTGTTTTGCGTTATGTTGAAGTGTTGTTGTTGATAATGCTGTTAGTAACATGTTAATTTCCAGCTTGGAAATAAATGAGTTTCACGTGAGAAAGCATGCAGTTTTTGGGTCTTTATATTACAACTGTGACCGAAATCGGCAACTCAAATGCGTTTGTTTTATTTATGATTGCATTGTTGTACTCTGAAATTGCGTCACTTTGTCATTAAAAATGAGAGATATAAGAAGGTTTTACAGAAAATCACTGTATTGAAATATTTGTACTTCTTCAGCCATGCCCGATTTACTTAGTCGGTAACACGTCTGACTGTCAATCTTGGGGTCGTGAGTTAGAATTCCCGTCCGGCCACAGTCTCTGCGATGATTGATAAACGGTATTGCATTTCATTGCCATTCGTCTCTTACAGATGATTCCAATGGGAAAGTTATCAGTAACTTGCAGAGATGAAGATGCTTGATGGTTAACCATCCAGAATCCCAGGAGTTAACTGATATTAGTATTCAATGGTGGCATAAAATGCCGTTGTATATTCAAACATCTTTCATTTTTATATTCATTTACTAGTATGTACATGTTCTTATTTCAAAAGTAGTAAATCAATATAGATACACTATAAATGTCTTTAAATTTAAAATGGATAAAAATCATCTCATTATTAATAAATAAAACCTCAATGGTTTGGTATGTCAAAGCCACAAAAACGCAACAAAATCAATATTTCAATTGAAGTGGTAAACTTGAAAGGAAAAAACATTCTGAAATAGACATCACTTAAATACTGCTTGACGGCATCCACGTCGTCATTAGGACTCTTTTTTGAAATGTAATACTTTTTATTACGCGAAATCAAAATAAAATAAAAAAAGAAATCACGTGACTCGCATAATACGTCATATAACCCAAGTGAGAAAAGCCCTTTCCGATATATTTTAGCATGTTTAAACAGATATCGTTTTGTCTATACGAGATCAGTGCCTATATATAGGCATAATATATTGTGGGAACAAATGATTTTAGCCAATTTTAAAATTATAAAAAATCCTGATATAATCCTCATAATTTTAAATTGTATTCTATGTAAATCATTCTCAGCATGGTTTTAGCTAGTGGTGTAGAAGTCAAGTGGTAGTGTCTCGGACATGGGATTGGAGGGTCGTTTGTTCGATTCATCACAAAGGCCATGTCATATCTACGTCATAAGTCTACGTATCAAGGACGAATTCATGATTTGCTTATCATAGAATTAGAGAAATAAGTGAAGTAAGGGTACCGGAATGTTTTATTTGCATGTTTTATAAACCACTTATGACGTCAATATCATGTATTGATCGTCAATATGATTTACCACTAGAAAGAAAAGTTTTTATGGTTGTAGGGTCGACCGAATAGTCTAAGACGATGTCATCGTTTCACCATGCATCTTTCACCGCTGAGGTCGTTGGTTCGATTCATGCTTGGTCCAAACTTATTAATGTTACGTTTGGGTATTGAAATGCCCTGGCCAAAACTCCCTAAAGCAAGTTGTGTTCATTTCATTTCATTTCATTACATACTAGATATTTTTAAGCCGCTGTCTTTATTTGTGGACTAATAAGTTGATACAAATTAACTTAACGTAAGAATCATTATTTACACGTTTATAACATAAACCTTAAGTCTCTCGTGCCTAACCCAGAAATACAGCCATATATGTATGATACACATGAAATTTATATTACACTATATGTGGTATGTAATATCATGTTATATGATAAGAATATTTGTTTTCCTGAGATGACGTTTGGTTTAAACATATTAAGTCATTCAAATGAACATATATACAAATCAGTTTAAGTAGAAATATGGATTAAAACGGAAGACAAATTTCTACTCCGTGACATATATTAATTGTGAACATATTTGGCAGATCATTAACACTTTTATTGATACTCTTACATTACGAAAATAGCCAAGTTCAAAACATATTCAATAACTCTTGACATAGGTCACTCATCATTTAATTTTCGGCCACCTGGCTTTCATCAGAAATTAAAGTTATTATCACAGCTAAGTGACGTCTATTTCAACAGCACTGCATGTTTAACCTCATTTGACAACCATTGGAATCGCTTCAGTTTTCAAAAACTTAACATACTTTTAGGAATAGTGTTTGAGAAACTTAGAAAATGAGTAATTAAAAAAGGGAACGTGATTAAATTTATGTATATATTATATGAATTCACGTAATAATGATTACGTATTAACAATTTTGGACAAGTTCTGAACGTTTGAGATCAAATCTTATAAACTGATTGAACATGCAAATATAATGTTACACCTTTTCAACTTTCACATTTGCTTCAATCTATATTCGGTACTATTTATAATCATGATACTAATAATAAGACAATATTCTAAGCGCTGCTATACTTGAGTATCACATAGTTTGATACCCCACCCTGTCACATTATGCTGATCGACCATTCTAAATGCCTATATATCATATTTCTTTTAACAACTGTGTAAATATATTGATTGAATCGATACTGGCGGATAAAGTGTTTAATGAAGACGTGCATTTTACACATATTCAAAAGAGAAAAATGTAAGAACAAGGGATTTCTTCACCAAATTTAAATTGCTTGATATTTTTAATATAGTTCACTAACCAATCAAAAGTTCCGTTAAACTTCTAATTAAAACCAAAACAAAAAAAAGCTACAACCAAAAAAGCAGCAACTACAAAAATCAACAACCACAAAATACACTAAAACACAGGTCTTTGTTCCGGTATCAAGAAATATATTTTTTATGTTAAACTATTTTGCACTTGTAAAGACGAGTTATCTCCCTGCAGATAAAGCCCGCGTGACCACATTGGCATTCGTCATTAACAAGAAGCGAGTATTGAAACACACACTGCACACTGGATAATGTTCGTATATGTTACAGAGATGATTGTTTAACACTGAGCCGACTAACAGGTACGTGGTTTTATAAATGTGTCGTAGATTTAAATATTTGCGTTTTTGACCCACGTCAAATATGACACTGACTAGATCTATATACACTGTATGCTATTATATTTGAATACTTGTGCCAGAGCAGAAAGAACAAATTGGTTTCTGGTGTGACCTGTCATACTCTTAATCGACTACTTGCGAAACTCGCCATTCTGTTTGACCATAAAATAAAGATGTTGGGACTGAATATTGTAAAGATGTGATAAATAAGTTTAGTATACAACATGCTATTAAACTACAGACAACGAGCAATAAACTTTATACATGGTTGGAATGGCAGATGACTTAACACAAGTGCTAAATTGAAAAGATATTCAGACTTGATGGTACAGAATGCAACAAACATTATCCATATTTATGCTTCGTACTTGTATGCCCGTTTTGTAACAGACGATGTACTTGTATACTATACGCGTATATCGTTATCGTGTATAACACGTTTAAGTTCATGCTTTTGCATTACAACTTTTCTTTTTATGTTTGATTACATGTGATATGTAGTTTTGTTTAATATGTGTGTTTAATGTTTAAGTCGTATAATCTTCATTACCATAAAGGAAATAAAGATAATAATAATAATTATAATAATAATAATAATAATAATAATTCTTAGATGGAACTGACGGTACCGTATAAGGGATGTGTTTAAATATGATAGCAGATTGATCTAGTCATTTTATACCTTGTAAAATCACGACTAGTCTTACTCAGGGATCTCGTACAGTCACGATCCCGGAACACCCGTATTACATTGGTTGATAATATAACATTATTTGTTGATATTTTACCAATATAACACAGCCATAACCAAAGTGTTACAAAGATACCTATCCTTCATAGGGAATGTATCGGGATTTCTCAAATTTTTACAATTGGCTAAAAAAAAATGTTCTATATATCATGCCTATATATATTCACTGACCCTGTATTACCAAAAGGATACTAGTATCTACTTAGCCAAAATAATATGAAGGGATTTTCTAGGCTAGGTTAGACTAAAAAAGATTTACCGATTAAAATTGCAACATATTTTGTGACGTATTGAATAAGTCATGTGATTTCATTTTGATTTCAATTTGACCCGCTCTAGAGGTTTTATTTTATAAAGAGTCCGAATGACTATACAAAGGTCGTCAAGGAGTATATAAGTGTTGTCTATTTTAGAATGGGGATTTCGTTTCAAGTTGCCACTCAAATTTAAATATCGATTTGGTCACGTTTCGGTGGATTTGAAATATAAAACCGTTCGGATTTTATTTATTAATGATAGACACGAAATGTTTTTCATTCATTTTAATATTTATTTCATTTTTAAAACATTTTTAGCGTTTTTCCAAATATACCCCCTTTAAAGGTAATCACGGAATTAGAGATATACTTCTTCTATAGGACCTTTAAGGGATATATCTGGATTTTTCAAACTTGTAAAACTGACTAAAACATTCCACCTGCTATACGAGGGTGTTCGAAATATATTGTAATATTTTTAAGTCGCACAAAATACACGTGGAATTTTACATCGATATTTATACGCAGGTATAGCGCTGTTCAATACCTACACAATGGTAAATACATGTATCTGCTGACATTATGGGATTCCAGAGTTATAATCTTTTCAATATATAAGGAGTCATTCTCAACTGTTCTAAAACTTGTTGGGAAAACGAGTGGCAAATAATGAGGAAATTCGTACATATATCAACGTTCATACTAAATTCTTTTGTTCTCTAGAAGATATTTTGATGAACTCACATTGGTTTTTGGGATGACAACAGTGTATTATGAGACAGTTCGTAGATAGAATAAGAACATTTGAATCTGGTGTCGAGTACGTCAAAAATACACCAAAATAGGTTCGTCTGGAACATGATACATGTAGAACTGTGCATTGAAACTTTTGAACTAATGACTTAATAAATTGGTCTTGACCTTGTGCCTATGTTACAAGAGGGAAAATAAACAGCAATATTGATACATGGATCTACGTATCGTGTGTTAGTTGGCCAGAGACGAACATACAATTAATGTATGTATTTTCGTCTTTGACCTTGGTACACACAATCATAGTTCAATAATTACATGTATGTGAAGAAGCAAATTATATACGGCTATACTACTTTAAGGGTAGTGGTGAAGTATCTGTAACACAAAAAGCTACTTATGTTACTGCAAGTGTACGTGAGACAAAGCAATTGCGATAAGGCATCACATAATAACTTTATACTACACATACACCTGTAACCTTGACGTCACCCATAATGCGTTTGTTTTTTATTTTGCAGTTTCCTTGTTAAACATGTCGTGCCTACCAGACGTTAACGTCTTTGTCTACATTTTGATCATTTTGTTCGGGATGGGTTCCTTGGTGGCCGTAAATGGAATGTGGGTTGAGCTACCGATTCTCGTTGACCACGCCCCCGAGCGCTGGAACCTGCCTTCTTACATCACAATCATAATACAGATTGCAAATATTGGACCAATACTATACACAGTAATCAATAGACTGGTACCACGAACGTTTCACGAGAAACATGGAGTTTTCATCCTAGTCACTTTAGGGGCTGCTGGTTCATTGCTTTTAGCGTTCGTCTGGAAGGAAACAAGCTACATTGGTGGTGTTAAGCATAGTACTGGTTTATTGTTTTCTGTGTTTCTGCTATCGCTAGTAGACTGCACCTCTTCAGTTATATTTTTGCCATATATGTCAATTTTCAAACCTCAATATATCTCTGCCCTGTATATCGGAGAAGGGTTGAGTGGACTGGTACCGAGTCTTGTAGCACTAGGACAAGGTGTCGACAAGACTATATGTGTGAATAAAACGATGAACCAAACTACAAACGAGACAATTATTGTACCCGAATATTTACCACCAAATTTTCCAGTTGAAAATTTCTTCTTTTTCTTATTTGCTATTATGATAATATGTGGATTGGCGTTCTGTCTTTTACATTATTTACCATACTGCAAGAAGGAACACGTTGCGGCAAATGTGGACATATCTGGTGAGATAAGAGTTACCAATGCCGAATCAGGGTTAAAATTCCAAGGTCAAACCAGCAGTATGCCGAACGATTCCTCCCAATGCAGTATATCAATTGTGAACACACCAACCACCGTCAGCAGAGAAAAGTTTATTTTTTACTTAATTCTGATTGGATTTATAAATGCCTTAACAAATGGCGTTTTACCGGCCGTGTCATCTTACGCTTGTATGCCGTACGGCACGCAACCGTACCACCTATCAGCAACTTTATCCAGTATAGCCAATCCGCTGACTTGTCTAGTAGTGTTCTTCCTACCGGTGCTGCCCTCTAGCATTATTGGCGGAGCTACACTTGCGGGGTTTTCTGTTGGAGCATACATACTGGTTATGGCGGCTAACAGTCCTACACCTCCTATGGCAGACGATACAGCTGGGGCTGTCCTAATTGTGAGTGAAACATTTTTTATATTTTGATAATTTAATTTCAGTACTTTCTTTCAGAAGCATGTCATATTAGGACCTTACCATGTAGCGTCACGCTAACAATCACTGTCATAAATATTGACATATTAGGTTTTGATGAATACACATTAACAAATACTTGTGTTACCTTTATGAGAAAATATTATCGGTGGTTTTGAGGAAGAGCGTCCACCACGCATGTGGAAAGGCGTGCTTTCAATCCCCGAAATATTTGAAAATGGTACTAGAAACTTCCTCGCCTGGCGCTCAGCATTTAAAGAATAGTTCTAGCTCTGTTCGGTCCAGTGTCATTATAATGTGATTGGGTGGGGTATCATACCGTGTGCCTCCGGCATGATACTACAGTATAGCAGCGCTAAAGAATACTGTCTCAAGTAGAAACTGTCGCCATATGACTGAAAAAATTGAAGTTGTACGGCATAAAGTTTCTTGGCTCGCTCTGCATGTACATTAAACATGAAACATCCATGTTTGAAAAAGTACAACAACTAAAACAACAAAGACATCAGCAAATTAATATGCTGAAAGTCAGTAAAGTATGTTCAATATGAAACTGTATAGCAAGTAAACTTTGATTACGTCCGGTATATGTCTCAGGTTCATTTATGTTTGTTTTTTATGTGATTCTATGGTTTTATGTATGACCTTCTTATTTCGTTTTAAAATGTACACGTGCATGATTCGATTTAAATGATATGTGATGTTTGTTTGATTCGAGTTGCTCATTTATTTTTTGTGTTTCATGTGGCTCGATTGCATTTACATTTGTTTTTGTTTCAGGTTCTGGCTTTCATTCTCGCAACAGCTATTATGTCTTTTTCTAAAGTTAGTATAGCAACGGTATTACGACTGAGAGGACGGAAGGCGTTACTGTGGTGCGGAATGGTCACGCAGATAGGCTCCGCCCTCGGGGCCATACTGATGTTTGTTCTTGTCAATCAAATGCAACTGTTCCACCAGAAAGAAATTTGTTCATGACTCAAAATTAACCTGTTCATGATATAACCAAGGAATTATATAGAGAAGGAAGAGTAACTGATTGAGATGCTATGAACGTCCGTGTATTCACGCAGAATCTCGCAAAATATTTTTATTTAAAACTGCATTTTTTTTAATTCGAGATCATTTTGTGTGTTTATAACATTGTAAAACATATAGCATTTTGCATACAGCTTACACTTTATGTATAAGAAATCAGATGCCAGTGAAATCTGAATGATTAATTTGTCAAAGTGCCGGTTCTTCGCGTTCTCTGACGTCAACATTTAATATTGAGAGGCAAGTTTCCTATCCTTCTATATAAGTCCTTGATATAACAACACATTCCAGTTGATACTTTGTTATTGTATTGTTATATATTTTATTCTTGTAAATATTTATTTTGCTCAATATACAAATCAAATTTATCTGTTACTATTGACCTTGATAATCGGTCAACTAGCCACACCACTGCCTACAATAAGGTTCATTAGGATTTGGGAGCAAAACTATTTTGTTTTTAATCTTATACCAAAGGCATTGCTCTGCTTATGTCGGCGTTACCAATCATTGCAGTTTTGATCAACGCCAAAATAATCATACGCGACTTTGAATGTATATTTTTTATCCTCGAATTTCATGTTTTTTTTCATGTATTTTATATATGCAACAAATGTTTTTGCAACTGTCTTTAATAATATAATATTACAACAACTAGCCACATTGGGTTTTATATGTTTACCTGCAATAATTAGCATACATAAGTTGCAAGCAATATATCATTATGTTGTATGAATAGTGATATCAATTTCGAAATGTCATGCATAAACAGTGCTGGGGTCAAAACGCTGCGCATCAAACTATGTAATTTGTTACTCAGTATACATGTTATTCAGGATCATGAGCATGTATGCTGTTAATTACACCGACGCAGTTCATTGTTCGAAACCGAAACAAGGGGAAAGCATGCACAGGTGCTCCCGTCTGATGTCTCTGAACTCTCCGTCATGTTGTCGATTAAATTATCTGTATTAATCAATTTAAAAATTGATATTAATTTAATACGTCTGCTGATTTTTCCTTACTATAACTATACCATAATTACTAATGTTGAAACTGTTGCTACAGTTTCAGCTACTTCTTTCTCTAACATTTCTACCACTATTGATACTTATCTTGGTACTTCTACCGTTGTCGTGATTTCGAATCCCCGCCCGATCACAGTATCTGAGGTGAATGGTCGAGAATGCTCCACGGCTATGATTCTTCTACCTCTGAATATGGAGAGAAGCAGTCAGTAAATCGTATAGATAAGGTGACTACTGCTCCTACTATTGCTATTATTGGTGCTGCTGCTACTGCTTCTTTTACTACTACTGTTACTCAGCGACTGCAGTTGTTGCCAATAAATTTAAATGGTCTCAAAATGCTGGTATAGTTTTATTACCGAAAGCAATATCCAAGTATTTATTCTTTATAGAGAAGAGTAATACCAATGACTTGTATATATTCTTTGGTAACACATATATCAATTTAGCCACTTTCGTAGCACACGGTGTCAATCACGTGATTTTTACTAGTGTTGTCACCTGACATCAATATTTCACGTTTTATGATGTGTAAATAATGCACCCTCCTCTAAATATGTATAACGCCTCCAATTATATACGCATGCCTTTCCTGGTACCCACCAAACTTTCTTAATGAATATTTGCCGAAATTCTACACCACACCACCTACATCGTCTCGTGCAACATGACATCCAGAATACTTGCTGGTAATTGGTGTGTAAGGCACCGTCTCAATATCACTTGCCTCTACCGCTAAGGTCGTAGGTTCACTCAAAACACTTTATATGAGACAATTTGCCAGTTACTTGCGAAAGGAAGGTGGTTCTACTCTGATTTATTATGAAGTCTTTATCCACCAATAAAACTAGATATGCCATTTTTAAACTGATTGACCTGAAATGTGTTGAAAATAGCGTTAAATAATACAGTTAATTAATTTAATTGGAGTAGACTATTTCATTTAATTAACTTTTAAGAAAACGGCAACATTATTCTTGTAAGGGAGAAAATACCTATTTAATAATTACACGAGTTCTCATCTTTCTTATACATGCCGCCATGCCATTCAGAATTACCCGTCTATTCTCTCCCCCCGATCCCCAAGAATGGAATATAGTTTGATGTGTTTAAACAATAAATTACACTTTTTTATGGTTCTATTATTCTGTTATAATAACTCGTATATACATTGTGAGAAATAGACAAAGTAACCAATTTTCTTATGAATTCTACGTTATAAATGTAAATAAAATAAATATTCTTTAGTTTATTTTAACAATAAAGGGGAGTAATAGAAACATGAACATCTTGTTGAATTCAATGTGTTTTTTTTAAATAAAGGAAAATTACAAAAATGCCACTGTATACGTATTTGTTCCCTTTTAAGGTAGTCCTGTGATTATATAAGCCATACAATTTAGATTTATATTCCATTTGAAATTTATTAACATATAAATTATAAAACGAAAATGAACGCTATTATTTTGAGGACGACAAAGTGATTCCGTGGAACGTCCTTGGAACACACATGTGTCGCCTGTCATAATGATATAAGATTATTTGTAGTCCAACATAGTTGGACAACGAATGTATCGTTATTTATTGTACGCAGGAAAACAATTTAAGACCATAATGGTATTATAAGTAACTTTAATAGTGTGTTCTGCGTCGTGTTAAAGTGTTGTTGATGATGATGCTGATTATATTAAGTCGAAGAGGGCATTTTTATATGAAGCCTAGAAATAGGTGCACGTAGCACCGTCTTCACAGAAAAGGTTTAATTTCGTTATAATCATGTTAGTTATATAACCAAGGGATGTTGCAAGACCTTCAGTACAAAAGTATTTGGTATAACTTTTAAAGGGAGTTTATCAGGTAAAAACGCTAAAAATGTCCTGAAAAATAAAATTATTTCTAAAATGATTAAAATACATCGTATTATCATTAATAAATAAAATCCGAATGGCCTTGTATGACACATCTACCAAAATGTGACAAAATCGCTATTTAAATCCACTACCTCTACGGTGACCTTGAAAATAGACATAACTTAAATACTGCTAGACGACTTTCGCATCGTCATTTGGACTATTTCTAAGATGAAACAATGTACTACGTGAAAATTTGCATAACGGATCAAACTAAAATCAAAATGAAATCACGTGACTCATTTAAAACTTCACAAAATATACTGCAGTTTTAAGCGGAAATTCTATTTTGGTCTAACCTACGTATGATTTGGGATGTTTAGTAGATATCCTTTTGGCAATACGTGTCAGTGAATATATAAAGACATGATATATTGGGGTAAAAATGTTTATAGCCAATTTAAAAATTTGAAAAAAATCCTGATTAAATTTTGGAAATTATGGAATAAAGCCTCAAGTTACACTTATACTACAGTTTTTTTTTTGTTTCGATTTGCACTTTTTCAGATTGATTACGAATAAAAATGTTTTTGTACATACTAGTTCTATAAGTAGCGGATCTAGAATTTTAGATTTCATGGAATGAGTCGGAGCAAATTCTCATTTTACTTTTTCTCAATCAATGAAACCTAAATGCAATACTAAGGCCTCTACATAAAGCATCAGGGCTGATGTATATACATTACCCCTGATAACCAGAACAAATTCAATATAACAGAATCTAATTTATTTTCTTGATTGCAGACTATGCTTACCAAAGTATTTTTTTATCAGAAATAACATCCAGTGTTCTAAAAGTATATATAAATACAATATTAAAGTGTTTGTTTATACATTGCAGTTTGATAAACTAAAAGAACATGCTAGTATATATCCGTGAAGTTAGTCTGTTTATAGTAATTAGTCATTTGCGAAAAAACTGTACATTATAGATCCTATGCAAATAATTCATGGACTGTTTCATTACAAGTATCATTCAATGTCTCAATGTTCATTTTCGTAGTTTACTTTGGACCGACTAGCTAATAAGCATCTTCTGATTAACAAACATAGATAATGTCCTTTAAGCATATTTCACGTGTCACATAAACAAAAGCCTCAGTACAAATTAGATCGTTTGCTTTACCTTGGCACAAATCAACCTTTCAAGATGCTTATCTACTAATTACATTTACATGACGTAAGCTCAACCAATCCACTTGGAGCAGGTTCCTTGGGTACCAGAAGCCTTTTCAAAGTACCATTTTTGAGATACCAACCTTTTCCGACGGGAGATGGCATGTTTTGTATTGCTAGTAAATAATGCAACAAGTTGTAAGTGATGCCTTAAGCTTTTTGACAATTGTGGCATATTTTCGTTCCGCAATCTCTTTTGACAAAACTATCGGTATCTTTCATCATCACGTGTCAGCAGCATATTGCAAATACAAGGCACAGACGCACTTCTTACGTGTAATAATTCGCTTTTCAAATCTTTCAGATTCACCTGACTGCGACAACTGTTCTTGGTGGACATCAGAGGACTTTAATATATTTTGAGCTATTCTCATGCCTATTCCAGCTAAAAAACGTATGCCATCGCATTCTGTATATCACTGGAATGCAGGTAAGACAGAGCAGATGGATTGGCCAAAGTCTTCCTCTCTTCGACATCATGAAAATGAAAGAAGCTCATTGTGTGTCTGCTTTCTCGTGGTCGGATTTTTCAATAGGCTTGACGCTGTATCCAAACCTTAATTGATTTCACCATCTGAAGTAACTGTTTCACTAGTAGGCAGTTTTCGGGTCCGGCTGCAAACACTCCATCTATCGCAGAGAAATGCAGTAACACTAGTCTTGTTTGTTGGATTGCTAATGTACTTATTCCATTTTATTGAAACTTGTACGTTCTACTCTGGCTATTCTTATCTCAAGACACAACTCGGTCGCATTCGTTTTGATGGTAATGTGATGTCATCAACTTCCAACAACTGACAGCTAAGACTCTAAATGTGACTGCATCTCCACTTTTAACCATTTGAATGGTTGCCATTCCATTAAAAATGTAAACTGTATATCAGATGTTATGCTGGAAACCTTACATTGACATTTGCTTCCGTCCATAGCTCCGTAAGTTACTTTTTTTTTTACCGGCTTTCCCAAAGTTCCATCTTTATTTGCAAGTGAGAATGGAACAGGGGATAGTTCATAGGTCAAAATGTTTTTAAGAAATGTTTCTTTGGACGTGAATATAGTTATCAGTTTACCAACTGGTTCTCTGTCGACATTTATTGTTATAATCTGTTCATTTTCAGATTTGACTGATTTCAGTTCTGATAGAGTGAAATCTGTTTTCAAATCGGATGTGGCAGTAACTACTAAAATACCTTTGTATTTGTGTAATTGTCTGAATGTTTAATCATATCTGACGGCACAACGAATCCTGTTGCTTTATTGACTTATGTATCTTCTCCGTCTGTTTGGTCGTCTGTTTGTCATCAGTCCCCATCAGTCACTTTCCAACATTTTGTGGCTGATGTCATATCTGCCCTTTCGTGGCTGGTCAGAAACCATATTTCTTAAGCTTTTGGTCGTTTGGCCATTTCAATGATTCCACCACCCTTCTTAGGATCCGGGTTCACTGACTGTTCAACAGCAATGTCTGTCGAATCTGGATTAAAAGGGTGATTAAATCGGCTAGTCGTTCTACATCTTTACAAGTATCTATACACTTGAGTGTCACACAGTGACAAATGACTTGTACAGCATATATGTATGTACTTCTATTAATATATACCAGTGCTTCAATAAACCAAACATACATACAAATGTCTTTTTTTTTTATTCCAGAAAAAGGCATTTTTTTTTCAAGTTATAACCAAAATATGTGAAAAAAATTCGGTAGAAATAGACGTGTACAGCATTTATTTATATATATAAATGTACCACAGAGCTTCAGTAAACCTAGCATACATACACATGTCTTATTTTTAATTATTCTAGAAAATTGCAAATTTTTCTTTTTCATATTTTGAGCAAATATTTTTTTAAAGGGAGTATATCAGGAAAAAAACGATAAATGAATTAAAAATAAAAATTCTAAAATAGACGTAACTTATATACTATAAGGCGACCGTCGTATCGTCATTCGAAATCTTTCTATGATGAAACCGCTTTTACTACGTGTAAACCTGTATAACGGATTAAATTGAAATAAAAATGAAATCACATGATTCATTTAATACGTCGCAAAATATTTTAAGCGGGAAATCTATTTTAGTCTAACCTAAACCTGTAGCCCAAGTTTGGAAATCCCTTTTCAATATATTATTTTGGCATGTTTAAATATATATCTGTTTAGCAATACGGGGTCAGTAAGTATATATAGGCATAGTGTATTGGGAACGAAATATTATAGCCAATTTTAAAATTTTGAAAAATCCCGATAAATTCCCTTTAAAATGATACCCCATTTCTATAGCATGAAGGTGAGATAATGATCTAAATGTATTTATCAAACGTTTCCAAGTGACATACCTTTTGTTTGTTACAGTTTCCGCAATGATTGCTATACGACAATGCATCTCAACGCCATTTGCCTCTCACTGATAATTCCAGTAGGAAAGTTATCAATAACTTGCACCTATGGGTATGCTTGAGTACTGGTTAACGTTTATCATCCAGAATCCAAGGACAGAATGGTTAACTGATGTCAGCCCTCGATAATGGCATACAATGCTTTAAATATTCAAATAACTTTAATTTCATTATTCATTCATCATAGTATACATGTACTTGTTATAAAAGAAGTAAATCAGAATAAAAACACTATAAATGTCTTAAAAATATAATTATTTTTTAAAAATAAATTATAACAAATAAAATGTGAAGGGTTTGGTATGTAAAAGCCACCAAAACGTGACAAAACTTGAAATAGATAGTTTAGTTTAAACACATTTATTTTACTTCAATTGTGAAAGAAATGTATACACCTTAGACAAATCAGGCTCGAAGTATTCCTTGGAAGAATCAATACAAACCATATGCTGAAGAAGTGTCGCGCTCAGGGACACCACACATAGCCGTGGCGGAGGATTTAACCTAAGATCCTCCTATTATTGGTTCGGGACTCTACCACTTGACCACGTGCTCCGCTTAATAACATCGATAGGTTCATCACTTAAATACTCTTGACGACCTTTACGTCGTCATTTGGACTCTTTCTGAGATGAAATAAATCTTATTACAAAAAATCAAATTGAAATCGAAAATAAATCACGTGACTCATATCATATATAACAAAATATGTTGCTATTTTAAGCAGGAAATCCATTTTAGTGTAACCTAGGCGCGTAGACCAAGTTAGTAAATCATTTTTCAATAAATTATTTTGGCATGTTCCAATAGATATCATTTTGTCAATACAAGATCAGTGAGGATAAATAGGCATGATATAATGGAAAAAATGATTTTGGCCAATTTAAAATTAATAAAAGAGCTGATATAATCCTGATATATTGTGAAGTATGTAAATCGGTTTAAGTTAGCGGTGTAGTAGTCAATTAGTAGAGTCTCGGACACTGAATAGCGCGTGGTCCAGTGGTAGAGCACCGAATCAATGATCAGAGGGTCGTGGGTTCGATCCTCCGCCACGGCTATGTGTGGTGTCCTTGAGCAAGACACTTTTCTGCATTTGCTTAGTACTGGGTCTAACCAGGAAGACTTCGAGCGTGATTTGCTTAAGTTGTAAGAACTTGTTTCACAATCGAAGTAAAAATAAATAAATTTAAACTAACTAACTGAATAGGAGGGTCGTTTGTTCGATTAATCATCACGACCATGTCATGTCTACACCATACGCATCAAGGACGAATATATGATTTACATATAATAGAATAGAAAAAGTCAAGTTAGGGTACGGGAATGTTTTATTTGCATACGTTATATATTATGGCGTTAATATCATGTATTGGTCGTAAATATGACTAACAACCAGTAAGGGAATATTTTATGGTCATAGGATCGACCGAATAGTCTGAGATTATGTAATCATATCACCATGTAGACCCATAGACTACCGCGGCTGTATATATATACAATTACTAAACACTGTTTGTCATACTGAAGTGTATCTATGCTGTTACAGAGTTACATAGTTCAACTATGGCGCTCCGGGTCTGTAGTCCAAATTAAGGACAGAATCATAAATTACTGTGAACTTTGAGTATAAGGGGGTCAATATTGCCTGGAGATGAAGCATCGAATCATCAGGAGTATAACAATGGTTCGAGGCGTCTTTGTACAGATACATACACTGTAGCATGCTCGGAGCTTGTTGGGGTCACAGTGGCATGTTGGGATCAAATACGGCGAAATGTAAACTGAAGCATGTTCACATTTTTGGAGCTTATTGAGGTTACAGAGGTGAAATGCCACCAGCTCAGAGTATATACTGTTTAATGATTATTAATCTGAGGGCTTGGGTTGATATTTAGGTTGGCTTTGACTACGGTTTTTAGATTGGATTATTAGGGATGGGGAATTGGATAGCGGCAGTTGATTTGTAAGGTTGTTTGGATGAGAGATTGTTAATAGAAACAGGAGTTACCTTGTTTTGATTATTAATCATAAAACCGTGTTGAAAAGCATGTAAAAGTACGAGGAACTTTCCTATTATGTTGTATTTATTTTATTAAAGTGGAATTAGACATTTAGTATAGAAATGTACATTATATTACAAACAGTTTGTTTTCCGGATGTTTTTTTTTATAAAGCTCCCCTTAATTTGTAAAACTGGTAGCAGCAGAGAGATTTCTGATGTTTATAATTCCCCGTAAAATTGTAAAACTGGCGGCAGCGGTGAGAATTGCTGATTTTTTTTTAATATTTTCCCGTAAATTTGTAAAAATACCACACCGGACGGGCCGGTGTACCTATTAAACTATGTTACTTAACAATCAAATATATAAATGGATCACCATTCGCACCAGTAAAGCAAACCTTTATTTGGGTCACCGTTCGCACCAGTAAAGCAAACCTTTATTTGTTTTAAAGAAATGCCAAAAATGCTGCCTGACAGTAGTGTTCACCTATAAATCATATTTCTTTTAACCACTGTGTAAATATATGTATTGAATCAAAACTTACGATATTCAAAAAAGGAAAATGTATGGACAAACGTTTTCATCACCGAATTTAAATTGCTTGGTATTTTTAATGCAGTTCCCTCACAAATCAAAACCATTAAAACCAAAATTAAAAACAAAAAAAAAACTTCACCAAAAAACAGCAACAACAGAAAATAAAAAACACAAAACACACTAAAAACACAGGTTTTTTTACCGACATCAAAATAGATCTTTTTATTTACTTATTTTTCAATTTTTGTAAAGACAAATTGCCTAACTGCAGATAATAGATTTTAGCTTGCCAACGTAACCACACCGACATCGTCATTTATTTATAAACCTGAAGCGATTATTGAAACATACACACTGCACACTGGTTTTGTTCGTATAACATACAGAGCTAATATTAAAACACCGAGTCGACTAACAGGTATGTGGTTTTATAAATATTGAATTTCAAATGTGTTGTAGATTTAAATTATTGCGTTTTTTGCACTCTTCAAATATGACACTGACTAGGTCTATATACACTGTATTTTATAATATTTGAACAATTATGCAAGATTATTCTATTTGACAATTCAATAAAGATGTCGAGAGCTGAAAACTGTCAAGTTGTGATAAATAAGTTTTATATTAACAAACTACAAAGAGCAATTAACTTTATACATGATTGGTATGATGGATGACTGAATGACACAGGTGTTAAATATGGAAAGATATATTTGCATTATAACTTTGTTTTTCATGTTTGATTACATATGATATGAGGTTTTGTTTAATATGTGTGTTTAATGTTCATGTCATATAATCTTCATTATCTTGGAAGAATTAAAGATGATAATAATAATTATAATGATACGTTTATATGTTACATATGGTACCGTACTAGAGGTGTGTTGCAGTATGATAGCAGATTGATCTAGTCATTTTATATCTTACAAAAGCACGACTTACCTTACTCAGGGCTTTCGTGCAATCACGACATCGAAACACCCTTATACATTTGCTGATAATATTACAATTTTGAATGAAATAACATTATTTAGTGATAGTTTATCAGTATAACAAAGCCCCATCCAAAGAATACAAATACACATATCTCTTAAATGGAATCAGGATCTTTAAACTTTTAAAATTGGCTAAAAACATTTTTTCCCTATATATCATGTCTATATATACTCAATGACCCCGTATTGCCAAAAGGATACTAGTATCTATTTAAACATGCCAAAATAATACATCGAAAAGGGATTTTATAGGCTTTATTTTGTGACGTACTGAATGAATCGCGTGTATCTATTTTGATTTCAATTTGATCCGTTAACAATTAACAATTTTCATTAACTGTATTTGAAACAAAGTAATTTGGTCTTTAGTATGAATATTAATACAGTTAATTTTTAAGATGATGAAAAAATAGGTCAGAATTAAACAATATTGGTAAAAAAATATCTGAAAGTATTACTTTCAAAAATCTGTAATAGAATTTCGGTTGTAAACAGTTTTATACTAGTAACGGGGAAATACTGACGTTTTGCCGATTAAATTATCCGTAGTAGGAATAGTGGAAATAGTGTTTATTAGTGTCATTTATTTCTGAAGGTTTTGACTTCAAGTTTGCGAAAAGTAATAAACCAGTCAATGTTATTTTCAAAATGGCGCCGCAAGTGCGAATTCTACATTTTGCAAGGGACAACAAATCAATTATTTCAAAACACGGAGTCAATGTAGAAAAATATATTCTGATGTCAGTAGTAAATGAGCTTATTCGTAAAGCCATATATCATATTCTGACAAGAAGTTAAAAACACGACATGATGGGCAAAACTGTGAACGAGTGAGCCTTTCCTCAGGCCGTTCAGGCCTTTGATATCATGCCCGAAACATGATATATTTAGAACTGCGAAGCGAAATTTTTTAACTATTACTTAATAAATTCTCGTGAACTTGTGCCTATGTTAATAATAAAAAATAAAGAGCAATGGTTGACACTCGGATCTACGCATCATGTGATAATTGACTAGGGACGAACATACAATTAATATAGGTGTTTTCTGCTTTGGCCTTTGAAAACATGATCATTGTTCTGCAATTCTGCAATACGGTTATACTACTTATACACTAATGATGAATTATCTTTAACAAAACAAGCTACTTGTGTTACTGTAAGTGTGGGGATACAAAGAAATGAAATGAAAGCATCACATAATAGCATTATACTATACACACTCACTCACTGATGTAAGATTGACGTCGCCCATAATGAAGTATTTTTATTTTGCAGTTTCCCTGTTAATCATGTCGTGCCTACCAGACGTTAACGCTTTTGTCTACATTCTGATCATTTTGTTTGGAATGGGTTCCTGGGTAGCCGTAAACGGAATATGGGTGGAGCTGCCGATTCTCGTTGACCACGCCCCCGAGCACTGGAACCTGCCTTCTTACATCACGATCATAATACAGATTGCAAATATTGGACCAATATTATATACAGTAATCAATAGATTGGTACCACGAACGTTTCACGAAAAACATGGAGTTTTCATCCTAGTCACTTTAGGAGCTGCTGGGACATTGCTTTTAGCGTTCTTCTGGAAGGAAACCAGCTACATTGGTGATGTTAAGCATAGTACTGGTTTGTTGTTTTCTGTGTTTCTGCTATCGCTTGTAGACTGCACCTCTTCAGTTATATTCTTGCCTTATATGTCAATTTTTAAACCTCAATATATCTCTGCCCTGTATATCGGAGAAGGGTTGAGTGGACTGGTACCGAGTCTTGTAGCTCTAGGACAAGGTGTCGATAAGACTATATGTTTGAATAAAACAGTGAACCAAACTACAAACGAGACAATTATTGTATCCGAATATTTACCACCAAATTTTCCAGTTGAAAATTTCTTCTTTTTCTTATTTTCTATCATGATAATATGTGGACTGGCGTTCTGCATTTTACATTATTTACCATACTGCAAGAAAAAACATGTTGCGGTAAATGCAGACATATCCGGTGAGGTAAGAGATACCGATTCCAAATCAACGTTAGCACTCCAAGATCAAACCAGCAGTAACATATCCGGTGAGGTAAAAGATACCGATTCCGAATCAGCGTCAGAACTCCAAGATCAAACCAGCAGTAAGCTGGACGATTCCTCCCATTACAGTTTATCAAATGCGAACACATCAACCACCATCAGCAGAAAAAAGTATATTTTTTACTTAATCCTGATTGGATTTATAAATGCCTTAACAAATGGCATTTTACCGGCCGTATCGTCTTACGCGTGTATGCCATATGGCACGCAACCGTACCACCTTTCAGCAACGTTATCGAATATAGCCAATCCACTGATGTGTCTCGTAGCGTTCTTCCTACCGGTGCTGCCCTCTAGCATTATAGGAGGGGCTACTCTTGTGGGGTTTTCTGTTGGTGCATACATACTGGTTATGGCGGCTAACAGTCCTACACCTCCTTTGGCAGACGAGACAGCTGGCGCTGTCCTAATTGTGAGTTTAACTTTTGTTATATTTTATTCCATTCAAGTCAACACCTTCTTTCAGAATCACGTCGTTTTAAGAGCTTACCTTATATTGTTGCCGCACTTAAATCAACAGCATCGCTATTTTAAATGGTCTTATATAAGGTTTTAATGAAAACATATTGACGAATACTTAAGTTACCCTATGAGAATACCGGATCGATGGTCTAACTGTAGATCGTCCGCCTCACACGTGGAAGGCCGTGGGTTCGATCCCCTGTCGGGTTTTATAAACTATCTGAAAATGGTACTAGAAGCTTCCTTAATTGATGCTCAGTATTTAGAGAATAGTTCTAGGTCTGGTCGACTTAGTGTCAGTATAATATGTGACTGGGTGGGGTAGCATAGTATGTATCTGCGACATGGTGCTTCAGTGTGGCAGCGCTCTGAATACAGTCTTAAGCAGACATCGACACGATATAACTGAAAGATTTTTGGAAGCGACGACAAATACCATAACACAATCTTAAATTTTCTATCTAAGTATGAATTAACGAATTTGGAGTTTAATGCTCACTCTCTATTTACAAAAACATTAAAGAGACATATTGAAAAAAAAACATAGCTACATGTTCAAAATTAACTGTATAGTGAGTTTAGTGTGGTCAGTATGTGTCTTAAATGGGAATACATCAGGATATTGTCAACATTTTCAAATTGGCTAAAAGCATTTTTTTCAATATGTCATGCCCATGTTTACCCATTGGCCCCGTACTGCAAAATGATATCTATTTAAACATGCCAAAATAGTATGTTGAAAAAGATTTTTCTAACTTTGGATACGCGTCTAGGTTACACGTGGTAAAATTGTTTCATCTTAGAAAGCTGAGTCCGATTATCTCAGTCGGTAGCACGCCTGACTATCAATTTGAGAGGTTGTTATTTCAAATACCCGCTCGGCCACAGTCTCTGTGATGATTGATATACGACATTGTGTCTCATTATCGTTCGTCTCTTACCGCTGATTCAAGTGGTAAAATTATCCGTTACTTGCAGAGACGAGGGTGAGCTCGAGTACTACAGGATCCAATGAAACAGTGGTTAAGTCTTCTGATCGTCTTCAGCACTAGATTGCATAAAATGACGATAAATCAACCAACTAGAAAGAGTCCGAATGACGATGTGAAGGTCGTTAAGCAATGTTTAATTGCTGTCTACTTTTAGAATGCGGACTGCGTTTCAAGTTTACCATCCCGATTAAATATGGATTTTCACGTTTTTGTTGGTTTAACACACCAAACCATTCGAGTTTTATTTATTACTGATAATGAGATGCTTTTTATCCATTTTGAATATAATTTTATTTTAAATATTTGTATAGCGTTTTTCCTGATATACTCAATTTAAGTGAATCAAGTTCATTTATGTGTTTTTTTATATAATTTGATGGTTTCATTTTGTATTACATAATTCGATTTCAGTTATATGTGTTGCTCGTTTGATATGATTTGAGTACGTTATTGAGTACATCTTTCTTTCATTCAGATACTTCGAGTTGTTCAATTAATTGTTTTTATTTCAGATTCTAGCGTTCATACTTGTCACAGCTATTATGTCTTTTTCTAAAGTTAGTATAGCAACGGTATTACGACTTAGAGGACGGAAGGCGTTACTGTGGTGCGGAATGGTCACGCAGATAGGCTCCGCCCTCGGGGCCATACTAATGTTTGTTCTTGTCAATCAAATGCACCTGTTCCACCAGAAAGAAGCTTGTACATGACTCGAAAGAAAACTTGATCTTGACGTAATGCATACCAGTTGATACTTTGTTATTGCTTTGTAATATATTCTATTTTTTGTAAATTTTCATTTTGTTCAATATAAAATTCAAATTACACTATGGATTTGCCACTCTATTGCCAACAATAATGTTAAACATCGTGATTACGGCACAAGGGGCCGTACTATTCTGTTTTAACGGGGCCTTTTGCTAAAGGCATAGCTCTGTTTATGTCGGCTTTATCAATCTTTGAAGTCTTTATCACCGCTAAAATGATCATACGCGACAAGGAATATCTATTTATTTTATCTTCGAATTTCTTTTGTTTTTCATGTAATTATTATATGTATCAAATCGAACACTATCTTTAATCATAAAATGAAGACAAAAACTGGCAATGTTTATTTACTGTTATTTGCTCAAATCTTATTAAGATAACAAGTTGAAATTGCTTAATTTGCATATTATATTATAATTATAGTTATAGAAAATGCTAAACTAAATCACCTGTATTTATATATCTTTGTACTGTAATTGTTACATGTGTTTAGGCCGCTATCACTAATAAACGATGGTAACACGTATGACTTGTATATATACACATTGCTAACATGTATATCGATGTATCCACTTTAGTAGCACCGTTTATCTTACACGTGATTTATACCAGTGTTTTCACCTTACATCCATATTTGAATTTCATGTACGACTCACTTGCTTCCATGCAAACAATGTATCCTCGTCTCAAGAACATCGGTTTTGTTTTAAGTCTCAGCTGTAGTACTGCCATCCCGCTTCCCCCGAAATGGCCAAATAAATATAACGCCCACAATTAAATACGAATGCCTTTCTAAAATCATGATACTCACACCGCTGTTCGTAATGAATATTTGCCGGAATTCTACACCTCACTACCTGTATCCTCTCGTGCAACATGACGTCATAAATCCGTTGCCGGTGGTTGGTGTGTATATATTGGTTATATATGTACCTCACAAAAGGTCATTTATGACCGAATATTCTTAGGCGTCGTTTCAAGACCACTTATCTCTCACCGCTAAGGTCGTGGGTTCGCCTTAAACTTAGTGGATATACTCAGATTCTTTCTGAGGTCTTCTCCCAGTAATAAAACTAGACATGTCATATTTAACCTGAAATGAGTTGAAAACGACGTTAAGACCAATTCAATTTTTACAGTTAATTAATTTATGTGGATTAGACCATTTTCTGGCAAGGGAGAAAACACTATTAACTTTTGCATATTTGAAAATTACAGGAGTAATCTTTCTTATACATGCCACCATGTCATTCAGAATTTAATCCCCCAACCCCCAAGAATAGGACAATAAGTTACACTTTCTTTAATTCTGTTTCAATACTCACGCATACATTGTGAGAAATCGACAGAATATCATCCCCCCCCCCCCCCCACCCCATTTTAATTCTACATTATAAGCGTAAAGAAAATGAATATTCTTTAGTTTATTAACAATAAAGGGAGAAAATAGAAATATGAAAAATTGTCGAATTAAAAGTTATTTGTAATAAGGGAAATTTATAAAAAGGCCACTGCACCACTTCTTCTTTCTTTCTAAGGTAGTGCCATGATTATTGAGCATTATGAGTTATATAATTTAGATTTATAATCCATTTGAAAACTATTAACATATAAAGATATAAAACAAAACTAAACATTATAATCTTCGACGATGACAAAGTGATCCCTTATATCGTTCTTGGAACACGTATGTGTCGCCTGTCATAATGATATAAGATTATTTGTAGTCCGACATAGTTGGACAACGCATGCATCTTTATTTATTGTACATAGGAAATCAATAAAATATCATAATGTTTTGAATAATCTTATTTGTTTAACGCGTTAAAACATTAAGAGTGTGTGTTGTGTTTTTGTTTTGTGTTGCTGTTGGTGATGCGGTTAATAACATGAAGTTTATGTTGATTGATCGTCATTGTTGTCATAGGTAGTCTTCATGTATATAGTATAGAGTAGTATTTGTACTTCTTCAGCCATGCCCGGTTCGCTCAGTCGGTATCACGTCTGAGTTCAAATCACCATCCGGCCAAAGTCCCCGCGATGACTGATATACGAATTGCATCTAATTGTCTTTTTTTAAGACATTGATAACGTTTTTTCTTGATATACTCCATTTAAAAGTTATATGGAGAAAAAAGATGAAGACATTGTTTAATAATATTTATAAAATATTTTTTAAAAAAAATAATTAAATGCTTCCATCTTCTGTGTGACAGACCGCTTATTAGAGAATACACAAGTCACGCCCACTTTTGATAGTTGTGGACAGAGTTACGTTCCTTTTGCGTGACGTTAGAACAATCATTGTGTAAACAAATCCAATGTTATTAGCGTTGGAATATTTTTAAAATGGTTCATAGAGATTCTGATTTCTTCCTACAGTTGAGAAGAGCACATGCTAGCATAATATACACAGCAATATGACATCGCGGGTTCTAAAAATGTCTTTTATTGAAACTCACCATATGGATGGATTTTAGAAGAGTTTTAAAATGAATCTAATCTAGCACTGTTTTAAAAGCGGAATGAAACACTAGACAGCAATAGTTAATGCACATTTCTATGAGCGGATACATTCTTGCTCTTAAGAAATGGCTTTAAAAGTTTTTTTTTGTGGAAAACAATTAGAATAGAGGAACAATACTTTATAAGTATGTACCGATTTAGGGACTTTAGGGTAGCTCGATTCCGTCTTTCTGAATGTCCGTTCGTACCTCAGTTGTTAAGGGGTACGGTCTATACAAACTTTTGGTAGTGAACTAGAAATGAGCTTAAATCCGCGAGCTCAGCGAAGACCTGTAATTATTAAATTCAGCCTGAAATTAATAGAAAATATGTCGTTCGAAGTCTCGCGAGGATAACATATATGGATCAAATAACTATCGTTATTTCAAATAAATATATAATCTACATAAAGATCTATAAAAAAGATATGATCACTGATTCAGGTGTTCTTTTTTAAAACCTATCTAAATGTGTATGTATGTATAATTCCAAATCTTAATGCGAGGTGAGCTTTCGACCAACCAACTTTACTATATGCTGTAATATTGCAATCTGTTATATATTATATTATTTTCGTTTACAATGTATTTTAAAAAAATAAAAAAATATGTCACTTGTTGCCATGTTACTCTGCCATTGAACCATACGGCCCCTTTGCCTCCCCCCCCCCCCCCCCCCCCCCATATTGATCGCGAATGACGTTACGTATTATTTCACAATACCAGTATTATGCTTTCTAATATAACGTGTTTTTTATGCATATTACATTACGTGACTGTTTATACCGCACTATTACTAAACCAAATAGAAAATAAAATCTTATTTGGATTTAATTGCTGGTAAAAAAAAGATAGCATCTCACGTTCAATCTCATGTACTATTTCCTATTTGCAGATACTTTTCATTAAGCATAAATCAAATATACAAACATGCTATTTAATATAGAAGAAGAAGAAGATGTAAAACAATTTCCAATTATCCTGTTTAAATACATAAAGAGATGTTTAAAGTCGAATATGAATAGAAATAAGTCACCTGTTTGTTTTAAAAATGGTGATAAACAGTTTAACACATTTCAGGTAATATCTGGTAAATCCAGTTTTATTGGTAGAGGAAGACCTCCGAATGAATCTGAATAGAACCACCGTCAATCTGGAAGTAACTAGCAAACTTTCTCACATAAAGATTTTTGGAGTGACCTATCAACGGTGAAATGTAGGCTTTAGGTCATTTGGCCTAGCAGTTCTTGTCACATGTTTGCAAGCTAGAGTAGCTGAATACCTGTTTAATATACTTTGTATGTTTGTTTAAGGTGGATACAATGTCTGTTTTTAGATAAAATGTACTTTTTATTGTCAGAAATAATTCAATTACTGCTTTATATAAACACTATAATATGTGTACATGGGTAGGCCTTCGCGTATGCTTTCCATGTAGGGAATGACAGATTTAACATAACGAAACATCATATAATTAAAACAGTCAACTTACGATAGAATACTTGTACCTCATCGTTTATCTTTAACATACATGGAGTTTACATGTAGCCCTAAGTGCAGTTTGAAATCATGACGACAACGATACTTGATCACCTTGGTAATTGTGTTAGTATTATGATTAATTAATTAGTAACGGATGTGAAATTATTCGGGAAACCCAATAAAATGCACTGAAAAAAACATTTCATTTTTTACATTTTTTTGACAATTGACAAATATCTCGCGAATATTTGACCCTGCAATTTACTTTTTACAAATAGTCATATCGCGAAAAATATCCTCGCGAATGTATTCATGATTCATATTGCGACGTTTTTGCAACGTGTAAAGGTCTGATTTTTCTATATCCTTGACCTGAATAGTAACTGAAGTCGTGTTACAGAAGCATTAAACACAATAAGGCAAACGGGCAACAACAATATGATCTACGACCTCCCAACATGGTTTTAATGAGCGAAGGTCGCATCAGACACATTTTGTCAAGTTTAGAACGTTATCAAACGTATTTAGCTAGGTTTTACAAAGTAACCTACGATTACAATCGCCGTAAGTTAATTAAACATTTTTTTCGTTGTATGATCAAATTATAATCGACGTTTAAAATAATTATACTGCCAGAAAGTTTATCATTCTCTGCATAAATATTGAGCTAACTTTGGGTTCATTTGTATAATATATTAAAACTATTGGGCCACCATTAAAAAATGTTTGTTTGCTGTGCTCCGACCCAGTATTTTCATGTGGATAGGTTGGTAGCTATTTTCTTATTGCCAGATTTTGATTTTTGTTAGTTATCTAAAACTAAAAATGAAAGAAATCATGAACAAAAACATTCACCGCTTTGAAAGTCAATCAAAAAAAGGTTGGGTAGCTGTAATTTTGAGTGAGTATGTAGGCACACGGCAATCAAATTTGTCTTTAAGAATGGCCTTGTGAACACGATTACGACTATTTTGTGAAACACATCCCTGTACATTATTGACTTTAGTAAGGCATATGACAGTGAAACCACGAGAAGTTGCTCCTGTAACTACATAAATACGGCATCTGAGGTCACTATTTGTTCTCGATATAATCATTTAATAGTGGTAGGACACAAACAATATCACTGGAGGGTGAGATCTCTGACATAATACCAGTAACCTCAGGTGTATCTGTTCTTGGTATACATCAACGTCCTGCCTGAAAGCAGTCTTGAGTAAGTGCAGTGTATCAATAAACGACATACAAATTGATAATGTTACAATCCAGACAGTCTCCAATATACTCGAGATTGGTCATTTAAATGGATCGTAAGCTTCACTCATTCTGAGTGTCAAGGTACACATGCCACTAGAGACATTACGTAGTGCTACATTAAGTAGTGCTCGATATCTTATCGTGGAAAAAGCTTATGTCAACAGAGTAGCCACAAATGCAGGTCGTATCTTTGGCTAACTAGAACTTCAACACTCTCAAGGTAAGAGCATGCGCCTACAAAACAAGTGTACGCCCTCAACTAAAGTATGCTAATTCTGTATGGGACACGTACATCAAAATGAACAAGGAAACTGGAATAAACCAATCGCCAAGCTACTCGGTAGACATCAAATGATTACTCGGGCTTATCCAGTTTCACCGGAATGTTCAATTAGTTAGGCTGGAGATCCATTGAATAACGTCGTTAAGACATATGAAATGCATCATTTGGATCCATTGGAACTTATAACTACAGAGGGTTGGTTCGGGTCAAACATGATAGACATAAACACGCAGATTAACTATATATTTTTTATTTTGCATAATGACGCTAAAATTGTTAACAAAAATATTAACAAAAACTAAGTTTAACAACATAAACACTGTGTTTACACTAACATTAATTTTAATATAGCAAAATTTAAAAACATATTATTACCTAATTTCCCCGTAAACATTGAATTCATGTGTGTATATATGTTTAGGTGGTTGGGTTGTTGGAGAGGGGATGGTGTGTGTTGGTAATGCCCTTTGGAGTTGGTTTGTAGAGGAATAGTCGTTATTTGAAATGTTGGGTTGAGCTTCATACAATAGTGTAAACATGTTGTAATTGTGTAATTAATCCTCATACTTGTTATGGTTGACGGACGATGAGCAGACGACAATATACATTATATAAGTTATGTCGCTGCCTGGTTTTCTAAAATTATCGCATACTGCATTTTAATTCGATGATGAACCAGTGTCCTGAAACTATGTTAGCTAACGTGTTCAAACGTTTAAACGAAGCCTATAAGATCTTACAATATATCTCATTTAAAATTCAATTTATTAAAAGCGTTAAAATATATTTTATGCGAAGTAACGTCGTCATATCATTGACGAACGAATTTGATAAATGTAATAATCAATAAATACGAACGTAAGTTTCATTTATTTCATAACTTTTAAAGTAGAAAAGCAATGGAAACTGAGTTTGCGTTTTCATTTACAATTTGGTGATGGTCGCATAACTTAGAAATAGGGTCCTTATACCATTTACATTTCAGATTGCTTCCATGAGAAACAAGAAAAAATAGATTTTCCAAGATACAATAAATAACATAAGAAAAGAGTAACATGGTGTAGATACTGAACAAATGATACTTTTCGATGACAACGAACTGGGACAACGGAAAACGGTTTCCATGAGAAAGAAACGCTTTAAATGGTGTTAATAGTTACAATGTAACATACATGGATTATAGTTTTGGAGGAAAACTAGCACAGACAAGAGAAGTCTTATATGCGAAAAATGTAAAATGATGTTGACAGTGAAGCTATAAACATAAACACGCAATAGAGAATGTTTCAAAGTATAACGAGCAGAGACAACGGAATACTTCCTGTATGAGAAAACGTGAAAAATGAGCATATTAAAGTTCTGGAGGGCAATGCGCGGGTACGCCGGGAAGGGCCCTTCTATGAGAAATGTGTAAAATGACGCCACTTTTGGGAAAAGTTAAAAATGGCTTTTATGAGTGAACATATCATAACTTTGGAGAAAAACTAGTACAGACAACGGAGTATTACCTCTATGAAAAAGGTGTAAAATGGGGTCTGGTAGTATGCAGAGTGTAGTTTTGGAAGAAAACAAAGCAGAGATAATGGAAGACGCTACGTTTGAGAAAAGTGTTAAAAAGTGTTGCCAGTGAAACTATAAACAACTCAGGAATACTAAACATTTTGAAGTCCAAACTTTGTGGGCCAACCTGGAGACATTGGAAAACGCCTCCAATGAGAATAATGTACACACGTGCTAGTTAAAATAAACATATTTTGGCCGAGTGTAAAATAAGTTCATATAGACCGTTATGAATCATTCTCGAGTCCGTTTCCTCGGTAGAACAAGTACTTCGTGTTGTTTTTATACGATGGCGAGCCCACGTGACTTATGGTATTGGTTGGTGTAAAAAACGGAGGTAAATGCCCGTTCCAGGTAAAAAATAAAAACAACTTTATAAATTGTTCATAAAAATACACGACATAAAGTCGAACGCTGTCTCTGCTTAAAGATGAACCACTGATGCTATCACGTGGACATGTTTATTTGCTTTTTACACTACTGCATACCATTAGGTCACATGCGTTTGTCACCATGGTTAAGATACCATGAGATCTAACATTATATCGAACCCGAGAATTGTGACATGAGTGGCCATCACTACACATATCACTGCACGACTGCATCTTCAGAAAATGGTGTTGATATTGAAGCTATGAACAAATATTACAGATTAAAGTTTAGAAGTTCAATGTCGAGACAACGGAAGACGCCTTCTGTGAGACATGTCCAAAATGGCGTTGTCCGTGAGAGATATGAGTATGTCATAAAACTAGTTAATGAATACGGACGGAGTGCGTCTGGTGGCGGAAGGCGCCTGTTGTAGAAATGTTGTATATAGTACGTATAGTGAAATCGAAGCAGAGGACGGAAGACGCTTTCTGTCGGAATGGTGTATGTGGTGAAGCTAAGCACAACTCCTGTATATTACAAGTTCTATTCGACTTAGACACATTTTGTGACATCATTACAATGATTAATATTTTGGGGATAGTAAATTAGTAATATGTGTTTTTCTCTTTTGAACAGTGTTTCAATAATACATCGTCGTTATGTAAAAAAACAGTAACAATAACACAACACGACATTTATTGACATCATTCACCTGTCAAACTAACCAGTGACATAATTACATTACATATCGATTCTGATAAAGAATCAATGGTCGCCACGGTAAAAGATGTTTGCATTTGGTTTATTTCATGAAGTTGATTATAATATGATAATATACATCTCCAGGCAGTAGGTATCAAAAATGGCATTTAAACTGAAATGATTAAGAAACGCCGGGTGAAATTCAGAGTCACATTATAAAACTATTGTAAGCGGTGTTTACAGTTTCAGAATATGTTTGTATAAGAATTTTATCAATACTATTGTCAGTATGATTATTAATGAAATACCTTCACATACATATTCAAAAACTGTAAATATTACTTGCAATAGTTTGATTTGGCTTTGAACCAGACGTCCCTTTATCCTTTCAGTATATACAAGATGTTGAAAATCTATAAACAGAATCAATATATAGTGTCGTTATGTTAATCTCCATTTTATGCGCATGGACTAAAAATAAAATAAAAAGGAAAACAAAGTATTTAAAAAATTTAAAATTGTATCTCCTTTTTTATAATTTCGAGTAATATGTCTTCTTTAATAAGTGTTACATATATTGCACATTTAACAGTTTGGATATGGTTAATATACACTTTTAAGGGAAATGACCAGTATTGATTCGCGACTATTACTACTTTGTTAATATATACCGGTTGGCACTTTGTTTTGGTTGGAAAATTTGCATTACCAACTAACAGAATCTTGAGATTAAAAAAATTTGATAATACCTATTCTGCTTTTTTTCTTTGAAGACGATTTCTATAGTATTTGTCATTTTTTTTCTATGGAAAGAATTTGATAGATATAGTAATTATAAGTTTGAATTAATTGTTTGGTATTTTTAAAAACAAAATCATTCCGACAGAGTGTCAATTGTTTTTCAATTGTGCAATAAAAAATATAGCGTTTTATTAATATATTAATGTAGTGTTTGGATAAATATTGCTTAAATCCTCACAAAATACTCTTTGATATCTATTTTAATGACAATCAAAATAAAAAAATACACTTTACCGCGTAATTTGAGAAAAAATAGCTCTTAAAGTATGCCATCGTAATAAACTGCCATTGGAAAATAAACATTTTTTTTACTAAATGAACATATTTGTATCAATATTAAAATTTCTATTATATGTTATATTCATGTTAAATTGTTATAAATAAGTATTTTATACCAGTTGCTTCCCTTTGTGTGCATAATTGGTCCAAGTTATATATTCCCCATTTTTATTTGGATTAAAAAGAAACAATTTTGAGAAAATCGTATTAAAGTTTTATATTCAAGCCAGTATACTACAGTTGTAGATTAGCTTTCTTACTTTAATGACAGCCGCTGATATTACAGGACTGTATATTCGAATCCATCCCCCCCCAAAAAAACCCAAACAAACAATGAAAACTATATATTTCCTTTGTTTATTGGTGCAAAATAAAACTCAACAATGTTTCGTTTAAAATCATGCAATAACTTTTATCCAAAACCAAAAGTGTTGAGTAATTTATAATACTAAATAGTCAACATTTTTCATCAGTAACCTCAACTTTATAAAAGTCGGACAATGGTTTGACGTTTTTAAGTGCAACTCGATGTTTTATCGAATGGGTCTATATTCGTAAGTGCTTCAGATAGCTTTATCTTGCATGTTATATTCAGCATTTACACAAATGTCAATTATGCAAACGCCATAATTTGTACAAAATATTCTATTAATATCCCTGGGAATCACTTTGTACGTAATTCGATAAAGTAAACGTGGTTCCCGAGGGAGGCTACAATCCAGAACAGGCTATGTTCTGCACAAGCTTAGAACACTATATCAATACCATTGTATATACACACAGTTTTATAGCATGTTGTAGGTGTTATCCCACCATTGATATTTGTTCTTTATTCTATAGTAAATAATAAAAGTTTGAGGGCTTGTCATTTACAGAGAGACCCAATGAAAGAAATGAAACTTACATTTTAGTGTTTATCAATATCTGCATTATCAAAATATGATGAAAAAAGGAGGGGTCATGTGTCATATAAGAGATTTTTTTCTGCTCAGTGTGTACACCGTTGACAAAGTGAAAGTAGACTTCCGAAATCATGTATTCATACCCAAATTTCCAAGCATCAATTTTTTTTTCTAAACTCACAATTCAAACATGACAATGCTATCAAAATGTTCAAAATACATCAATAATGCCATTTAAATAAAAACAGAGCATTAAAATAAGGAAAATGCATTTTTAAAGAAGAAGAAATGAGGATTATTTATAACCGCCATTATGCGGCTACCCCACGGAAGCACTTCCTTTTTCCAATGGTGGTACTATGCCTGTAACAGAAATACATGTGATACACGGATCGCTATAACATCATTACGTTGTACAAGTACACGTAATAAACGCATCGCTATAACATCATTACGTTTTACAAGTACATGTAATAAACGCATCGCTATAACATCATTATGTTGTACAAGTACATGTAATAGACGGATCACTATAACATCATTATGTTGTAATAGACGGATCGCTATAACATCATTACGTTGTACAAGTACATGTGATACACGGATCGCTATAACATCATTACGTTGTACAAGTACATGTAATAAACGCATCGCTATAACATCATTACGTTGTACAAGTACACGTAATAAACGCATCGCTATAACATCATTACGTTTTACAAGTACATGTAATAAACGCATCGCTATAACATCATTATGTTGTACAAGTACATGTAATAGACGGATCACTATAACATCATTATGTTGTAATAGACGGATCGCTATAACATCATTACGTTGTACAAGTACATGTAATAAACGCATCGCTATAACATCATTATGTTGTACAAGTACATGTAATAGACGGATCACTATAACATCATTATGTTGTAATAGACGGATCGCTATAACATCATTACGTTGTACAAGTACATGTGATACACGGATCGCTATAACATCATTACGTTGTACAAGTACATGTAATAAACGCATCGCTATAACATCATTACGTTGTACAAGTACATGTAATAGATGGATCACTATAACATCATTACGTTGTACAAGTACATGTTATAAAGCCATCGCTATAGCATTAGAGCATGCAACAGAAAATCGCTATAGCATAATCACAATGTGAAAGTATGTGTAATAAAGCCATCGATATAGCTTTATTACACTATAAAAGTACATGTTATAGAACAATCGCTATTCATTATTACATTGTGCAAGTACATGAAATAGAGCAATCGCTATAGCATTATTACATAGTGCAAGTACATGTAATAGAGGAGTCGCTATAGCATTATTACAATGTGAAGTGTATGTAATAAAGCCATCGCTATTCATTATTTCATTGTGCAAGTACATGTAAAAGACGAGTCGCTATAGCATAATTACCTTGTGCAAGTACATGTAATAGAGCAATCGCTATAGCATTATTACAACGTGCAAGTACATGTTATAGAGGAGTCGCTATAGCATTATTACATTGTGCGAATACATGCTATAGATGAGTCGCTATAGCATTATTACATTATGTAATTACATGTAATAGAGGATTCGCTATAGCATTATTACAATGTGCAAGTACATGTAACAGCAGAGTCGCTATATAATTATTACAACGTGCAAGTACATGTAACAGAGGAGTCGCTATAGCATTATTACCTTGTGCAAGTACATGTAATAGAGAAATGACTATATCATTATTACAATGTACAAGACCACTTAACAGAGCTATCGCTATGGTATTATTACAATATGAGCGATATACCTTTATGTCAATATTTCAGTGTGCAATTATTTGACATGTTTATGATAGCGAGTTTATTTAGATATTACTAAAATTTCCCTTCTTTTATAATTGGACACGCTCGAAAATACACGTGACATGTGACATTGACATGAGATCAAACTGGAAAAGTAAAGATAATTCGATCTGTTGGCGCGATGATATTAAGTTCTGAACATTACATCGATTAAACGAAAAAACCTTTTTAATAAAATTTTGAAATCAAAGTCATTACTATATCATAATCCATACTCAAACAAAAAAAGAAGGGCAACAAAATAAGACATGTTTACGTCATTTTTACGTCGATTTTCCCTCGAAACAAAACAATATGCGTCATATGTGACAACATTCAAACACACATATTGAGCACGGTGGTGTGCACAACCATAATGAATCTAGTTTACTGTATTATATATTTATCAGTCGTGCATATCAAGTTGATCGCCTTTCAACTGTATATATATCTATTATATGATATTACATTTGCAGCCAATCAACTATGGTATCAAATGTACTGCATAAATCAATTATGATATCATATTAACTACAGCAATCAATTATGGTATCAAATGTACTGCATTAATCAATTATGATAGTAAATTGACTGTATTAATCAACTATGATATCAAGTTTATTGTATTAATCAACTATGATATGATGCTAACTACGGCAGTCAACTATGATATCAAATGTACTGCATTAATCAACTATGGCAACAAATTTACTGCATTAATTACAACAAATGTAACTATGATATCAAATTAACTGCATGCATCACCTATGATTTCAAATTTACAGCATAAGTCAACTATGATAGCAAATGTACCGCATCAATCAACTATGATATCAATTTTACCGCTTATCAACGGCGCCTGTTTCTACAAAATGTGATACCAGATTTACAGCCATTCAACATTTTGCCCTATCTTTAACGATAGTCTACTTCTCTGGAACACATTTTACATTTAACATATTTCTACATTTTTGGAACAGTTCCTTACCTTTAATAAACGGCTACTTTTACAAAACATTTTCCTATCTTTAATGAAATTGCTACGTTTAAGGAATATTCTGTTGTTTTTAAACACATTGCTACATCTACAAAAATGAATGTAATACCACGACACGTTATTTGTGTGTAAATGACCTACATGCATCAATTGGTAAACTCAGTGACTATGACACTAAAATTCTAAATCATATACTAGTAAAACTAAGTTATTTTTAATGAATATTTCATATTCTTCTTGCGATACATAAAACAACTTAATTTCTTACAATTTTAGTAGTTCAACTTCAGTTAATCAATTTATTATTTGGAAGATGAGTATATTGATCATTGTGTAAAAAACAAGTATTCGGTGTCCAATTTATTTTTCAAACAATCGAACGCGTAATCTCGTCTGTTGATTCAGTCCCACCACAAAGTTGAATATAATTAACATTTCATTCAATGACATCTTATATTGCCTTTTACATACATTTAAGGGTGACACTCGGCAGCAATCACCATAACTCGGCACAGTCTATTGCCTCCATCTGGACATATATTTCCGGCAAGTAGAACCTACCACAGTTATTATTAAATTCTTATTCAATATGGTTACTTTTCAATAAAGAGTTCGAATAATAAATAAATCACAATATCAAGGACATTCCCGCTTGCCATTTGTAAAGATACAATGTTTTAACCATTAATTCGTCATATGTCACTAAATGGCCTTCTAACGGATTAAGTTTTGCGTTGACTTTGCTACATTTCGTTACTGTAAACTTAATTTCGTTAGAAAATCAATATATGACCTATGACCTATATTTAGAATATACCGGAAGTAGTTGCACTGATGACACCAGACGAAATAAAAAAATATTTACATGGGCGCATATTAAAGCTAACTTTGTCTATGGTTAACACTAGCGTTGGCAGTACAGAGCAACATAGGTTTGATATTCATAATGATGTAAGTAAAACAAATGTTTCGATTCAGTTTTTGATAATGTTGAATGTTGGACAACAGATGTAAAAAGAACAACAGAGGTGCGTGGTATTGGACGCAATAACCTAAAACCTTAAGGTCGTTTTAGACCGTCATTCGCCGCAACGTAACGCAACCGGAGACACGCATATTGTATATTTTGATATAGTGTACCTCCGCACACAGACCACACCGTAACAACGTTGTAACCGCAGTCCGTAACCGTTAACATACTCGAATTCTGTTTGCATAATATTTTACTGACACGGTCGCCGTATGTTTACGACGGACACTGGGCCGCTAATACTCTCCTTACAGTACGGTCATGTGTGAAACGGCCTTTATAGTCTTTTATAATTAGTGTGACATGTAGTATCGCAAGATTATTTAACTGTTTGACCTTTTACTTATAAATCAGTATAAAACTACTCAAAATCCATGTGTGTGTGTGTGTATATATATATATATATATATATATATCAAACTGTCTTCACACATCAGGTACGATTCATAAACAAATTATACCTGCAAGAGATTCTATTTCAAGTATACATCATGAACAATGTGGAAATGACAATGTATATCTGACATAGGCAGGTATGCGGCAAACCTCAGATCTGTGGGATATTCTACTTGCAGCAAACCCAAGGTATATGGCGCTAGTAAAAAATATTTATTTGAGATATATTCTGTTAATAGCCCTCCTGAGGTACAATTTGTTTACAACACCTGCCCTGACATATTTTGTACTTATACACTGACTCTGATATAAAATGTAAACGACAGCAGTTCTTCTTAGTATAATTAACCTGTTTGAGATATTTTCTATTTATAGACTTCGTCAGATAAAATACGCCATCAGTGCTATGTTCAGACATTGACTATCCAAGATATAACTTGTGTTGTATCAGTGCCTGTCTTGGGTACTTTGTATAAACTATCTCAAATATAACAACGTCTGTCAAGACTTTTTTCTATTTATAGGCTACCACATATATAATTTGTTATCAGTACCTCTCTGAGATACGTTCTATTTATAGACGCTTCCACAGTGTTTGTCCGAAAAAGTTATTTATAGACTACCTAAGATTAAACGTGGACTGTCTGAAAAACTTACTACCTATATACTAGCTCAGGTATAATGTGTCCAAAGCGTCTGTCTGACAAACGATCTATTAATAGACAATGTGTAAACAGTGCCTACTGACATACCTTCTACTTATAGACTTTAAATTACAGATTTTACAGCATAACTAATTAATAACGTATATCTGAAATACATTCTATTTATAGAATACTTGTGTATAATTTGTGAGATGTATTCAATATAACTTATACACCAGATACATCTGATAAACACTGTATCATGTTATTTGTATTTGTATAAATAATTATTCATAACTCAAACAACATTTAGATCTATATGAGAAATATATATATATATTCACGTATAATTGTAGTTCGTTTACATTTTATATACTTTAACTAATACGTGTAAAATAGCCGAAACGCGTTTTTTGTCTTCTTCATTAGTTTGGTTTAGATATGAATAAAACGTCTATCTGAAATATACTTTAACTACAACATTTCTCATATATCATTCTCATCATCCGAAAAATAAACATGTTCACGTGATTCCTTCTGCACAAATTCCTCTTTCGTTTCATAGGTTGGCTGTTCATATTGAGTAAAATAACCACTGTTGATATTGACAGGGCCGTCATAGCCGTATCCAGGATCGTGTATGACACTCCCGTTTTGTTTCACAGTCCCGTTCCGATTGCCAAAGTCGGTGTCCTCATCGTAAACAGCTCCACCGTACCGTCCACGATCGTCATCACGTATAGGACCGCCATTTTGTTTTGTGGTGATGCTCCCGTAAGAATTCTGTTTATCGTTTGGTTTCAGAGTATCTTCAGGTTTCCAGTTATCATCTTTTGGCGGGTCAGCCCATTCCTGTTTCTCTCCGGACGCAAATATGGCGTAGAAGATGACACCGGCGAAGTGAACGCAGCTGGCTATAATGAACACGTGCTCCCAGTTATCAGCCGTCTGCAATATATGTATATATATATATGTATACGCTAGTTTGTTTACCATGAGAGGATACAAGTTTGATAGTTTTATATTTTGGTTTATCGCTTAAAACATTTTATTTCTATTTATATAAACAGATTATGGGAGTTCTTCCAATATTAGATTCGGCCCTCCCCTTAGCAGGACCAAATCTAATGTTGGAAGAAGTTGTGGTAAAGCCACATTTCTGATAGTTTTATATAATAAATTCGTCACATCTACTAAGCAGACACTTGTCTTAAGCAGTCACATTTTCCATTGTCTATGCTTTTAGAGTTAATCTGTATTAAGCAGCAATCAGAAGGTTAAGCAAACACTTTATTACTATTATAACAAGTGTCTGTTATCCTGCAGAAAAACAATCATAAAGCTCTGTATGGATATTTTAGAAATGAATGACTTTAACTGATGTTTATTTATAGTAAGTTTTTCATTTTTAATCTTATATATTACATATATGATGTATCCATGTATCTATATCAGTATTGTAGCCTTGAACCTTTGAACTTCTTACTAATCTTAACAAAAAAACAACAAAGAGAAAATAATCTATATTTACATATTCACATATATATTATGAGTTATGCTGATTTTTTAATGAACTGAATTGATTATCTAAACGATAGAATTTCATATCATTGGGATGTTGTAAACAATTTATTTAAACTCATTTTAATTAAGAACTGATATAACATATTAGTATCAGATATATTACCTTCTTTTTGGTAAGCTTTTCCGTCACTATTGGACACAACATACCGGCAATGGTGCCAAACCCGTTGCTAAAACCCATAAGAATACTAGCGTAGCGTGGGGCGATATCAAGATGGTTTACGTTGAAGCCTGAAAGGACGAAATTAAGCTATGAAATAATACAAATTACAATAAAGCTTCATCGGGTCGAATACGACCTAAAGTTCGAACCACTTAGCTGGTGAAGCTCTGTTGGCTCAAACAGTGATGCTGGTACACGACATATAGCTTGAACCACTAAGCTGGTAAAGCTCTGTTGGCTCAAACACTGATGCTGGAACACGACATATAGCTTGAACCACTAAGCTGGTGAAGTTCTGTTGGCTCAAACACTGATGCTGGAACACGACATATAGCCTGAACTACTTATCTGATCCAGGCCGAATTCCCATTTTGATGTATATACTTGTACATGTATAGCATGCTGCTGAACAATAGTTGACTCGAACAACCCTTAAGTAGAACTATTTTGTACAGTCCTTCGGGTTCCAGCCGTCTCAGGTCCTATGTAGAATAGTTACCATGGTGCTATGCCGTGTCACAATTTATCACAATGATACGTATACAATCAGTATCCCAGGAAATAGTGGTGGGGTAAAGTGATCGTCTGTTGGCTCTCAATGGAAAAAATAACGCCTTATATTAAAACAACCACATTGTTTGCACAATGCTGATTGTACATTCATAAAGCTAAACAGTAACCTCTTTGAGTAACATATCGTGGTTTTTACTTCATTTTGAGGTATATGTTGACCTGTAAATGATGCTGTATAGTTGTTGCCATTAGTTTTAAGAGCATAACATTATTACTGCAACAAAATGATTGAACAAAGTATCTTTCGTGGTTTTCAACTTATGCTCGGGACAAATAAGTTGAATTTACTCTTAAAGGGAAGTTATTTTGTAAATAACAACAACTCAGATGTATACACTTCGGCTATGCACATTGTCTCGTTAGACTTTGTAAGAATACACAGTTTAAGAAATATCTCCCGTGGTTCTCATGTTATGCTCAGGAAAGCACTGTTCAGAAAGTTACAAAAAATAATTAATTAATGTACTTTCCTCCAGATAATCTCCCATGTGGACTGTACGCCACCGTGTTATGCTCTGCACGTGTACGCATCGTCAGAACTTTTTAAGCTATATCAACGGATGCATGAGCGGACGGAACAATAAACAAAGCGGCAACTATAAGCATCTCTGGAATCACTGATGACTATATATAATGTTTCGCTCTATTGTTAATCAATTTTCTATATAACAATACAACTTGGATGCAAACACTTGTAATAACAGTGTTTATAGATTTCGCTGTCTGCTGCTGGCGACCATGTAGTCGTCCATTCAAACGCTTTACTGTTGAATGTATGGATGAATGGAATATAAATGACTCCCAGGGGGTGTCTTGGTTATAAATAATTGTTCCAAGTGAAAATTATTATTGGAAATTTATTGTGCGAAACATTTGGAAATATTGGAATGTGTGCTAACAGGACCCCCTTAAGAATTGTCAATCCAAAGATATATTACTCTTCTTTTATTTCTTATTTGGTATATGTACTGTACAAAGCAATGGTAGGAACCTTGGTTTTGTTCAAGCGGATCTTTACGAATTGTTTATTTAAATTTGTTTGTTTTGTGTTTTTTTTTATATTTAACGCCAATTTATGCCATTAAGATCTATCAGACCATCAATCCATACGACTCAGTCCTGGGATCTTTAAAGATTAACCAATACTCGAGCACACCATTTTCTGCCCACAAGTATTTGATAACTTTACCACTTGGATCAGCGGTGAGAAATGAATGACGATATGACGTTTATCAACCATCCAGCTGACTGTGTCCAGGCGGGGATTGAACTTACGACCCCTGGATTAATAGTATGACGCGTCACTGACTGAGTTGACCGGGCCCGGCTTATTTATGCAAATGTTGTGTATGTTGCTCATAATGTTTAAACCCAATTCGAGGCTTTAATCATGAAATATGTCACCAACTGTTAACAGAAAAATCAGTCAAAACGGTTACATATTTGACTCTCAATCGCTAACCAGTGGCATAAGAAACCGAACCGAATAAAGAAAGTTTGAAAATAACAAACCTAGGCATATTACAAAGGTTCAAAGGGTTTTAGGGGGTCTTATGGTATTAATTACCTCTTGCGTAGGTTTGATGAAGAACTAATCAAAATGCCAGGCGCTATACAGAAATTAACATCAGACTGTATCTTTTAATATTCAAGGACCATTAAATCATTATTAATTATTATATTTGACCAGTTCTGATATATTATGGTTATATAACTATTTGTAACTTTGGCAATGATTCATTGAGAACTGACGGAGATAGAGTTAACAAGGTTAAGTAATGTATTTGTTGACGAATCCATGGTCACGACCCCGACATTAATTATTCAATTTTACCAGTTAAAAAACTTGTCTAAATAATATAATTATTTAATTAATTGTAAGTAAGGTGAAGATTAAAGAAAAATTACGATTTGTAGTTTGTTCGCAAAATCAAATTGGACTTTTGTTTACGATTCAAGGGCCATAACTTAATGTTACAGTATACAGATACAGCAAGTTTGTACTAGTACGTTCCAAGTCAAATGAGGCTTCAATCAACTCAGACACAAAGTTGTACTAATACATTCCAATTAAATCAAACGATTTTGCCTACAGAGAAACAAAGAGCATTAGAAGTCCAGAAATGCTAATGTCTGTAGAGACACCTAATTCGTATCATTGCATTCAAATATATAAATATTCATGTGTTGCATTCATCAGCAGAACAAATACTGAATACAGATATAAACTTTGTAAACTATATATATTACATATAGTGAACGGAACAGCTAACCCGCCACTTTTGTATTTCCAATATCCTGGACAAGATATGGATTAGTGCTATATAAAGTTGTATATACAATTAACAGACAATTATGTATTTTTGTATAGCCTAAATGTTCTCTCTCTTGTTCAAGTCCAAATTTCAAAGAAATTGCTTTGACAGCTTTTGAGTAAATATATAAAATATCAGTTACATAAAATGGCAGGAGGTTGTTAGCTGTTCCGTTCAGTATACATACATGAGAGTTTAACAAAGTATTTAAAAATGATCAAATAAGATGAAACAAACCTGAAATGGCAAACCCGCTAAACCCGACTGCAAGTGTCAAACAAACCATAGCTGTCACGTTGTCCCTGGTGAAACCGACTCCGAGAAGAAATATTGCCTCCATGCCGAAGCCTGCAAATTCATAAATATAAGGATGTGATATGTTCCTCCTTGACAGATAAAGAAATGACTTGCAGGAGATCTAACATTTAAAAGACATGAACACCAAAGCATCATGAACACACTAAATACAATTACAATAAGTAAATTACACTTAGAATGCGATGACGATGAAGGTTTGTTTCAACTCTGCTTAAATTATACTATCGTTAAAACATTATCAACCCATTACCAAAAAGCTCTATCCTAGATCCTAGAGACCTTTGTACGTACTTTGGGGAATTTCTAAAGCGTCAGACATGAATAAATTGTTTGAATAAACGATTTTTGCCATAGATGGAAAAAAATGACAAAATAGCAAATTAAGAGAATGAGTTTGGGAAACTGTAGATAACATATATCCCTTAAAGAGTTTATAATTGATACTATGATGAAGTATGATAGAACGTAATACTGCGCTGTAATTGATTTTATATTCTATAATTTGATGAATGAAGCGGAATTGTGGCGTCGTTTGTCAGGCATGGGCATACTTGTAAACGTTTTAAGTCAATTAACTTAAATTACACATGTTTTGTCTTCTGTTAGTATTAACTAATTAGTTCTCATACTAATTGGTTTGAAGTCAACTATGGTTTCAAGAATGCTATGTTCTCTCTTTTTTTTTTATTGTTTAACTTAAATATTACCGAACGAGCGTTTAATGTTGTATCGTGTAGACTCGGATGTGTATGTGAAAACGAAAATGTGTATATTGTAATCTACGCAGACGATATGAATCATGTGTTAGTAAAAACAGAACAGGATTTACAGAGTTTTTAAATACAATTATTTTTTAACACGGTTTGTGCAACATATGACGATGTTGTAGATAAGATTTATTTTGTACCTTTTCGTAAATCTTCTATTGGTGCGAATGATTTTGCATTATAAAATGGTGTTAACATTGTTTGAACATTGTCAATAACTATACGTATATGGGTTATTAATAAATGAACTTATAGATCGTAAAAGTGTTGCGCTTGGTGCTAAGTGTGCTTCAAGTGTACATTATTCGGCAGTGGTTTCTTTATGACATATTTACAAAAGATATTATACTCTAGTTTGGCTTGTTATATACTAATATAATGCATCTAATCTTTGGAGCTTTACAACGTATTCCTTGCATAGATGACATATACAATAAAGCAATACGATTTTCCTAAGAATATACACCTAATTTGGTAGAATAATAATGAGAATTGTTTTGGAACCACCAAGAGTGCGATAGTGGACGTCTGTGAATTGTCTTATTATGGAGTGTTTGTATTTATTATTTACGATCTGTTGGATTGTGGAAGAGAATTGCACACAACCTGTAAGCTTACTACTGTAGACGTTCACAAGACATGTACAATTGTGGAAAAGAATCGAATAAGACATATTAGGTTGTGTCTGTCTTCAAATGTTTACACGATTGTTAGCTTGTGTCTGTAGACGTTTACATGACCTGTTAGCTTGTGTCGGCACACGTTGACATGACTTGTTAGCTTGCGTCTGTTAACGTTTACATGACTTGTTAACTTGCGTCTGTTAACGTTTACATGACTTGTTAGCTTGCGTCTGTTAACGTTTACATGACTTGTAACTTTGCGTCTGTTAACGTTTACATCAGTTGTAAGCTTTTGTCTGTTAACGTTTACATGACTTGTTAGCTGCTGTCTGTTAACGTTTACAAGGCATGTTAGATTGTGTCTGTTAACGTTTACAAGATATGTTAGATTGTGTCAGTTAACGTTTACAAAACATGTTAGCTTGTGTCTGTTAACTGTACATGATTTGTTAGCCTGTGTCTGTTAACTTGTACATGACTGGTAAGCTGGTGTCGGTTAACGTTGACATGACTTGTTAGCGTGTGTCTGTTAACGTGTACATGACTGGTTAGCTTGTGTCGGTTAATGTTTACATGACCTGTTAGCTTGTGTCTGTAAACGTTTACAAGACATGTTAGCTTGTGTCTTTAAATGTTTACAAGACGTGTTAGCTTGTGTCTGTAAACGTTTACAAGACATGTTAGCTTGTGTCTGTTAACGTTTTCAAGATAACTTAGCTTGTGTCTTTACATGTTTACAAGATATGTCAGCTTGTGTCTGTAGACGTTTACACGCCCTGTTAGCTGTGTCTGTTAACATTTACATGATTTGTTAGCTTGAGTCTGTAAACATTTACATGATCTGTTAGCTTGTGTCTTTTAAACAATTACAATATCTGTAAGCTTGTGTCTGTAAACGTTTATGAGATATGTCAGCTTGTGTCGTTAAACGTTTACAAGATATGTCAGCTTTCGTCTGTGTCTGTAAACGTTTACACGATATATCAGCTTGCGTCTGTGTCTGTAAACGTTTACAAGATATGTCAACTTATGTCTGTGTCTGTAAACGTTTACAATATATGTCAGCTTGCGTCTGTGTCTGTAAACGGATACACGATCTGCCGATTTGCGTCTGTGTCTGTAAACGTTTTCACGATATGTCAGCTTGCGTCTATATGTCTGTAAACGTTTACAAGATATGTGAACTTAAACCAGATAAGTGTACAAGATATGTTTGTGTGCCTATAAACATTGACAATACCTACTTTTTTTGGGAAGGAGAATCGTACTCGACCTGTTAACTTGTTTCTGTGAGACCAGTCAGTTTGTGTCTGTAAACGTTCACAGGACATGTTAAATTATGGAAGACAGTTTCGCACGATCTGTTATCTTGTGGAGGAGAAAGGTATTTAAGAAAATATTGCAAATACCTCCACAGTTAAATATTTTTCTAACAACTGTTGTAGATAGAATTCCTCTTCTTCGCAAATTGTCTGCTATAAATCCTCCTATTGGAACGATAATGGCCATGATCAGGTGGGGTAAAGCTGATAATATGCCGCTCTGAAAAATAAGATAAATAATGAGCTTGATAAAACAAAAATGTTTCTTTTATACACATTGATATACACTCTCTTATGTTAGCAAACAAATGAAATGAATATTCTCAATTGTTCCAAACATGCACAACCTAACCAGCATAAACACATAAGGTGACATAATGTTCATCAAGCTATGCTGTTTCTTAGTTATTATCCATTTTCGTTATATCGATGCATTGTACCTTGTGTATTTACAATTATAGTTTCCGTATATGATACAACCACAACCGTAAACCTATGCACAAATACTCCTATTACATAATACTACATATTGCTTTGGGGTCAGTAGAGTTGGAACACCTTTGTTTTCGTCGAATAATTTCTAAACTATATAAACATGGACGATATTAACTAAGATTCATGATATCACTGATGTCCCAATAATTAAAAGCTTGAACAACAGTCAGAACACTTATATTTAGAAAAGAAGTTAATGAGCATTGAGTATGTATTCATTTTTTTTTTATAAAAAGCAAGATGTATGCATAAAGTCACCGCTAATGGCAAGATCAAGTTTGTGCAGAATTTCTCTCGATTTCTCACTAGGGCAAAATTAATGATCGAATAGTTTCGAGTTTGTTTTAAATATAAACATATGATTTTTTTTTAAACGTTCTTTGAACATGAGCTGATCGAATAAACCAGACATCAATCATGTCAAAATATCTTTAGGAACGAAAGAAACATCCTTTACAATTACTATAGGGTAATTTGAGCTTACATTATTGGATTAGTGATAATTTGTTTTATTTTACAAATTGCGTCGGCGGAAGAAAAAAAAAGAGTTGAAATACTGTACGAGCATGCAAAAACACAAAACTACATGCGTAGTGGGTCTTGACAGATGTTGTTACACAAATAGCAAACTGTAGACAATATGAAGACAATAAAACCAAATCATGTTTCTTGCCTGTCTCAGAAACATATATAACCGTTGCGCTAATGTCAAAAGTCGATTTCAATGACGACAAACAGACCTATTTGTTATCCTCAAATTCAATATATGTGATGTGGCTGACGCTATGTAGCAGCGATTATTTGATTACTATGCAATATTCCTTACACGGCTTTTGTATTTGTGTCTAATACAAGACAATAGAAACAAGTCCCTTGAGATTCAAATATCTACCACATTTTTTTGTAAGTCTCTGATCATGCGCAGGCGGGACATTCCTATGCAAAACATTCATCTTAGTTTTATTCAAGGAAACGTACGAAAGATCCCCTGTCACCAATCGCAATCTCTGGTGATGTATGCTGAATGTTTTCATTTGCAATAAGGCAATACACACCGTCTCTGATTAAACATATGTCATTCTCTTACGTAAACCATTAATCCCAATGTCACATCAAACAGGTTTCGTAACTTATTATATGTGATATCCCTGAATATAATACATCCATCTGATTAAAGACACCACACACTCATTGTCTATGGAAATAGAAATGTGAAATCCCATTATTCTGTCAAGTTTTCATTCCAGTTTCTGATAATGCCTACGTCATGAAAATTTGAGAACATAATTTAATTAATAACGTACATGTGCGACAACATATGTAAAACAGCAATCTAAATCATAACACATACATGTGAGACTAGATTACATAGTCTATCCCAGTCCCTGATAGTGTCTGAATCCGTTCTGTACAACCCTAGTAAAATGTGATACTAGATTACAAAGTCTTTCCCAGTCCCTGATAGTGTCTGAATCCGTTCTGTATAACCATAGTAAAATGTGATACTAGATTACATAGTCTATCCCAGTCCCTGATAGTGTCTGAATCCGTTCTGTACAACCCTAGTAAAATGTGAGACTAGATTACATAGTCTATCCCAGTCCCTGGTATTGTCTATATCCGTTCTGTACAACCCTAGTAAAATGTGATACTAGATTACAAAGTCTATCCCAGTCCCTGATATTGTCTGAATCCGTTCTGTACAACCCTAGTTAAATGTGATACTAGATTACATAGTCTATCCCAGTCCCTGATATTGTCTGAATCCGTTCTGTATAACCTTACTAAAATGTGATACTAGATTATAAAGTCTATCCCAGTCCCTGATATTGTCTGAATCCGTTCTGTACAACCCTAGTAAAATGTGATACTAGATTACAAAGTCTATCCCAGTCCCTGATATTGTCTGAATCCGTTCTGTACAACCCTAGTTAAATTTGATACTAGATTACATAGTCTATCCCAGTCCCTGATATTGTCTGAATCCGTTCTGTACAACCCTAGTTAAATGTGATACTAGATAACATAGTCTATCCCAGTCCCTGATATTGTCTGAATCTGTTCTGTACAACCCTAGTAAAATGTGATACTAGATTACAAAGTCTATCCCAGTCCCTGATATTGTCTGAATCCGTTCTGTACAACCCTTGTTAAATGTGATACTAGATTACAAAGTCTATCCCAGTCCCTGATATTGTCTGAATCCGTTCTGTACAACCCTAGTAAAATGTGATACTAGATTACATAGTCTATCCCAGTCCCTGATATTGTCTGAATCCGTTCTGTACAACACCAGTAAAATGTGATACTAGATTACATAGTCTATCCCAGTCCCTGATATTGTCTGAATCCGTTCTGTACAACCCTAGTAAAATGTGATACTAGATTACAAAGTCTATCCCAGTCCCTGATATTGTCTGAATCCGTTCTGTACAACCCTAGTTAAATGTGATACAAGCTAACATAGTCTGTACAACCCTAGTAAAATGTGAGACTAGATTACATAGTCTATCCTAGTCCCTGATATTGTCTGAATCCGTTCTGTACAACGCTAGTAAAATGTGAGACTATATTACATAGTCTATCCCAGTCCCTGATTTTGTCTGAATCCGTACTGTACAACCCTAGTAAAAATACAGGGAATTTTATGTCCGTCCCACTATTCATAACTCTTTAACGCTTACCAAAAACTGCGCCGTAATTCAACTTTCACTGAAGCAACTGACCAATCAGCGTACAACTACGTAATGGACCTAAGCAGGAGAGAGCAGGGTCCATTCAAAAGTCTATTACAGAAAGCTTTCATTACAATTATCTTGGTGATGTCCGTTAGGAATGAACTGAAGCAACTGACCTATCAGCGTAATCTTATCGCACTGCCAGGCAGGCGAGAGAGCATTGCTATCCAAAAGTATGTTACAGACAGTTTTCATTACAATTATTTAGATGATGTCCGTAAAGAATACACTGAAGCTACTGATCAATCAGCGTACTCTTATCGCACTGCCAGGTAATGGACCTAAGCAGGAAAGAGCAGAGTCCATTCAAAAGTCTATTAAAGAAAGATTTCATAACAATTATCTAGATGATGTCCGTTATGAATACACTGAAGCAACTGACCAATCAGCGTGCTCTTTTCCCACTTCTACGTAATGAACCCAAGCAGGAAAGAGCTGGATCAGTCCAAAAATATGTTACAGAAGGATTTCATTACAATTATCTAGATGATGTCCGTTATGAAAACACTGAAACAACTGACCAATCAGCGTGCTCTTTTCCCACTTCTACGTAATGAACCCAAGCAAGAGAGAGCTGGATCAGTCCAAAAGTATGTTACATAAAGCTTTAATTATTGTTATCTTGATGACGTCCGTTTGGAATCCTCCAATATATTAAACTATGATGAGACCGTGGTAAGGCAAATGTGGTTTTAAATTACGTTAAACATTTGTCACAGTCTTTAATACTATGAAGGTGTGACTGTCTTACAAAGAGTCTGCGATAATATATATGGGATATATATGGGAAATATGCGCGTACAGAAGACACGTATCATAGTCTGTGTTTAATATATATTAGCCTCCCAGACAAAACTATGTGTCTAAATCTCCAATAATGCGAAGATGAAACTCGCCATGTCTTGTTGTCCATATTTTGAGTTGTTCACCCTTCGCTGGGTCTTGATAAAAATGAACCCATTTTTTTGTCCCCATTCAAAATACTTTCGAAAGTAGGTGATCTGTTTTAACAATTTTTTCAATTTTTTGACGCGAGTATGTTTCTGGCCTTAAGTAAACAAATACGGTATTCATCATGCATAGGTATTGCGCATGTTCAAGTGGCACTTCAGGATGGTACGGGCAGCGCCTGCTGATATACATGTACCCACATACAAAGCTAATGGCCTAGTTGTGTATTATGCTTCCTAACTTACTATTTCCGGACTTTTGCGACCAATTAATAGTACCCTAATTGAGGGAAGGGCATATTGCATTGAACTTTTCCATTCTTAAATTTCTAAAACTAGCGTGTGACCGAGAAATAGGATATCTCGTTATGTCCATAAAAAGAACACAATTCATTTAAAATGTCCCTAGCCCCTTGCCAAGAATACATATATGATTGTTTTTCGGACGTACATTGTGATTGTTCTCAAACAAGTTCTAACATTAGTATAAACGTGTAGACAGCAGTGTTTAACCAGCTACCGGTATGGCTATACTCAACGGATCAGAAAACTAAGTATTCGGTCATGGGTAAAACGCTATACTTTAAGACAATGACCAGTATCTATCATAACTATATACCGTAGCAAAATGACATGTAAATATTTGCCATGTCCATCAGTACGATCGTCATTGGTCAAATACTTAATCCGCTATGTGATTTAGCACACCATCACGTAGTAACTGAATCAACAACTTATCACCATGTCCGTCATTACAATATTTCCATACTACTATGACTAGTTTTCGTCATGTTCATGATCTATTCTTTAAGCAATGACTAGTATGTATTCGACATATCTTTCAGTATAATGGTTATGTGTAAAAAAATGACTTGCTCTGTAAGACACTGAGCAGAATGTTTTCGTCATGTCCATCAGTACAATGGCAATTTGTAAAAAAGCCTTGTTCTGAACGACACTGACAAGTAATTTTTTGCCAAGTTCATCGGTACAATGGCAATTTGTAAAAAAGCCTTGTTCTGAACGACACTGACAAGTAATTATTTGCCAAGTTCATCGGTACAATGACAATTTGTAAAAAAGCCTTGTTCTGAACGACACTGACAAGTAATTATTTGCCAAGTTCATCGGTACAATGGCAGTTTGTAAAAAAGCCTTGTTCTGAACGACACTGACAAGTAATTATTTGCCAAGTTCATCGGTACAATGGCAGTTTGTAAAAAAGCCTTGTTCTGATCGACACTGACAAGTTATTATTTGCCAAGTTCATCGGTACAATGGCAATTTGTAAAAAAACCTTGTTCTGAACGACACTGACAAGTAATTATTTGCCAAGTTCATCGGTACAATGGACATTTGTAAAAAAAAGCCTTGTTCTGAACGACACTGACCAAAAAATATTTGCCAAGTTCATCCGTACAATGGACATTTGTAAAAAAGCCTTGTTCTGAACGACACTGACTAAAAATTATTTGCCAAGTTCATCCGTACAATGGCAATTTGTAAAAAAGTCTTGTTCTGAACGACACTGACAGTAACTTTTCGCCATAGCCATTTGTAAAAATATCTTGACCGTCATTAAATCAATGCCTATTGATATAACACCTTAGTCGGTAGGACAGTTATCATCTCGCGATCTCTCTCCGATCAGGACACTGAATAAAATCATTTGTTCATATGATAGCCATACCCATAATGCAAAGTCCATGAAATAAAATACTTATACATTATAACAATGGATAAAATGCCTTAGTCATAAATAGTTCGCCATGTACCCCCCTCATAATAGCGATATATATCCATAATACAAATTCCATGAATAAAATATTTAACACCTTGTTCCTTAGTAATTTATCAGTTCGACATGTCCCTCCAAACGACGACCACGGATTAAAAGCAGTTGTCCATATAATGGGGATATTCATAATGCAAATTCAATGAGCTGAAATATTATACCTTTAGTTATACCAATGGATAAAACGACTTGTTCATTAGGACACGTATCAGTTCGCCATGTCCCTCCGAACAAAGACCATGAATTAAAAGCATAATGCAAAGTACATAGATTAATATACTTTATGACAATTAACAGTAACTTTTCGCAATGTTCATTAGTACGATGGTCATGGATACAAATCTTGACCCTCAGGATAATCAACAGTAATATACGCGTATCCATCAGTTCAGTCCAATGGACATTGGCCGAATTCCGGTTATAACTGATAAATGTCGTCATGTCCTCAAGTATAACGACCATCGATAAAAAGCCCTGTCCCTTAGGACAATGACTGATAATATTTCGTCTTGACCGTCAGTACAATGGTCATGTGTATAAAGCAGTCTCTCTCGGGAATAAGGAAACTATTTATGTCCAGCAATATAATGATTATAGTTAAACAGCATTGTCCCTTAGTGACCAGAAACAATTCGCTATCGTTATGTTCGTCGTTAGATATTATGACAATCAGGTCAACGACGTGAACCAGTTTGAGTTGTACAATGTTACATCATCAATGAATAAAAGGATAGAGATTGGGACTGAGTTTCTTAATATTTTCATGCTATGTATACATGATGACGAACCCACGTGATCTAATGCTGTGGAGTGGTGTAAAAAACGGAAGAAAAATGTCCGTTTCGGCTAATAGATTTGCAAAAACACGTATTTTACAAAAAAAGACAACGGCATGTTTTTTGCTAAATTGCACCAATGCATACCATTATATTTGCAACTAAGCAAAATACGCCGCTGCACTTTTTGCAAAAAAAAAACAACCCCCCCCCCCCCCCCCGCCAAAAATAACAACAACAATACGAGTGAATGAAAACTTGAAAGCACCGAAGGTTTATTTCTATGCAGCGAAGTTCGTCTTGAAGATAATCAAAAATGCTACCTGAAGCTGGCAGTTTTCTTTCGATTTTTACACTGCTCCATAGCATTAGGTCACATAAGCTCGCCATCGTAGTATAAGAACTTCCACAGCAGTGCCGCTATTGACAAGTCAAAACTGTCCCAGCAGAATAAGGGTTAACCCATTTTCGTGAGGTTTTGAATGTTTTTAAGTGTAAATCTGGAGTTTTTAAACTCGAACTTCTTTACTTATATTACACGATTTCTTAGTTACCATAACAACGTGCGTCCTTAAAGTCAGAGAATATGTTGTACATATCTATTATTCGAAGACACCCAGAAAAATTATCAATTTGTATTTGCTAGATTTTAACTAAAATGTTTCGTGACGTTATCCTGTCTTATTTTTTTCATGATAAAGTCATAAATTATATATATGTAGCTGGAAAAGAAAAGTGGAAAAATATGTAAGATTGGTTATGGTTCGTTTGCATGATAAAACTTCTTTTTACTATTGTCTCTACATTGGAATCTGTTTGACGAAGTCACTACATAGCTGCGTCCCACTTTTAAGTGACGGTAGCACGATTCTTACGCTAAAACGTTAGAGTAATTTGGTTCAAAATAGTTTCAAAATAGTTCGTAGGGGCTGTTATTATTGCCCCCAAAGCTTGCATACCATACGCTATAAAATGATATCACTGCTGTTGAAAAGGTGATTTTTATTAGATTATCACAGATGGACGTACTTAAATTTTTTTGTTGTGTTATTCTTTTTTTTGAAAAGAAAACACTTAAGGTTGTCACTGCACTGTCTTATAAATCACACACGCTTGTCAATCCATCAATTATTGTGCATTTTTATGAACGGATACATTCCTGCTATGAAAAAATATTTTTGTGGAATGTTTTCTTGGGAAATCCTATATCTTATTTTATATAGAACAAATAAAAAAATCAATGAATTCGTTCGGAAACGTTTGTATCAATAGAATATATGTAAGGAAATATTAAACAATTATTTCATTTTTTGATAAATGTAAGAGAACGTACCTTGGAAAGATTTAATTTAAACACTGAGTTAAAATAACTAGGCTGCTCTATAATTAGTAAGTAAAACGTCCAACTCCTGCAGAAATTGGCCACCAATATTGCATACACTGGCATGGACGAGAAGAACTTCAACCAAGGAGTATTCATGCCCTGAAAAAGATGTTACTGTTAAGGATAAATAAACGATATATGCAGTGTTTATTGGTAGGTGTATAGAACTGTTTGAATAAAAATTAAACAGCTTGGTAGGAAAGGTTTGTCTTGGTTTATCATTCATGCCATATCTAGATTTGATACAATACCCATATTTACGATTTGAAAGGCGTTGAGGTTATACGTCTACATATGTAATAAGTTCAGCCCGGGACTTCGACGTATATACGTTAGTATAGCCCTCGACCTCGACGTATATACCTGGGTTAAGCCCGCAACCTCGACGTGTATACTTGAATTCAGCCCGTGGTCTCGACGTATACATGTTAGTTCAGCTCGCGGTATCGGCGTATCTAACAGAGTTCAGCCTTCGTCATCGACGTATATATGTGAGTTCAGCCCGTGATCTCGACGTGTATATATGAGTTCAGCTCGCAACATCGGTGTATCTGCCTGAGTTCAGCCCTCGACCTCGACGTATATACGTGAGTTCAGCCCTCGATCTCGACGTAAATTTGTGAGATCAGCCCGTGATCTCGACGTGTATATGTGGGTTCAGCTCGTGACATCGACGTATATACGTGAGTTCAGCCCGTGACCTGATCAGGTATATGTGAGCTAGCCCGTAACCTTGACGTGTATATGTGAGTTCAGGCCGTGACCTCGACGTATATACCTGAGTTCAGCCCGTGCCCTCGACGTATATACGTGAGTTCAGCCCGTGATCTCGACGTATATACGTGAGTTCAGCCCGTGACCTCTACATGTATATGTGAGTTAAGCCCGTGACCTTGACGTATATACCTAATTTCAGCCCGTGTCCTCGACGTATATACACGAATTCAGCCCGTGATCTCGACGTGAATATGTGAGTTCAGCCCGTGACCTCGACGTATATACGTGAATTCAGCCCGTGAATTCGACGTGTATATGTGAGTTCAGCCCGTGATCTCGACGTGTTTATGTGAGTTTAGCCCGTGACTTCCATGTGTATATGTGAGTTCAGCCCGTGACCTCGACGTATATACGTGAATTTAAGACAGCGTATTGGATCACTTAGATTACGAGATATCGTGGCGTCTATTCCATTTTGAAAAAAAAATATAATGCGCTATTAGCATCTTACGATAAACATAGACGAAAATGGTCAAAACTTGCATGAGGAAAACTCATTATTACATTGATATACGTACCTTGCTGAGAACAGACGTGTTTTCGCCAATACACGTTTCTATGTAAATTTTCTCATGTTCTGATATATAGGGATGTTTTCCTGGAGATTCAAACGCCAGGAACCACCATATCAAAGCCCATGTAACTCCCATAGCACCTGCAATAAAACATTTAAATTAATTAATTAAGGAATAAGAAATTGTTAATATGCTATGAACTTTAAAACGAAAAAGTAAAGAACTTAAACTGCGTTCAATGTTATGTATCGATCATATTGAATCCCAACAAAAGACGTCCTCTTGAATCATGCAAGCTTTGAGGGGATAATGATATAATTTAAAAAAATCGCATTACTGAATTCAAATGAAAAAAAACAACAACAACAAAAAAAACAGCCATGAAAATTATTATCTATCTACACTGTTTGATGAATCAAGACTAGAAATAATTGAATTAACATTGTATCATTACTTGAAGAGACATGATTTCCATAAGAAAACGAAATTAAGAAAAATATACAATGACTTTCTTTAACTAAGTTGATGGCAAGAAATATACGACGGACAGACGGACGGAGAGTTGTTTAACTTAGAGGAGTTCATTTAACAAGGTCTGAATTTGCCATAAAATGCGTATTTAGACGAGTTTACAATACAGAAAAGGTCCGTATTATCTAGTTGAAATGACAGACATATTTAATGGATTCAAGGCCTGTATTTGCAATAAAAGGCCTGTTTAAAGGGCCAATGGTTAACATTTTATTTTGAAACGACAGGCATATTTGGAGGGTTCAAAGGACAAAGACTTATTTTCAATAAAAGGTATGCTTAAAGGGTTCAAAGGGCAATAAAAGGCGTGCCAAAAACTTATGCAGTTGTATAGCACAAATATCATCTAAACTTATAAAGTCATTTTTCAACCATGTTTAGGTTTTTAAACGTTTCAATCAAAAGATGTATTCCCAACAGTTTTAGTATAATGTTCTCGCTTTAACCGTTAGCTACCGCAATTGCCGTTTTCTGATCTTGGATTGTCGTATCCAAAATAATATTATCTCCATTTATATCTTAAAAAATATTATGTACATTAAAATTATAAGATTTTTGATAAATAAAATTGCAGTTTATCTACAGTAACTAGATTAAGAATTAACAATGGATTCATTGTTAAATTCGCATCTCCATTGATCTTTAATAGCAATTATATGAGTGTCTACAAGAAAAAGCAACGTCATAATCTTCTTTTAAATTTAGGATACATCTAATATGATATTAAAATCCCCTAAAATAAAGACTATCAAATTTGGTGATATCCATCTAATTAAGGCAATGATAGGTTTTAATTTTCGTGCAGACTAAATATTGCAAAAATATATATTAAGTTAAAATAGGCTAAACTTCAGCAAACAAAACTAACCATACTAAAGTGTATTTAACTTCCGAGGTCCCATTTCAATTTGAATTAGAGAATAAAACTCATCAGACTAGAAATATTTAAAAAGTATTTTTATAGATTTTTTTTGTAACAGTTTGAGAAAGAAGGACGGCACGAAAAACTGAAACTTAACCATTCTTCATTTTTAAACCAATTAGACATTTGTTTCCTGCGATCTGACAATGCCATTTAGCCTATTTCATTCCTGAGATTAAAACTTTAAGCTGAACGAGTTAATCCGATTACAATGCGAGCAGCGTCATATTGGAGTTTTTTTCCATTTTCCCCCCATAATTTGCATATCAATCTCAAACAACAGCGACATACTAAAATTGGATGCATGTTAGAAATGCAAATTTTTTAGTGTTTTTCGATTACTTTATTAAATCTTAAAAAAATGATTGAACCAAGATATGCTTTGATGATGAATCAGTTATTGTATCTACGTATATGTGTCATTTTTTGTTTTGATTCAATGTTAAACACAAGTGGTTTTGATGCATTTGAGTATTTTCATATACACACAATATTTCCGTTTTATTCGGACTTGACTAACCACCGTTTCTAAAATTCAGGGCACATCATGATTGAGAATACTTGTTATCAATGTTAGACGATGATACTGGAAGTGAATAACTGTCTTCGGCACATTCACCTACAATTATGTTTATTCAGCAATGTAACATATAACATGTTTATAGCCTTCAAATTTATGAAAATGTGAACAAAGTTAGAATTATATGGACACTTAAACCTATTATTAGTTATACTTACATGTATCAAATCAACATAAATCAGATTTGAATAAAAGCAAAACATTCATTTTCACTTTATCTACTTTTTTAGTAAAAAATATGCATTATATATTAAGTGATTAATCATCTTAACCAATAAATGAATAAATTTCGCTAAATTAAGAATAGCACGTTTTGATCTAGATTTCATTATCATATCGACTTTGTTTAAACATGGCTATCGGCAATAATATCATTTTAATTTTGTTGGTCTTAAATCTTTATAAAATGATCAAACAAGTAAGAAATGGTATTCATTTTCAATAAAAGCCATGTTACAAAAGTGACATCTCCTTTCATTTCTTTGAATCATTTTGTATCTCCAATTTTTCTATGGCAACACTATGACAAGATATTCTAAATCTGGCAAAGTGTATTTCCCCTCCATACTGTTATATAAATACTCTCATGTAAATTATGCTTAAACAACATTTAGATAGTAATATATCCAAATTATTTATTTCTAAGTACCAACATTAGTGACATATTTAAAAAATCTAGTTTTGATGTGTTCAAAGGTTATTGCCCTACATTATACTAATAGAGTAAAAGTCATTTCCAAGGCCTCGCACAGTGCTTAGCAAATTATTATAATAATTATATTATTATATTACAATAAGCCATTGCTCTAAAACAGACGGAAACCAGCTGTCATTGTATTGGCATCAGACAATGCTATATAAAAATTGAACCATATTTTCTGGATAACTTGACAGCCAAGTTAAAACATTACCATTGACAACATTTTATTTCAACTGAAAAGGCTAGCCAGTTTATAACACTCTATCAAAAGCTTTAGATATATCCCCGAAGACTATACATGTATGTTGCTTGGCATTAAAGGTCTGGCAAATTCTGTCATAAATATCAATAACTAGTTTTGTGACCTTGGAGAAAACCAGACTGGCTCTAGAAAATAAGATCATTACTATCTAGATGTTTATAACTGATCTTAAATAAAACTCTTTCAAATACATCTCTAATACATCTCAATGAAGGAAACGATCTATAATTAGTTATCATTAACTAAGGACCTTTTAAAATATTGCATAAAGGCGTTGATATAACTGTAACTGTTTCCTTTAGTATCTTGTGGCTTATAATACCACTGATTATTTATAATAATATTTTCTAATAAAGGTATGTTTTGAAATGTATTACTTTATACTTTATTAATTTATGTAGTTCTTTATATATCTTTGTGAATTTGACCTCTGTCATCAAGATGATTGTTTAAATTGAAAAATGTGCTTTGTAACAGACATCTAATTCCCAGTATTAATTAAGCATTGTATCATTGTATCAATAAATCAATACAAATCGTTTCAGTTTTAAATACAGTCGGTGGAACGAATGTAGTATATGTGCAACTTCCCGAGTGAATATAAATGTTCAATATATATACTTAATAACTATGAGAGAGAGAGAGAGAGAGAGAGAGAGAGAGATGACGCGCGCGTGCGTGCATGCATGTATGCAAACTATGTATCAAATGTGTTTAATACCTACATTATTTAAATCAAACTAAACTCACCAAATACGTAGAAGCCTGACTGCCAACCAAAATTCTTAGTCAATATACCAGATAGTGGCATACCGAGCACAGCACCTGCATATGAACCTGCAAAAAAAGAACAAAGATAAAATATTGCATGGCTGACACACGCTGAGACATTCTTGATTAATTTAAAGAATATTGATATAAACTTAACGCTTTAAAACGTAAGTGTAGGAATACAATCACATTTAGATATGGCAGGAATAATAAGCATAGAACACTTTCTTACCTTGATTTTCAAGTTTATTCTAACAACTTAATCACTTTAAGACATAAAAAATAAATTCGACATATATGAACCAATAACAATAACAGCAGATCTGAGATACAAACATATTTAATATAACAAAAACACTTTCGTTTTTACAGGCGTTGCACACAGAGCCAGTGACTTGTTAATTTTACATTTCCATGTAATATAACTTTAACGATCATATCTCATAGATATGTTTTACTATTTTATGCTGTAACTTTGAACCATTTATGACGCAAATACTCAATTGAAAATAAATTCAGATATTTTACAGTCCGTTCTAAAGAATTTAAGATTTATGGTTACCACGACTTTATTACTGGTATCTCTCTATTGTATCTCTCTATTGTATCTCTATATTGTATCTCTCTATTGTATTTGTTATCACGAAATATTGTGTTATTGAATGATGATGCAGTCATATTGCGACAGCATCTCTTACAGTATTCTAATCGCTGCCAGACTGAAGTATCTTACATTACATTATACTGACACCAGACCGGTCAGACCAAAAACTATCCTCTAAATGCTTAACGTTAAGCGAGAAAGCTTCTTGTGCCATTTTTAGCGTGACCCGACCAACCCACGACCTTCCGCATGCAAGGCGGACGCTCTACCACTGGACCAGACTGCGCATCAGCAACGAAACTTTAAAATTCCAGATGCGTTCAAATCACCCGTGCACTGGGTGTCAGCAAACTTTCCAGTACCATTAATATAATGTTATATCAGGAAATATACGATTAAAGATTTAGTTAAAATGATTAAATTCCCTGGGTAATCAATCAATATTAAGGTAAATTTTGCATTTTCCCACTGTGTTATTTCAATTTGCAACTTTAATTATTTTGTAACATCAGACGAACATGAAGAAAATGTCATGAAACAATAAAAGTACTAATTAAAATAAATGAACACTTGTCATCAAAACATAATTAACTTTAACGAGATTATGTTCGTATCATTTCTCGAATGCATGAATGTATAATGTGATATCTTTAAACCGGAGGAATTACACACATTTCCTCCAGAAATTGTTAAAAAATATTTGACTGTTATTTTAGATTATTACGCTTAAAATTGGTACATAACTGAATGAATGAATTTATACCTTGTTGCACATAAACAGTTTTAGGCAAAATGATAATACACAACATGGACTACTTTTTATAGCAACTATCAGCTTTGTTTTTGTGCTCTTTTCGCTAGGCATATGTAAGTGTTTGTTCGATATTAAAACAGCATGCACAATTCACATTTACTATGCCATGTTCTAATTGTTACTTCAGTCACATTTGCGCCGCTTTCCAAAAAGGCGCCCGGGTGATGAGTTTTTTTGCCCAAATCGGCCGGCAAGGCGGGGAACCGTAAGGATCGGTCACTATCGGCCGATTTTTAGACGCCGCATGGGTCGCCGGGAGCTTTTAGCGCTGAGATATAAGTTGCCGGTGTCCCCTCGATTTTTTTCTGACCCAAACCCATTGGAACCTACACGGCATTCTCCCGTAAGTGTCCTGTCACACTGCCGGCGGCCGCACGAACATCTTCCAGCTACCGTACGGCAGCCCGGCGGCCATCGTCAGATAGCCTTGCGGTATCCTTGCAATAGTCTTACGGGTTCCCAACGGTATCCTATATGTCCGTTCGATTTAATCCGGCAAATTGTTAGCGGGGACCATGCGGTGCCCATATCTAATAATACCATACTCACGGCAAATCCTAGATATCAGAAAAAAGTCCCCGGCGCCCGGGACGCCGGGAAGCCTGCCGATTCTTACTTCCAGGTCGGCGGCCGGCGCAAATGTGATGGAAGCATGAATTAAATACTAGCAGATGCCATATTCAGGAATAATGATAAGATGAAAAAAAATGAAAATATGTTTCAGTGTTTAACCTTTGTCATTATACACAAATATTGCATTTTCAATGCGATATGGATAAAATGTAAATAAAACAACACTTAAATAGATTAAAAATAGATTAATAGTTGAATTTTATAAATTATTTTAATTAGATCAATATTGGACATAGCTCTGTTAAAATAATTAAATATTTAAATGAAGATATTATATTCTAAGCAAAACCAACAGTGTTATAACTGTTATTAAATTCAAAGTACTTGAAACTACTAACAGTCGGGCTAAAATTAACCCTTTACTTCATATAAACGCCTTTGGACACTTCTAATATAGACGCCTCTGGACACCTCTAATATAGACGCCTTTGGTCACCTCTAATATAGACGCCTTTGGACGCCTCTAATATAGACGCCTTTGGACACCTCTAATATAGAAGACTTTTGAATAATTGGGTGAATTATGTTTATATTAACTGACAGTGCAGGAAGTGATCAGATTGCTAGTAACGAGTAATCTGAACTCTTCCTGAACTGTTTTCAAAGGCTTTCTGTGATTGGTGCGGGAAAACGCGTATCTATGGAGTAAAGGGTTATTACATTTGCATACGCCTTCCTATTTTGATTTATATTATTGTAGCGTTTGGTTTATGTAATGCAACATTTGTTTAAAAAGACATACATGTAGTATAATTTCCGCAGTATATCAATATTGTTGGACTCGTTTCTGCTTGCATATATAAAATACATGGTAAAATTAATTTCGAGGAATAAACAGTAGTCCCTGTCGCGGCGTATTATTATTATGGCGGTGATCAACATTGCAAAGTTTGATTACGACAACGTAATCAGGGCGATGCCTTTGGCATTAACCGCGGCTAATTAGAAACCCATGATTGTATGTGCCACTCTTCCAAATTGATTGAATGTTATAAGAAAGATAATATTTCACAGACACTGGATGCTAAGTATAAACAACTATTTTTATCGGATAAACATACGCATTAAAAACAAGGGAAATATAGCATTTTTGATTATTCAGGTCCCCATGAATTGACACGTAACAGTGGCATCTGCCTGTTTTTTTTTTCTAATTCCAGGTACTACTGTGCAAACACTCAATAGTGTTCAATATAATTAAAATTTTTAATAGATAAACAAGAAAAAACGAGTAGTATACGACAGTTAAAAAGTACTGGTTTTAAAACTTCTCTCGTAGGCCTTATGATTTGCATAACGAAGTTTGATTAATCAATGAACAAGATGAAAGGCCGTCATAAATGATTTAAGCACACGTGACTCCATATTACTGATAGTCAAACTCAATTGTTCCGTCTTAGACAATTGAACCGCACATCCATTTGAATTCATCTTAGTTCTTAAGGTTAAAATCCATTTAAAATACACCGCAGCAAAGATTCGCTTAAAGAAGGTTTGGCGTTTAAAATTTGTGTGGAGCTCGGCATTGTATTGTGCGCATTATGTTTTGTTTTGAAGTGTTTTAGTTTGAAACAAACATATGCTGTTAAATCACGTGTCTGAACAGCTTGTCTGTCCATATAAAATAGTGTTAAACAACAGTTGGTCAAACACTACATGTTTTTAAAACATTATACGGTACATAGATGACTGGTTTTATCATTTGTTGGTAGGATTTCTAAATATTAGAATCATTTTTGTTTGTTTGGAATTTACGAATCAGGAGGCAAGAAGCCTGAGGAAAATTTATGTAATATTGTTCGAACAAAATTGTTTAACACAGTTTCAAGATAGGCTGTTTTACCGACTGAGCTATCCGGGCTGAAAACAACAACAACAACAACGGAACATCTAAATGTATTGATGCATTCTGAATTCTGAATACTAAGTGTTTTGTATGTGACAACCTATCTATTTATCATTCTTCAGGAAACGACTTTTTATATAGTCTTAGACGCATGTACAGGGAATTGAAAATCAATTGAGAAACAGAAAAAGTGTCCCTTGTACTGTACCATGCCACGTTAACAGAGCCTTGGGACAACTCATTTAAAAAATGTCACAAGATGTCTCAAAAGATTTAACCCAATTTATGGAGGTGGTAATCCTCTTCCAAACTATACATTGTTAAGAGAAAAAACATGAGAACAAATCAATTGTCAATTCCTCAGTGGTTTGAGGTTATCACAGAGACCATCACAGAGACCATGTTATCCATCATCTGGTATTCAAATATACAATCAGTTTTATGCGAACATGTTCAACAAAATGCTTTTTTATACCCAATCTTACCGAACGAGATTCAAGAATCACTTATTTCAATACAATGGTGTGATGTTACGATATCAAAGTCACGAAATAGCGAAACAATGATAGCGAAGTCGAGAAGCATATATAACGGTGGTAGTCTATCCCAGAACATGATGCCTCCCGAATCAGGTATATTAACCCAAATAATAAAAGCAGGGAATTCTATGCCTGTCCAACAATTCATTGCAAATGAACGCTTATTATATTGTGATGTCATTCAAACTTTCCCTGAAGCAACTACCCAATCAGCGTGCTCGTAACAATTGCTATTTAACGTACCCAATCGGGAGGGCTGGGTTCGTTCAACAGACTACAACGACGGCAAAGTAACAAGGGCTTACGGATAAATGATGATTCAAAAAGGACTATGCTATTTCCTGATGTCTTGTATTAATTATTGGTTTGGCTGATACGTGGTTCGTGCAGTACGCGCTCATTTGAGGTTAATCAATTGTCCAGGAAGATCGATAATTGAATAACGCCAGCACACATTTAACTGGACTAGCCATGCATTTGATTTTTGTCTTGTTTTAAAATATATTTGCAGTCAATGGTTATGCAGTAAAAATAAGATTTGAAAATAAAAATTTAAAAAGGCATAGACAAACTGAAATTAAATTAGTGAAAATTTAAAAAAAAACTAAATTTAATTAAAACAAACCGTTTTATATAATAATAATATTAATGAAGTTTTAATAATACTATAATATTAATAAGAAGCATTAAGATATAAGAAGCGTATAAGTATAAACAACAGCAATAAGAATAAAAATCTAAGAAGAGCAAACCTCAAAAAGCAAGTAAAACTTAATCAGGATCTTTAGAATTAAATATTTTTACGTTATTTATAATATGAATATCACTGAGTCACGGGTAGTTGTAATAAGGGATACTAGAGTGTCAAACATGTTATCCACTACATACCCTTCAGTGTGACTATATGCCCAACTTAGTTTAAATGATTTGTATAAAACAGTAAAAAAAACAATACCGTTACGTAATATGATTTAATGACGGAAACATTTTGATACTGAAATTAGTGTTAAATTTATTTTTACCATGACATGATTGCTTCTAAATGTGAGTATAATAATGTTCCGCTTAACGTTAAACTGTTAATTCGGCTTTCCCGTATACAAAACGTCCAGTGACGTCGCTGCACCATAAATGTTAGACATCACACCAGAGCTTGGTTCGTCATTTGCATATCTATGCCAAAAACGATGTCATTGCAAGTGGTTGGACACGAATAGCATTGATTATTTAAACTTTATATATGAAAAACTATCTAATTATAAGAACATTTGTGTAGTGTCAAATGAATAAAGAAACGATTCACCTTGCATAAATATTCATATAATTCAACCTATTTATTTTACTTCGATTGTGGAACAACTTCTAACAATCAAACGGCGAAGTTTTCCTGGGTAGAACCAGTATTAAACATATGCGAAAAAAGTGTCTTGCTCAAAGACACCACACATAGCCGTGATCCACGCTCATCATATCATTAGTTTGATGCTCTTTCACAGGACCACGTTCTCCATTCATATATCATCTGTATTCACAACTTGAAAGTACTTAGATTGCAACGGCGTCCATACATTATAATTATGTTTGTGTGAAACATTATAAATTAAGATGAAAAATTCAATTTGTGACTCACAAAAATAAAGACGCTTTAGTTATTTATATAACAAAGATAAGCATTCATCGTGCGTTCAAAATTGGATCCTTAAACCTTCTAGGCAACTAGTAATTCATCAACACGAAAATATATATTTAATCAACTCAATTTCAGTATTGCAATTGGCTACAAAGTGCCATTGTGCATTTACAAAACCAGTAATGTAAATGACAGAGTACAGCTAATTCACATCAACAAACAATTTACATAATTAATGAAATACATTTCACACATCGAATAAACATAATTAAATCTTAGTTACATTTCTATAATCAAATTTCTCAGAAAAAAAAGAGAAACAGTTTAATATATCTTACTGAAATAACCTGAATTATTTCAATATTGGATAGTGACACAAGCTACATTTTGTCCATATATATACGAAAACGAGCTATGTCAATAGTTAATGGGCAGTCATTTCTCGTTATCTTCAGTCAGTATTTAAATTAACATTTAAAGCATACAACTGTTAATTGGAATATAACCATTACCTGGGGACGTACTCAGAGTTTAATTTTTACCAAATTTTAAATGCAATTCATCTTCCGCCTTATAATTATATATTCCCCAGACGTTGGACACATATAAGATTATCGCTATCAACTTGACATAATTAAGTCTTAACATCCACTACAATCTTTTCTTAATAAAGAGTGCAGATTGTTCATTACCCTAAAGACCTGTTCAGGCAAAGTTTTAGTAACCGACATAAAATTACCTGTATTAAAATTCTAACCGCATTATAAAAGATATATCCACTTCTTTAACCTTTCCATTATTTAATACCCTTCGTCATTTTGTCTACGTTTTTCAAAAATACTAATTTTTTTAACAATTATCTCATTGTAACGAATACATATATAAGTAAACCAATGATGCTTGTTAGGTATGTTTTTGTCGTAAACACAGTGGTATCGTCGGCATACATCATTAAGTATATAGTTACACAATCGTTCAAGATCGTTTTCCTTCAAATTTACATGCTCGTATAATAAACATATCATTCACAAAAAAAATATATAAAACTGGCGGTAGAAGCTCTCCATGTTTCTATCCAAGCGCATTATCGAAATAATCATTTAAACTTGTACTGCTTGATGTTGTGATACATGAGAAAACATGTTTTTATAATGCTTTAAGCATATTTAAAAACATAAAACTTTTACATAATTGTACAAGTTTTACCCAAAGATCATCTCTAATTACAGTATCAAAACATGTTTCAACTATATTATCAATACAAACAATTTTATTTCTTATTAATGAAGATACTATGTGTTTATTGCTATCAAACGGTTTATCTGTTTCGTTTCTAGTATTGCTTCATCACATGCATAATGTGTTGAATAGAAGTATTTATATAATAACTCTATACCAGTAAAATGATCACAACCTTTTTATATTTCTTTATAATTTCGAAAAAATCTCCTTGTTTGCGCATGTTAACAATGTTGTCTATTTATTTCATATATTATTTATATTTTATGACGTACATACTTACTTCTTCTGTTAAAAAAATTCCCCAGCGTGTTTTCAGTTTTATCTGATTTATATAACCTTTATTATTTATATAAAAAAGACTTAGATCGTCTGTATTCACCATTGAACCAAACAGCTTTATGACATATCGTTTTAGTAGAATATATCGTTTCATAAAATTGTCAAAAGTGATTTTGTATATTACATTACTCGTTCTACTAATATAAACGATATGTTCATAAAATCATAACAAAAAGTGAATTATTACATCGGAGAAGCACTTTGATCAAACAAAATATATCACTGATTGTCAGAACATGCTTAGGCAGTTCTAGATGTATTGACAATTGTGAAGAACTTTTCATATTTTTCTTGTACCATTTAATTCGGCTTTAAATACACATCCCACTTTTGTGAAGATTACATTGAAACAAATAAGTAAGAAATGTTATTAACTGGTTTGGTAAAGATTGGATAAAAATAAAGTAGGCGTAACTAATTTTGAAAATTTGAAAATTGGATTGGTTATAACCAATCAGATTGGTTATTGATCTCAGCTTAGATATTTTACCTTTAGCACATTCTGAGTAAGATTGGTAAAAATTTAACTAAAATTGTTCAATTTTGACAGAGAACATCAATTATTTTGCAATTTCAAACATTCCAGTATTTTTCACTTTGCAGTAACTTCGGCTATCAGACTGACTATCAAACTTGACCTCGACATTTTACCAATAACAATCTGACATAGAGTGGTAAATATTGCATTTAAACCACTCAAGTTAGAGATGGGACTTCAATATTTTGGCAAATTTTAAACAATCAATGGGCTGTAACTTTAGAAAAACTAGGGCTTTAGATCTGATTATCAATTTTTGATCTCGACACGTTATCTTTTTTTTTAATTAAAAAATAAGGCGAAAATAGTCCAGCAACTGATTGATGACAATCCTTTGTTTCACTATGCCGAGTTTGCAATGTCATCGCATCAAATGATTTTGTTATAACATTTGATTTAATTTTGGCAATTTGGTTTACAGTTTCAGTAATAAGAAATATAAAAAAATAATACTGAATTCTATATGATACAATAAAATTATAATGTACTAAATATATAACACTAAACTAAAACAATTCGTGTCAACCTTAAAATATCTACATTTATCTCCTGGCCACAATGGCGTTAATTGCCAAGCAATTTGAGCGAACGTATCATTCCGGCAAATATTACCATAAATCGACATGGAGGTATTACTAGACATCTTTGGACTATTTTGGTGCTTTTTTATTGTATTTTTGATAATTACTTCTCCTTTTTATCTACTTTTATTTAAGTGTACCTTGGACTCAGCTGGAGGAGGGTTTATGTACACAGATAGGTTAATAGACATGTGGATTTTATTATTTTTAGTTCCCTTCTTCCTTGAAGGATTAGTTAGAATGATCTCTTGTCATGCAGGTGTTCCGAGTATGAGTTCCGGATAAATCATTTTATATAAGAACACTTAAGCTTACATATCTTCTTATAATAAACACGTATTTATAAGTTTTCTACAATGACAATGCCTCATGATCGATGGCAAATAGCAAGCGAATACTCAATGAGAATGAGACACAAAGCAGTCCTAGGTAATCCGACTAATGAACCGAATTACATTTCGATTTTGGTGTATTCCTACAACAGGCAGTAGGATGACGTAATTAACTGAGTATATATGATTGTTATTGTATGTGTCTGCGGATTTAGCCGAATATGATTGGATAAGTCCATCTGGTTGTTGTTGACTAAGATAAGAATAACACGGCTCACTTTTTCAACTTTTAACATAACGTATCTTTATGACTTATAACAATATCTTAATCTTAAATTCTAAATCGGTGGTCTTAATCCTGTTAAAATGTCGCCCGGTACTTGTGCTCATTGTTGTAATTATTCTGGATCTTTTGAATCATGAAGTTTATTCAATGTTGATCGGAAATAGAATTCCACTTTAGCCGTTGCAAAAGAGCGTGAGAATTTGTCAAATATTTTATAATATCGGACTTTTGATTAAACTAAAATGTTTTCATTTCATGGTTGCATTCAATACTCCCAAGAGATCCTTTTTTTAGATATATTTTACAGAGCGTATGAGCTTCACTGGCAGGTTCAACAAGTTTGGAACATAATTGTAAGTGCTTTCAGGTTTGACATGCATGTTATTTGATTGTTTTTATGTAGCAATGTTTTTTGTAACCTTACTATTAGTTTTAAGTTTAAAAGCAGTATATGTTTCCGTTGCTTTTATGGGAATTTCTCTTAATTATTGTGTATTTGCTATATTTTCAATACCGTTATGCAAGTATACTTTCTTTGATTGCGTGATCTTTTATCTATATTTTAAGACATATCATTTGCTGTAATTTTCCTTTTTAGATATTTATTTTCATCTTTTATGTTGAATCAAATAGCTTGAACTTGCAATCACGTTTCTCATTCATTGAAGCTGGAAATTGAATAGAGTTACTGATTACCCCGATGCAGTGTTGTTGATGGGGAGAACTATGGGGGATGATGTATCAATTTAAATGAACTTAACAAACAATGCAACAATTTTTCTATTTCCCTTTCGTGTTCTGTGGTTTCAGGGTATCAATTTATCAGATATAACAATAATAATGATAATAATTATGATGATGATAATAATAATGATAATAATAATTATAACACTACTACTACTACTACAACTAATGAAAATAATATGTTATTAAAACCAAGAAAATATCGGTGGAATCGATGGATTCTCCCCAAGTGGGTGTTTGACTCTGTACCGGCTACTTGGTTGAAAAATACCAAACTGCATAGCAGGAACAATATGTGCTCTGCACTTGACAGAACTCATTCACAAATCATTGAACCGGAACAAAATGACATTATGCGGAGATCCTAGCTAGTTTTACAAAATTAAAACCAGAAGTTGTAGCGAAATAGCATCATGACGACAATACGCACATTTCCACTTGGTAATGACGCATCATAGCAAGTTTCATAAAATTCCAACCAGAGGTTGTAGAGAAATAGAACGGAGAAGAATTTGGTCACAGACAAAATGAAAGGGCTATAGCTCTGTGAAAAATCATCGAACCAAAACACAAAGACAATATGCGCATCTGCACTTGGTTATGATGCATCTTAGCAAGTTTCATAAAATTCCAACATGGGGTTGTAGAGAAATAGCGCGGACAAGAATTTGGTCGCAGACAGTATCAAAGGCCATAACTCCGTGAAAAATCACCAAACCGGAACACAAAGACAATATGCGCATCTACACGTGATAATGATGCATCGTAACAAGTCTCATTAAAATTCCAACATGGATTGTAGAGAAATAGCGCGGACAAGAATTTGGTCAAAAAAAGAATCAAAGGGCCATAACTCCGCAAAAAATAATTGAACCGGAACACAAAGACAATTTACGCATCTGCACATGGTAATGATGTATCCTAGCAAGTTTCATTTAAATTCAACCAGAGGTTGTAGAGAAATAGCCCGGACAAAACTTTGGGACCGACGGACGTACGGACGCCCAGACGCACGGACGCACAGACGAAGCAGCGACTATATGCTTCCCCCTTTGGGGTAGCATGAAAAGTTTGGATACAGAACTGCTATTTTATGTATTTTAGACATGAATAACCTACATAACACAATGAATATACAATGTACTGTACTGTGCACTCATTATACTGCCCAAACCTCTCACAAGAACACTACACAACACAACGGTTATACAGCAATCCGCAACTAAAAACTGATTTCCAAATATAATTTTACATCCCTCTCACTTATCTTTTCCACTCTTCCACACAGTGACGTATAAAGCGACTTGTTGAAAGTTATATGGTTTGATTTCTCAAAAGCGATCGGGCAAAGACAATGATGGATTAAATTTAAATAATTATTCAATGTGTTTGGCATCTAAATGTGTCATGGATTTTTTCGGTTCGGGAGGAATATTGCATCTCATGGGATAACTGTTTCCTCGCTAACCTGGCAGAGCCAAATCTATTTCTCTCGGGACACTCTTTCCTATCCGAATTTCAATTGCATGGAACATTCTTACATATCAAATCACCCATAAAAATAAATAACAGAACGATATATACACCAATGTACATGTATAATGCGATTGTTACAATGGTTTAATCCTCAAATCTTGCTCAAACTGGATAAATAACGAATATGATTTGCATTAAACTTACCACAAAAAGCTATTGTCGCTAATTTTGATCTCTCTAATGGGGGTGCCCAGCGACTCCATATACCGTGACAAGCTGGATAAGTGACGCCCTGTAACATGTGAAAAATAATATATAGGTAACTACAATATTTTAGTATCATGATATAGGTAACTAAATATTAAATATTACATGTTATGTATAATTATCATATATACGTAACTACGCGCTAAAAATAATAACAATATGTATTTTTTAATGGGTTCAGGTTATATATGGCATATCAAGTTTAATTGTTGGAGGAATACCTCAGATTGAATTTTTTTTAAACGGGTTTAACGCCATTTCCAACACAATTCAGGTTATATATGGCATATCTAGTTTTGCTGGTGGAGTAAGACCTCAGACTGAGTCAAACTGAGTACAACTACCGTCCTTCCGCAAGAAATTGGCAAACTTTCTCACATTAATGTTCTGGAGCGAGCGGGACTCGAACCTACGACCATAGCGGGGTCAGAGGTAAGCGATATTAAGACGGCGCCTTAGGCAACTCAGCCACGAGGACCCTAAATCTACTAAATCTAAGTAGAACCACTGTTCTTCCGCAAGTAACATACATCTTTTCTCACATATAATTTTTGGAGCGAGAGAGATTCGATGCTACGACTTTAGCGGTGAAAGGCATGAACATAAGATAGTGCCTTAGACCAATCGGCCACAGAGGGCCCCTATAATATATAAACTTAACATTTAAGATAACTAAAATGTATAAATATCCTTACACGGGTAGCCAAACATTAAATATAACTACGTTGTATAATAGCATTATCTGTAAGACTGATAAAATGGTTTCGTATGAGTTTTTCTCTCTGTACTCAAACAATTTTAAAATCAATAATTGGCAGGATTTTATTATCAAAATCACTAAGCAAACCAATTTTAACAAATCTCTGTAGAGGACACTAAACTTGTACATGTGTAAAGAAACTAACGAACGCAAGAACGAATACACCTGTAAATAAATGCCATTAAGCATAGATTTAATAACAAAGAACCTTTTGTTTGGAAGCAAGTAAATGTATTATAATAATAATGCAGCTGTAACATTAACTTCTTCCTTTACCAGTTTTTTAAAAACAGTTTTCATATATATATGTATTTAAATCCACGTCCACATGGTATGATATATACATGGTGCTAAATTGTGAACAACCAGACATAACTCTACAGACCAGACTGCTGCGAGCGCGCTAACAAAAATGCAAACCAAGCAATGCACTATTATATTCTCCATTTCAACAGAAATAATTCCAACCATATTCTTTTTACAATATTTAAAATAAAACATATCTGGGCGGTAGGAATAACTTATAATAATAATAACATATATGTTATTTTAACTTAAATGAGTATGCTCATGTAAAGATTCTTAGCTACAAAACAGAAAATGAAGCTACAGGGAAATCAGAATAACGCTATTTCACAAAGAAACATATCTATATATAGTGTATGTTGTGTATATAAAGTTTAGGTTGTATCTGGGCGCTACGTCGTGGTCTGGATTGTATTTTCTTATGTCTGCTTATTCATAAATTCCCCCCATATGTATATACGCCGTTGCGTCTAACAACAATACAAACCATACATACAAAACTACAATAGCAGAGAATCCACCATCTCCATAGATATGTGTTACAGTCATAGTTTATAGTAAGTCATGATTTAACACATAATACGTCTAGACGGTAGGGATAATTTACATACATATATGCCTACATATGATTGGTTAACACAAACATATGTTGTTTGATGAAAATTCAACGATAAACGCTCGTATAAGAGCGCACGAGAGGTGAAATAAATAAGGCATTTTTTTTGCATAAAATAAGTTCCATACCAAACTCATTTACAGATTCAAAGATTCTTAAATTTCAATAAATTGCAGATTTTATTAGAACTGAGTATATCTTCTAGTTCTTCAGCTACATATGTTTCAAGTCTGATTCAATTTCATTTTAATTTAATTCCAAGTGTTTTTTTTGCATTTAATGCATTTGATACATCAAACTTGTGTTTTTTTTATGCTTTTTGATGAATTAAAGAAATTTCTCAGTAGAATATGTATGGTAATCCACTGTTTCAATTAGTGAATCATACATATCAATTCCAAAAAATATTTTAAAAAAATACAAAAAATACACTGTTTTAATTTTTCTTATTAATACTATATATTTGAGGTCAAAACAAACAAAAACTTATGTAAATGCATAAAATGATATCTCAATTCGTGATCACCAAAATGATATTATAGATCGTCAAGACACTCGTGAGAATATGACTTTTGGTGATCACTTGATGAAATATAATTAGATCTTACACAAAACAAATAAATAGCCTTGAAGTAATATGTTTTTTAGTATTGGTTATCAATTGATTCATGTAGGGCATGCTTCATAATAAATGATTATATCTTGCGAATGCATTAGGAGATCTATAAGAAATTGTATTTCCATTAAAATATCATTTTAATTATGTACTTGAATCATTTATTAACCAATCATTGTGTAAAATATTTTTAGATTCAATTATATACTTCCATAGAAAGTCTTTATGATAATGTATTTTAAATCACCCATGATGTTAGTATATTTTTAAATTCTTAAGACATGTTCTGTTTGGATGTAAATTATACATATATATTGAAAGGATAAAGAAACATCGAGTGATTTTCAGAGTCTGTTATCAAATTAATGTTAGCAATATTTACAATTTTAGGTTATGTACCAAGTTTGGATATTCTACCGTGACTTGTAAAACATGTTGCTGTTAGGTGCCTATTACTAAGCATGGCATGACAAACTATTTGTAAAACTTGAACATTCAAGGCATAAATTCAGGAAAATATCAAATGTGATGTACGCCATGGATATTTTCTCTCATCATTTCTTCTACCTTGTGTACGAAGATGAATAACTTTCAGCGCTTGAAAGATCCAAGTCATGTTTAAGTGTGTTATCAATAAATTAAATCAGGTATTCCGACTTTTGCAGACGACATAAGTATTAACTCCTGCTGACCTTTAACATTTACTTGACGTTATCTACGATCATTCACAGCGTTGGAGATTCAACAATGGTCTTAATAAATAGTGAACATTGAATCTCATACACAAAAAAAGTTGACATTTGGAAAGTAATAACTGCATACGTCAAGTATAATTACTCGAATATGAAAAGTTCAAAAATAGTACAGAAACGTTCCAAAAGACAAAAAATTCACACTAACAATGTCAAGGATTCCGAGTGAGCGAGCAAAGTAGCAAACACAATAGTAGACAGAACGATTATTACGTCTGCCAATATTTATATGTAGCTTTCAATTATTAAACAACGTGGTAAATCCTTTATAGAAAAAATAGATTTAAGAATTTCATTGTTAAAACTGTTTTCGAGAAACATATAGGCTCAGACAAATGCAAATCGATTTTCTTTCTTAATTGTCTCCAAGTTAAGATAACATCGTTGCATCAGAAATACTATACAGTCTGTCAAAAGATATGTTTAAGAAAATATCTTATATAAATTGCAGATTAAAACTCCGTTTTATTTCAGACGTTAGTAGTTGATACCAAAGCTTTGAATGGCTGTTTTAACTGTATCATTGTATATGTATATACTTGTTTGTTCAATTGCCAATTACTCAACATTTTAAATACACGATTTATATTTTGTATTTTTAAACGTAATTTATTTCCCGAGTGTAGGGAAAAAATCATTATCATTCCCATATCTATTCTAACCGTAACAAATAGACCAGATGTAGTTATTATTAACATGGACGCCGAAATAACCGACCAGACAAACCACATGGTGGATTCTGTTGGCTTTAATGCGGGAGGTAAACGTCAATGACCTTAAGTGTAGTAAATCTGGTAAATTTATAAATGGGTCTATACATTTTAAAGATAGTCAATGAATCATACTATCGACCGCCTGAACATACAGAGGAGTCGGTAAAAGATATGAAGATCTGAAACTGAGACAAGCATACCAGTGTTCTTTATTGTTTTAAGAGGTGATTGTAATCTTATACACATCTTGTAGAAGAACAACTCTATTAATATTAACAAGAACGTAAGTCAACATTTTCTCGACTTTACCTTATAACTAAATATAAAACAGATAGTGACTTTCTTCTCTGTAAAATACACAGTTCTTGATATCATATTGACGACTCATCCAGGGTTCACATAATGCTGCACCTTCCCATCTCCGCCCCCATCCCACCAAACACAGAAAAAAGAGACAATGACATTGTCATGAACCAACTCAAAACGCAATTTTCCTATGAACAAAGTTGAAAATAACGTAATAATGAAATCAATGCAGACCAAGTAATTTTTGTTGTACATACAGTTAGGCAAATATAAAAACCAAAGAGCATGTCTTAACTAGAAGAGTCCCGTTTCATATATTCTTCGGCAGATGGACACCAAAGAAAGCTTACACGTTGAAAATTTCGTACGCTCAATAAGGCCTGGCGAACAATCAAATCCACCGAACGGGTCCAGATTTAACACACTTAAACCTCAGACACGGATGCAAATGTAATCGAAATGCATGGCCGGTATCATCTCACTTGATTTGATAGACTAAACATAACGAATTTTGACACATACAAAATTTTATAGCGTGTCTCCTTTGTAAGTTGCATACACCGTGATATTTTATGTAAAGATGAATTACTGATCGACCAATCCAAGTCTTCCCTCGAGAAGACGCTTCTTTTGCACATGGCAAAAGGGCCAATCCACTACCTACGGATAGTCTCACGGGCAAAAACAAATAATGAGAATAAACCCATATATGGCCACGGACCCTGACAGTAGACATGTACACACGCGCTCCAGCAATAATATTGTTTGCATCAGAGCAGACTGTTTACACCAGATTGTACTTGTTCAAATAAGACAGTGACACAACCTCACACAAGATTGCAGTGACGCCTTTATGGTCTTAAGTATGTAAACAATCATGGATGTCGATAGACAGCCCGATCTAATTACGAAGTTTGTATCAAATCAATATCTATCGGATGTCAGAGCACTGGTCAATAATACAAAGTGTAATATGACTATTCATTACTTGGTTAAGAATATGTCGAAATCCCCATTCTAAAAGTAAACAGAATTAAGTACTGCTTGATGTCATTCGAACTCTTTCTAAGATGAAACAATTTTACTACGTGTGAGCCTGTATCAATGGCGGATCAACTCTTTAATAATATCAGCCTACGCCCCTCCCCTATACTTTCCTATATTTAATTAAAATTCACTATATTTCTACTGAAAAATATGTGTGCCCATTCAGATTTTGTGTTGCGCTTCTCTAAACTAAAATCCTTTATCCGCCTCTATGCATAACTGATCAAATTGAACTCACGTGACTCAGTGTATATGTCACAAAGTATTTTGCAATTTTAAGCGAGAAATCTATTTTAGGCGCAAAGCTCAAGTGAGGAAATCCGTTTTTAATATATCATTTTGGCATGTTTAAATAGATATCCTTTGGGCAATATGGGGTAAGAGATAATAAATAGACACGACCTATTGGAAGAGTATGTTTTTTGCCATTTTTAAAAGTTTGAAAAATCCTGATAAAATCATTTTAAAATGTAATGCTGTAAAATAATCATTTAGAGAAATTGAGATTATTGATTGGAGGAAAATCTAAGCTTCTGATGCTAAATGACACTGCTCCCTGTTGTACTATTTCAACTCAATATTCTTAGTTTAAAAAGGGACACAATTCTAACAAAATTCATTGTCATGTAAACTGATGGCACTTTTCCATATAAGTTTCGTCTTTGAATCTTGGCATATTTATTCGTTTTCAATTAAATTTCAATATTGTTTTCCGAAACATGAGCTTTTAAACCACATACTTTATAAGTATATACGTCACAATAGATTTGCCTGAAATGGAGTTATAAAACTTGCGGAGACATTTGTGATATATTATTGATATCAGCTTAGATGCTTAATATACGCTCAGTTGTTACTGAAATATAAACTTTCTATAAAATTTCAACTGAATGAACGTTATCCATTATACAATGTGACACTTGTCCAATTGAGTATCGTTAAGTGACATAATGTTGGCTTTATCTATTTATCAGTAACCATGGTAATATATTACTATATAATATAATAAATAGATAAATGTAATAACTAACCTTAGAGTCGCTGTTATTGTTCATAATTGAAGATTTATGTGTTTAATGAAATGTATAATAAAATAGTCTGTGCAATGTTAAAGAAAACAGTTTACATAAAATAGTATTAGATACAATGTTTCAGCGTTGAACAATTTCATAAGTTAAAGTCTACCATTCTGAATAGTTCCTTTCGACAGTGTATTCTAGAGACTGATTGAAACTGTCAGCGCCAAAGTCTCGAAAAAACTAAATTGCATTTTATTTGTGGAGAGGCCCACATATTCTTTCTAACTATATACTACTCGATACAAGTTATCTGAAATGCTGGTCTCATAACTAGGATGATGTTGAAAAACAGTTAGATCAACTACAGAAATACCTATTTTCATATTTCAAACGCATTGTAAGGTTTGAACCAATGTGTTTGGACATGAATGTGTGTAACAGTTCCGGATACACCTGTATCCGAATATTCAGAATAAGTGTGGTATTCTGTGTGATATTGACTATTGTAATAAGGTGATAATATGATAATTAATTTATTTGCATATTATTTAAATGTCACAATCATTTTATTTTGTTTGATATTACAAAACATGACAGTAAAAATTCTGAGAAAAATAAATTTATGTTGAGCTATACTTAACAAAAACAGAAATGTCAAAATAATTTGACTGAGGATAGTATATAGATGTCATTAAATATAGGAATACAACCAATGGTTCGTGATTCCCTAGATAGATATATGGTGTACAATCAGCGTTAAAGGCATCGGAATATTAACTACTGAAGTAGTCGCTGCCACGAACCGACCCTGCAGGTGAGTATAAATTATAAAGTCGAATTTGGCGGGAGTTGTGAAACATAGACCTTCACGTGGCAAATAAATACTTTTATATTGGCATACTTATAAACTCGCACAAGTCCGAAACTCGCTTGATGCTTGTTTAGCTAACTTAAGTCGGGGGAACCGGTGTGAAATGAAATAATGTTTGTTACCTCAACTAATCCTTGTAATATTCTTACAGCCATGACAAGACCGTAATGAACCTGTGCTGCTCCGGGTATAAGCATGTTCAGCAACGCCGATATACCAATGGCTAACCCAAATATCCTGAAGATAAAACATATATATCATATAAAGATGCATGTATTCGTTATTACAAACGTACGTTAAACTATGTTCATTTTAATATTGCATCTTCTTTGGGAAATGGAAGAAAAATCCTTAAAACATCCAAGTTAGGTGCATGCTTATGTGACTTTAAGCTGTGAATAGTCGCATTATTGAGGCCAATTGTAAAAATAAAAACTGCATGCTGGGTATTTATCAAGACTGAGGCTGAGTGTGATCAAGTTTGATGAAGATCAGTATTATTAAATAAAGACAGTCAGAGACTAAATTTTCAGAGACAAATTTCTGTTAACAATTTTCCATTTTATGTTAATTATTTTAATAAAATGGATAAATTAGGTTCAAATGCGTTTCACTATGTCTCGAATATACGTCAAAACGCACCAGAGCCATTCTACACACAAAATATTATCCAGGTGTGATTGGGATATGCCCCGCACCCCCTACCTTGGAACTGCACATATTTCTTTCGGCTAATTACGCCCCTTACAGCCGACATTGTCAAAGTTGCATTTCTTCCAAATGGCAATTGGCATTTCAGTGTATTTGGTAGATAAAATACTCTAAGTTATTTGCGTGCTAGTATTACTTTAAGACTGTATAGCCTTGAACAGACGCATTGACAGTGTAAGCAAAAATATCAGATTAGAAAATTGTAAATACCAATTAGAACAAAAAAATACAACATGTATAATTATCGAATTTGACTGAGACTTGTGCTAATGAACTGTGTGATCAAGTTTTAATGAAGATTGCGCAATTAATTTAAAAAAAAGAAACTTGATGTTACCAATTTTTTATATTAGGAAAAATCCAAGAGTTATAGCTCCGGAGTTACTCTGCCAATAATTTTGGTTTGCTGAGATATATTTCGTAAATATATTGTGAGAAAATCTCTTGTAAAGATAAGATAAAATTACACTAGCTAGAGTGTGGACATTGTTACTTTCCATACTTAAAACAATCAAATGCTACTAGGGCGATCTGTGTTATAAATGTTACATCGCTAGTCACATGACTCACGAATGGAGTAACATAACTTTAAAACGCGTTCTTATCTTAAGGTAATAGAAGTATAGTTACTGGATACAAACATTTCATATACTTAATGATGCATTTTCGGTACTTTTCTTATTTATTTTACTACGTTTGGGAAATATAAACAAGCCCCGCTCTAAATCTTCCAGAGTAGAACCAGTACTAGGCACATGTTAAAAAGGGGTCTTGCTCAAGGACACAACACACAGCCGTTTCATGGAAAAAGTTCACTGCAGACATGACATTTGGAAGGATTAAAACAAAAGAAACATATTTATATCACAAAACGTTTATTTACATAAAGGATCAAAGACCGTTTCACCTGAGATTGCACAAAAATGAAACTATAAAAATAATACTTATATATTTTCAAATATCAAAATACATGAGTAATTGTGAAAGTAATTTATTTTATAATAAAGAAATGTTAAACTTAGTTATCTCACTGTACGTAATAGATCGTATTAGTGGTCAACCGAGTAACAGGCGGTCTTTCATTGAACTTCTTGCACTTTTATGGTCACCAAGACCTCATAATTTACGGTGCAAATAACACTCGTAGTATCACTTCCAATTCATTGTTCTGCATTACCCGGTTCTCGTACTTAAAATGTCGAACTGCTTTCCGACTTGCCCGAATATATAAATGACGTCGAGCTATCATGTTGAATGACATATTTTGAGACGTTACTTCATATGAAGCCACAAGGAAACTGGATATGTCTGATTTCTCTCTCTTTCCTTATAGAGGTGATTTGTTAAATTAATGATAAATGTTCCGTTTTCCTGAGTTACGTGTATGTGATAAAAAGAATCTTACATGGGTGCTCATTTAATTATTAGATTTATTAAACTCGTAGACAAAAAAGATTTAATGCTCGGCAGAACCTCGCATAATATAATAGTGCCAACTCGTTTAATACATTCAATAATAGATGGGCACGAATTTAAGATCCTCTATTTACTTTGTCTTAACCACTACTGATTGATCGGATGAATGTTAATATATTATATAATGTAAGTAAGTAAGTAACGTATTGTAATATAGTACGCTTTAAACATAAATGATGCGTAAATTCGTGTAAAGGAGCAAAACAGAGTTATCTATGTTGAATTAGAATGGCATTTCCTAGCATACAAATGTTATTGTGATAATACAGTTATAATACTATATGAAACACAGCGACTGTGATTTATGAATAGATGCATATTTATGATTGTATGAATGACAGTATATTCGAACATTTAAACAGAGTTTGTATGTGTATTATAAATGTCTAAATGTAAGCCAGTTCAGAACAAAAATCAAATAAATCATCAGTTTATATAAATATCAAATACATTATTAGTTTATATATTACCTTGTAGCAGACACCTTTGATGCCAGGATACCCCCAGGGACCTGCGTTATGATATAGCCCCAAAAGAAGGAACTGTCCACCACTCCTATTGTTTCTGGAGTCCACGTAAATTCTGGGGGCTGAAATGGAAAGCGAATCAGCATGAACTATTCAGCAGTGAAACAAGCACACAAGGCAGCCAGGATAAGTAGGAGGCAGATGTAAGACAAACACTCATATATACAAATATAATGTTTTGACTGATCAAGAAGCTTTACAAACAGTTAAACGATATTTTAGTTTAAACAAAACACAAAAAAAACTCAATATTTCAATCCACTGAGTACACATTTATTCCACTCCCTCATTACAACTATATAACATTTATTGATTGATTGAAGAAGATTGATATTGTATACTTAAGATTTGGCTACGGCATACATTGGAGCTGAACAAGTGCAACGACCAAGCGACCTTGCTCTTATTTTACACGAGTTCAACTCATTCAATATCGTTTCAATGCGATAAAGAGTAAACACCAAACAAATTACAAAACTTATGTATAAGAAAAATAATCACGACTGTCTTACTGCTGACATATTTATAGTCACGTGGTGTGTTTGTATTTTAATAATATACTGCAGATTGTTTCTCTGCCGGGCCCGATTAGTTCAGTCGGTTACGCATCTGACTATCAATCTATGGGTCGTGAGTTCGAATCCTCTGCCCGGCAACAGTCTCCTTGATGATTGATTTACGACATTTTGTTTCATTATCATTCGTCTCTCACTACTGATTCAAGTGGTAAAGTTATCAGTTACTTGCGGAGGCAGAAAGTGCTCGAGTACTGGTTAATCCCAGAAAACAGTGGTTAGGTAAACTGATTTAATCGTCTGTTAGCCTTCGATGGCATAAAAATGACGCCAAATACTCAATCAATCAATCAATCAATCAATCAATTAATCAATCTATTTTTATCTTGTTGTTTTATGTGTCGTGTGTTTTTGTGTTTATGCTTCATTATGACACTTCCTAAAACATGTGATCCTCATAGCATGGTGTTTATTTCTTTATACTTTTCGATGATTCTGTTGTTTCTGTCAGTGAAAATGCTGATTCACCTCTATAATTAAAACATGTTTTCTTTTCTTTATTATTCCTTAACTTATATTTCTATAATATGTTTCATTTCATATTTCCCCACGTCGTGGTGGCACAATAGTGTTTATACCATTTTGCAAACAAACCCAACTCTACAAACTGTATGTTGCAATTTCAAATTTCAAGTTTACCATATGTACAGACCAGCTTTTCTTAACATGTAAATTGAGCTCGACCCAAAGCAAGAAAGAAACGAAATGCAGAAGTTTACGACCTGTTATTCAATATAATCGGTTTTCTCTAATACTTCAGTCTACTGAAGTCGTGTTTAGTGGGCCCTTGATACTGTTGTACTTCCTCGTAGTAATGGACGATTGTAATAACATTCACTGTAATTGTACACTGAAGAATTGGTTTAGAAAACTTTATATTATTTATGATTTTCTGAGAGAGTGTTGTTCTACAGTTGCGGAGTAGTTACTTAATGATTTTGACATAACACGGAGGCGTGTCTTTTGATTCTAAGATGAAATGTCTCTCTTAAGAACTGAACATGATCTATTACATATATTCATCCAACGTTAAAGACATATCATTTTTAGGTAATGTATAAATCACCAAATAAATTCAACTATCATGTTACGGATTTATCGCCTTCATTTAGGTCTCACTTAAGAAATTATCTCCTTTACATGACGGTAACAAGATTCTAACGCCCAAGAAATTAAAGCTGTGTAAAGCTGATGGGCATTATTTTTGATGAAAATGCATCAACTTGTCATCAAATTGTCATAATTCTTTGTGCATATGGGATCATTGAAATATTTTCATAAAATCTGCCAAGTCATAACAGTTTAAAGATGCGTAGTGATACACTACAATAAATGGGTAGAATTTTCAAAAATGAAGGGGTGCAATCAAACTATCGAAATTGTGAAAAAGCAACCTGGTCAACCCTATGTTTTTTCTGCATAATTGGACCAACAGAGGACTATCTATGGAAACAAGGCACTTTTAGAACCATTGGTAATGTATCCAGTATAAAATTAATTGCTGTGTAAGACGTTTAGTACCTTCTTTCTCCTGAAGATGGGATTTAATTATATCAATATAGAAACTCCTTTTACCCTTTTATCTAATTTGGGTTAGCTCGCAACGATTTAAAAATGGTATCAACACAAGCATACTGGGTATTTGTTTGTTTTGGATAATGCAAGAAATACAAGAAGTATAACAGTATATACAACAACCTGTGTGTGCTTATTCGTTACAATGCTCTTTTAAATACTTGACAACTACCATTCTTTAACAAAGAATATGAGATTTATAAAACATACTTAAGTCGTTTACGTTTAGTGGTACCTTGTTCGGACTAATTGTAACATAGTTGTTTATACATCATTTAATAAGTTAGACATTGATCTGAAACATATTGGAAATACTGAACTTGAGACAAAATCGAACAATTATGTCATAATTTTCTATACTTTATGTATGTAACAGTCATCTAAAGAAATCCATTACAATACGACAATATTTCAATAGGAAACAGTTGCATAAATAATTATTTATCTTGATCTGCATCTGCTCGTTCTATGAATATTATGCCATATTGTATTGCTTTAACTTCGTTTAATGGCCACTTATTTCTCACCGTTGCAGTTCTGGGTTCGATCCTTACTTAGCCAAAATATTGGTGTCAGAAGGTTTGCCAGCTATTTGCGGAAGGACGGTGATTCTACTCAGATTCATGCTTAAACCTTACTCCCTCAATAAAACTGGGTATGGCCTGTATAACATGTCATGCATGCTTATGCCTTCCTCCCTCAATAAAACAGGATATGACATACATAACATGTCATGAATGCTTGTGCGTTCCTCCCTCAATAAAACAGGATATGACATACATAACATGTCATGAATGCTTATGCATTCATCCCTCAATAAAACAGGATATGACATACATAACATGTCATGAATGCTTATGCGTTCCTCTCTCAATAAAACAGGTTATGACATATATAACATGTCATGAATGCTTATGCCTTCCTCCCTCAATAAAACAGGATATGACATATATAACATGTCATGAATGCTTATGCATTTTTCCCTCAATAAAACAGGATATGCCATACATAACATGTTGTGAATGGTTATGCGTTCCTACCTCAATAAAACAGGGTATGACATACATAACATGTCATGAATGCTTATGCGTTCCTCCCTCAATAAAACAGGATATGACATACATAACATGTCATGCCTGCTTATGTCTTTCTCCCTCAATAAAACAAAATATGTCATAAATAACACGTCATGTATTGAACTGGAGTTGAACTCATTCATAATAAATACTGTTAAACGATAACTCTATTCACTAGTGTATATTAAAAGTTGGATTAATGTTTTAGTGAATCACCACACCATTCAGATATGGAAACACATCAGCCGTTTATCAAATGTTATAACTACCAGTAGTATAAGAATTATAGTTCTCATGGCAGTTTTCAAAAACCCTTACAAATTGCTGACGCTGGTACTTATGGTTGCCAGAGGTCGTAAAACTACATTTGTAACCTGTAATTGGTATTCTTCTTATAGATAAGATAAATTAATAAAAAAAATGCTTATTAATTTGCTTAAAATAATGCAACTCCATCGGGTAATAAAAAACGTTAATCGTCAAAACACTTTAGTGATAAATTCTTAATTAATTAACTGATGATTTTGAGATCGTATGCATTTCGTATTACGATCCTTTTGTTTTTCTTAAACATTTTTGTTTATTTACACTTCAAATGTATTGTTGACAAAATTTTTATACATTTACACTTCTTAAGGGTCGTTTAATTTTCTAATTCATAAAAGTGTAATTTACTTCGGAAACCAACAAACTCGATTACTGGGATTCAATCAGTCTCGTCCTTTATATTCCCCATTATATTTTGTTTGGGCTAGATTCGGAGTCAGAATAAAGTATTTGTAAATGTTGTCTGCTTGGATATCGTTACAGGGTGAATCAGTATCCTAGCACGCGCACCATTGTTGTAAATAGGTATGACCTTATATCTCGAGTGTAATGTCTGGACAATCTGGACTAGATAGACAACATGAATAAAATACTTGCGGAAATAGAAATGAAAATATTTTCGTGTTTTCCCAGAATTATTCCGATGTTAAAGTCAAAAGATGTTATTCCTTAAAAAAACGAAAAAAAACCAACAGTTGGTCGACTACTTGAAAAAAATCATATGAACCCGTTTCTACCCTTTTTAAATATGGTTACTAAGGAAATATAGAAAATACCATGTCGGATCAAGGAAACCGAAGTATATTAAGATCAAGACTTGTATCGGTTTTGTCAATATTTATTATTCGTTTTGATTATTGAAAGCAACAAAAGTTCACATGAAAACATCATGACGTATCAGAAAAGTAATTGATATTTAACACGACCGTTAGTGGACTGAGGACACTATTATAAAAGAGGTAGATACAAAATATAATTTCTCTTTTGTTCCTCTTTTCAGGACTTTATATTGCAGAGATCTTTGTTCTCCTACCATATGTTAAATGGTCAACACTTAAGAAATCACCATAGAAACTTTGATGTTGATTTCATATCTCAAAGATCATTATTGTCACTTTAGACCTGATGGGTCGAATCGCAGCTCGGGTGAGTTGTTGGTATATTTCATAGTTGTCATAAAGCCATTTAATTCAAAATACCTTGGTCAATGTATGATTTATTTGTTAAGTATTGTATATGTTGAACCAGTGAAGAATGTTAGCCCAGACAAATGTTTTAGAATTTGAGTTTTTCAATGTGTTATGGCCAATAATTTTACAATAGAGCCCTAAGGGAAATTTAATAGTGGAGTGTGACGGAGTATAAGACGATAAAATAGGAAAAGAAAATTAATAAACAGCAGACAGCACAAACAATTGTTTTATGGATTATTTTAACTTCCAATATAAACAGAAAATTCATTTATCTTTTTGTGAGTTTTGTGGATGTGATAGACATTACTTACATACTCATACACATACATGTTAGATTTTTGATGAATGATTCTCCCTATCAGTTGGTGATAATTAATTGTGAACAACCAGACATTTATATACAGACAAGACAACGGCTAGTGCGATTAGATACAAAACAAACCAAAGACACAAGGCTATAGAATCAAAAAACTGAATAAATTGATTTCAACCATAGCTTACATAAAACGGTATTACGCGCAAAATATCTGGGTTGTTAGTACGATTTACATACATGAACATATATATCTAAATAAGTAGAATCCAGCTAAGGATTCATAACTACCCACATGTTATATAAAGAACAGACATAGACATCCGTTCGATAATAAAAATACAGTGAAATCAGAATACTATTATATCATAAAGGGAGATAACTGAAATCCCAAACAGCGGTATTTCCGATTATATATATATATATATATATATATATATATATATATAGTGAACGAAACGGCTACGTTTGTATTTCCAATATCTTCGTTAATAAATCGAGTAGCGTTATTTAAAGATTGTATACGACATTGGCCGACAAATATGCTTTCTTATTAAAATCAAAATTAAAAAGAAATTGCTTTGTCATATTTTTTGGAAATACATAAAATACCAGGTACATAAAATGTCAGGTGGCGGGTGAGCTGTTCTGTTCAGTATATATATTGTCACTTACTGTTAGAAGTCCGTCGCCGTCCTCATCAAAGGTTTCATTCTTCGTCATACTCACAATCGCCACACCCATGTTGCATCGTATTCCGAATGATATCATGAAACCAACACTACTCAATATAGCCAGCTGGTAGCGACGAGCACAGAAATCGCACCGGCAACACCACGAAATCTGTCGATGAAATCATTGGAGTGTTATAACAAAAAGAGTAGAAAATAATACTAATTCTCAATCACATAAAAATGTCATTTAGACATAACACCAACTAATAAATCGGATATAGAAGAAAATCAAGGGCCTGAATCTGAAAAAAAATAAGTAAACTCGTAAAGGTTTTATTAAAAGTATGGCATTTTGTTTCACTCAACTAATTTGCATGTACATGTATATACCAATCAATTAATATTTTATAGTAATACATGGTAGATATGTAGATTGAAAGTAAAGTATGCATGTGCAAGTAGGATATTTTTGGAAAATGGAATTAACGCCATTTTAAACACACGACAGGTTCAGTTTTATTGGGGAATGAATATTTCAGGTGCAGATAAATACAGTTAATTAATGTAGAGCAAGTAAATTACGCTAACCAAAACCAGCATTGAAAATGCCAATTATTCTGCCAGTTAATAATCGTTTAGGTGAGTCTTTTTAAGATATTAATTGAAATAATAAGTATTAATGTAATTCAAAATGATGAGTACTACAGAACCATAACACAATTGCACAAATAAATCAGCTTCATCAAATCATGTCAGATCTTAACAAAATAATCCAAAATTGTAAATATACCACCGCCTTACAGCAAAAACTGATTCATTTCTTTTGTGAAGACAAGACCAACGAGACAGCTACTTTCAAAAACAGATGATGAGACGTGTTATAACAAAACCAGAACTGTGGAAGTGTAACATGAACAAATACAACTGGAAACATTTCACAGAAGCTTTGAACTGTGTTATTTAGTGTATTTCAGCTCGATCACGAAGAAAACTTAGAGATTATATACATCGCTCTCGAGTCATTTCCATGGTAAAATCAGTATTGGGTGGGTTTTTTTCTTGAAAGACCATCGGTTTCAACCTATGGCATGAGCGGCAACACTCTAATATAATTTATTTCAGTGTTACAACATGTTAAATAAAGTTACTTTCATAGTAGAAACCATATGTTTATGGTGATATTTGAAAATCAGTGCCGTTCTATGTGATATGCTTCTTATTTGAACATATAAATCTATTCTGTTTTGTATTTTGAACATAGTAAACTGATGTTATAACGTATATTTATATACGTATGAAAGCAGGAATCATTATAGTATGCTTTTTTTTAAATCTTAACATACTCGTGTGAAAATAAATAACTACGAACATATGTAATTCTTAGAAACTCATAAACAGGATATCTCATATTCAATAAACTACATAAGGTGCATTTCAAGCATCTATGAGAGGCACAAAATGTTGATATAAATGAACATAATAATGTTGAATCAGTTTGGCTATACTTGCTCCTGTTTCACCAACATATTACCGTATATACTTAAAAATATAAAAACACTTATAAGACAAGCAACCAAGATATCGTGATTTTAGGCTGGTTAAATTTAATTACATATGATTTCGCTGATAGTGATAATATAATATACTCCAAAAATAGATAAAGGACCTTATATGAATACTACTGAACTAAAGTTAAAACTATTATATAGACATGCTCAGAAAAGGAAAACAGTTTTGTGGACCTTCTTAAGTTAAAATAGCTCTATTGCATTCTTTATAAATACTTTTTATTAATTTGTTAAAAACGTATTTTTAACAAAAAAATAGTTTTCTTGTATTGGAATCATAAATTAATTATCTGGTCAATAAATATGCAAAATTTAAAAAAAATCTGATTTTAGATGTAAGATTTAGAATATGTTTTTAAAAGGATCGGAGATGAGCCACTCCAGTTCAAGTAGTTGTTCTGAAAACATTTTTTTTTTGCAATTAAATTTGATGTTGAAAGGTCATTGCCGAATCTGATTAATAATATAAACTTATATAAGATTTAAAAAGAATACACAAAATTGAAAAGTATAAATTTTGGGGCTGTTATTTTTTAAATATACTTTATTCTTAAAAATGTAAATTAAAAATATATTTATTTGGTTAATATTGTTTTTGAATATATTGCCCATACTTATTATATCATACTTTTTGCATAAATTATCAGATCAACTTCATCTTGTTTTCAAAAACTATTAACATGCAATTTTAAAGTAACATCTATGACAAATAAATCCCATGGGTCTTAAATTATTTTGTGAAGTAAAGATAAATAACCAGTGGAAACTAGGTCAATCTGTTAAGTAGCAAATGTGGCTTAAACAGAAGCCTGATTATGAGTTGGTCAACTGACATTGACTGTAAATAACACAATTTACCCTATCAAAAGGACATCGAGTACACCATTTAGGACAGTTGCTGCTTGCTCTATCAGTCTTCGCGTCATCGTCCTCCATGTCACCATACACTTCATCCAACTCGTCATACTGGGCAAAACCCTTCTCCTCCATACCCTTTTTAAAAGGACTGAAAAGAAAGATAGTTTAAAACAGTTTTATTTAGTATAGTTTTCCAATACATAAACATAGTACACACATCCCATAAATGGTCAAATGATACCAACGTGCCAGAATCATATATAATACATGTTTATAGTACGTATATGCATGACATTTATGTTTTGTTCAAGGAATGTATGACCATAACAAAGCAGAAAAGAATAGAATAAGTAAAAAAAAAGGGAAATTTTAATCAGAATCTGTCTTACTATTTGAAACATGTACATGTACGAAGGACGTTCACAAATAAATAATATATTTTCCCTCATGCGATAAATATTTTTCATATGATAACAAAACTTACATAAATGAAAAACGATTTCCATTTTGAAAAGATCTAAGTAAACTTATACACAAGTATTGTTGTGAATTATCATTTTACACATGAACTAATAACACAGTTAGTTAAATTGAACCAAAATAGAAACATGAACAATGTTTTTTTTATTTTTCTGCTAACACCTAATCTGTCCTTTCTTAAGCGCTATGCTTTTTCTATATCGTTCCTTTAAAGAAGATTATATTCTGTAGTTGAAGTATTAAACAATTTTAATTTTTTTGATATCAATGATAACAATATCAACATATTTAAATTGTCGTTTTCAGCATTTTGAGCAAATAACATAGAATAAACGGGGAACAATTTTCTGCTAACACCTAATCTATCCTTTGTTAAGCGCTATGCTCTTTTCTATATCGTTCCTTTATAGGAGATTATATAAAGTAGTTTGTCGTTTTCAGCATTTTAAGCAATTAACATAGAATAAACGGGGTACAAAACAACGATAGATACACACATAACTAAGAAATAAGAAATTTGTTAAATTGATATCCCACACTGAAACGATGGTCTTTAAAACAGGGAATAATAAATCGAGGTTGGAAACCTTTTAAATGAGAATGATTAAGTAAAATTCAACTTTATATAATATCAAACCTATTAAGACAGAGTAGTTGAATAAAAGTGGATACTTGAAGTTTCTTTCGTGGAGATTATAAAATAAATATGATGCCCAATATTTGAATAAAATTTATTAAATAAACAATCACAATTCTCAAAATTAATTAGATAAGAAGTTAAATAATTAGTAAAACATGTCAAAGTGTGGTATGACTCTATATTAGGATAGGAGCTGGATTGTTTCAATAACGACATCGGATGAAAAAGATAGTTTGGTTGGTCAAAATTGAGAAAGACCTCAAGTTGCGAGAAGAAGTAATACAGGTTTCATACATCAATGGTGATGGAACTGTCGCACAAATCTCAACTCAGGAAATGATTGCAGTTACCGACAAATAGTACAATAAATAAGTTTAACCAGCATTGGTTAAGTATTATACCATAACACTGCCTCATTCACAAAGTATGCTGACTTGCAGGTATGACTGACCAAGAATCACCATTATAAGGGTTAAGCGCAACACTGTTCTATCTATATATGTATACAAATCAGCAAGTAAAGCAGAGTTTTGCTGAACTGTAGCTATGTTCGACATAATATCAACTTATGCTAACATGTAGTATATGTTTGACCCAGTTCCATCTAATACTGACATGTAGATATGTTTTACCCAGTTCCATCTAATGCTGACATGTAAATATATTTGACTCAGTTCCATCTAATACTGACATGTAGATATATTTGACCCAGTTCCAACTAATGCTGACATGTATGTATGATGGACAGTGTACATGTATCAACATATTCTGACTTATATGTATGACTGACCAAGTATCAACATAAACTCATTTGTAGATACCATGTACCCGGGATCCAAATCTGCTGATTTGTAAATATTATTAACACAGTTTTAACATTGGAAGAAGTTGTGTAGGTATGATTGAACACGTATTATTATATGTTTACTTGAAGAAATGAATGACAGAATCATTAAATGCGGATATACGATGCCCTTGCAGCAAGCGAATAAAATACCAATATATACAGAACGGAACACCTAATCCGCCACTTTCGTATTTCCAACATATTCGTCAAAATATTGAGAAGCATTACTCAAATTTGTATACAACATTAGCGAACGATATGTATTGATTCAATATAACCTAAACATTCTTTCTTATTAAGTCCAAATTTCAAGGTGACTGCTTTGATAATTTTTGAGAGAACCCATAAAATGTCAGGTACATAAAATGTTAGGTGGCAGGTTAGCTGTTCCATTCAGTATATTATTATTCAATGGTTTTCATTAAATGGACAAGTAATAATCGACCGTGACTTCAACATACTGAAATATGTAGCTATAAAAGACGTGAAAATAGAGATAGTTTGTTTTAAGGTAATATATTACCGTTTACAACATTTACTCGCTTACAGCAATAGTAACCATGGTATCCTAATACAGTAACATAAAGTATTGAAATTCATATTATTAACAGACAGTCTGGTAGCAACGTAGACTTTCGATCTTGTCAGAATATTTGTAGCATCCATAAACAATATATCGGCACAATCAGCATATAGTTATGATAATAACAATAATGATATCATCACAAAAAGGCTTGCACATGTACCATCCTTTGATATTAACCTGTCACACCTATCGTTACATAATTATGTACTTAAATAACCTGGTACATAACAGTACATGATAGATACCCTGGTACACCTAACATTTCGTGAAAATCAACCTTGGGCACATACCGTTACATGATAAATAAGCGCAAAGAAAGGACGTTAATTGCAATCTGACACACTGAGTGCATTCATAAATGCTACACGCAATAAGATAAACGATGCGGAACTATTTTTAAGCCTGTCAATGAGTGCATGCTCTTTTTTTCCAATTTTAGGGGAGTTCAGTCAGTGATTTACAACATTATTTAATATATTTTTTTTCTCTACATTGTAACCATGTAACATTTAGTAGTGTGTTCCAGTGTAATGTATTATAAAATTATATTTAGTCATTTATTTGGCAATTATACTATAAAGCAGTAAAAGTCAAATATCAATAAAACATGTTTAAAATATTTCAGCCCTTTTGAGTCCCCTCTTGGCACCTTCTGGAAAATCTAATCCTCAATATTGGACAAAGTTTAATTCGCTCTGACTAGGAAGTGTTCCAGATCTCAAATCAAATAACATTTATTTTGTAATGTTTCTGTGAAAATTTAATTAAAATAAGTTCATTTTTTTAAAAAAAATCGTATTATTCTCTAGTTTAATCACTACGAATCCTAAAGGATCATTAAATACAGTGTCATTCATTAAACCATGTACACCATTCGTACAATTCTGATGTTTATGTTTACATATATGTTATATTACTATTCTATGTTTAGTGGTCATTTCCAATAAGAAACTCCACCAGTTGATCCAATAATTCAGATGACAAATGCTGTAATCTGAATTGTGTAAGGCGCAGTTATGTTTCAGGTGTTTCTAGATATTGCAGAGATTTTTTTAACTGTATCACATTTTTCATGTTTTTTTATGTGGAGTGCATGGTAGAACATCGGATCCAAGATAGATCCAATCGTGGGCTCGAGCCTCTGCCATGCATCTGTTTGTTGTCTTTGAGCAAGATACTTAATCCGCACATGCTAAGTATTGGTTCTACCAAAGATGAATTTGAGCTGGGTTGTAAGAACTTGTTGCACAATCAATGTAAACTAAATAAGTATCATGTGTTACAATTGCAATACTTGTGAATATATGTGAAGAAAAGGGTTCTTTTATATGTTCACAACCATTCCATGTACATTTACCTTTTTTTTCTATTAAATATTTATAACTCTCATGCTTCTTTCTGAGCAAGTTACTCAATGCAATAACTTTATATTCGATAATTCTCTCCTATAAGTTATCCTAACAATTTCTACTTCTGAGTGATCCTTTGTATCACCGCTTTAATAATGTCTTACTGAAAACAGAAAGCCAGAAAGAAAGATCTATTAAAAACAAAAGGATTGCTTCTCTCTATGGAATAAACACTTGACGCTACAAAATACCATTCAACATCATCTTCAAAACAAATTGATTTTAGATAATGTTCAATAAGAGGATTAGCGCCGCAAATTTTCTCAGCACTTCGCTTAGGCAGCGACAAGTTGATGGCGAATTTATAAACAATGCTATTAACTTTTAATAATGGACACTACTGACCAGTTATCGGTCAATACATAAGATAAGTACGCAGAGACATGTCTGCCTCAGATAGCATCTCAAGACCCGGAAAGACAGTATTTGTAATCAAAATTACCGGTTAACGCAGTAAAATGATAAATATGCATGTAATTGTTATGGAATGTCAAAAACTCATTTTCGGCTTTGCTAGATTACAAACGATTTCTAATGTATTGTTTACAGTCATATCTTTCTAAAATTATATTTGTCACGGAATGTTTTAATGATATTTGCTTTTTATTGCGGTATTGTCTATTACAATTAAGCATACCACACATACAAAATGGAAATACAAATGATTATGTTCCTAGCTGAAAATTCACCGACCCTTCAGATTTTGATAATAAATCAGATTATTAATACACTAGTATAGTACCTATAAACAAAGCAGCAAGAACATAAAAGAAATGATGGATATCTGGCCCAATCCACTTCGCTTAGCTGCTTAAAACTGCAACATGGATCCAACAGAACTACATTTAAAAGCTTAAAATCATGAATATTTCGCAAAATAAAATGATGATAAATCACGTTATGGTGTTTAAATGATAAACCTTAACGAACCATTATAAGTTTGAAAAATTATGCGCGCCTAGAATGTATCATGTATGGTGTATCACATATTCACTGTATAAAAGTGACGATGACAATTGTGTCTAATATTTTCTCAATTTGAATTATTGTTCTGAGATCGCTATTCATGATGTAAGCTCTTCAGCCATTGCTTGGCGGTAATACTGCTGTTATTTTTTAGCCTTTGAGAGATAAAGGGCTTAACATATCGGTTTTTTTTTCTAGAAGGTGTTGTACATCACTTTTTATTTATTTTATTTAGCAGCATGAATGGTAAGCCATTGGTGTTTTATAATGGTATCTATCGAATACAGATTTGATTATCTCTTGTGCTGAATTAATATTATTTATTGTCCTGTGGTAAGTTTTATGGCCATACATTGAAGCGTTATTACATTGCGTTGTTTTCGTTATTACCATAAACTGCGAGAAACAACGAGAGAATTTTTTTTTTCGTAGACAGCAATGCTAATGTCAGGAATACTTGAAAGCAGAAAATATAAAATTTCTATATGAAGGAAACCAGTTTAATTCACCTTAGCTTTAGTTGCATGATCAATATTGCATAAAGCAAACAATTAGAAAATGGTAAAGCACTTTCGAGTTATGAAAGAAGCGGAAAAGAAGAGTATTCTTTGATAACATGGCTTTATTTGACCCACTTGAAACTGCGTTGTGCAAAGTCAAACATTTTTTAAAATGACGACTTGGAATAGGTCAACTGTTGGTACGTGCAAACAGCGTTTTATACGTTTAATACGCACTAAATATTGATTTCAAAGGAGGAACGATTTGTAAGTTGTAATGTATTGTTTAAGCTGTAGTGAAATAAGAGCTACATCCGCAACAATACAAGCTTGTATTATAATTGATTACGAGGTTCTAGAGAAAAATATATTTTATATAACACTGATGCATGATAAAAGCTGAAATTAAAATGATATTCTATACAGGTATCTATATTGTTTAGTTAGTGTATCCTATAACAATTTCTTTGTTAGACTATAGTGAAATGACTGCGTGTAGTATCAGCAATCTGGGCCAAGTAGTTTAAATCACTGTGACTTTAAGCAGAATTTTCAGTTCATGGTATTTTGAGACTTTAATACATGTACATTAAAAGTAACAATTTATTGGCAATTGTAAATAGTAGTATTTAATTTATTTTCCTATAACCCATTATTCTTGTATATGATTACATTGAATTTGAAAGATATTGAACACAATTTCATCTAACGGAGTATTAATGTTACAAAACTACATGTTACTCTTATATTACATGGTTTCTTCCATACTATTAATAGATCATGTGTCTACCTTCATTCTATTTGTATAATAAGTGTACAATAAAACAGCGCATACAGTAAAATGACACTGATCAGTTAGTATCATCCTGATCTGTCTAACCATATAGGATAGACACCCCATTGACCGGTACAGGGGGCGCTGTGGAAGGAGGAGTTTGAAAGAAAGTAAGCGAGAGAGCTTGGAGGCATAGACCAGAGTTGTTACTGTAAAAACAAACCTGGGTTGTTTTAGTTGTTAAATACAAATAAATTCAGTTTCATGAATTGACTTACTTATAATAAAACCATACTTTGCGACACTACGCTAACAACGTTCTGAACAACATCCGGACAATGAGTATAATAAAAAAGGGACTCATCACTTTTACACCTAACGTTTGTGTCTACATACAATTTGACTCTTAACATTTCAGTCATGTTAACAGATCCCATCATGTGGCTAACTCTTATTTATAATACATAAGATGCTTCCAGCTGTCAGATTTGCAAAAGTCGTCTCTCTATCTCATTGTTAAAGTAACCATAAATATTGATTTATTTGCCTTGAAATGTTTCTGACATTCCTGCATTTGCCTGAAAACTGAGAAATACGTACACTGTAACAATTAATACGTACACTATTACTTGTATATGTAAACACATACACTGTAAATTGTAACTTTATGTAAACACGTATGCTGTTAATTGTATATGTAAACACATACGATGTAAATTGTATATGTAAACACATACGCCGTAAATTGATTATGTAAACACATACGCAGTAAATTGTATATGTAAACACATACGCCGTAAAGTGTTTATGTAAACAGATAAACTGTAAATTGTAAATGTAAACACATACGCTGTAAATTGTATATGTAAACACATACGCTTTTAATTGTATATGTAAACACATTGTATATGTAAACACATACGCTGTAAATTGTATATGTAAACACATACGCTGTAAATTGTATATGTAAACATATTATATATGTGAACACATACCCTGTTAATTGTTTATGTAAACACATACGCCGTAAATTGTATATGTAAACACATACACTGTAAATTGTAACTTTATGTAAACACGTATGCTGTTAATTGTATATGTAAACACATACGATGTAAATTGTATATGTAAACACATACGCCGTAAATTGATTATGTAAACACATACGCAGTAAATTGTATATGTAAACACATACGCCGTAAAGTGTTTATGTAAACAGATAAACTGTAAATTGTAAATGTAAACACATACGCTGTAAATTGTATATGTAAACACATACGCTTTTAATTGTATATGTAAACACATTGTATATGTAAACACATACGCTGTAAATTGTATATGTAAACACATACGCTGTAAATTGTATATGTAAACATATTATATATGTGAACACATACCCTGTTAATTGTTTATGTAAACACATACGCCGTAAATTGTATATGTAAACACATACGCTGTATTTGTGTGTGCGTTCGAGGGGGTGGGGGGGGGGGTACGCATACGACATTATTTGGAAATGAAATTCAAGGAATCAGATTTCAAAAAGACAGTTTGATTATGTTTCTCTTAAACACACATATATATCATTTTTTAAAGAATATACAAGTGTATGTACATGATTCAAACATGAAATTAAGATATCCAAATGTTTACAGATACTTAATCTCGTTTCTTATAATATAAATTAAATCGGAGTTTATGCTAGTAACAATAAATCTTAAGCTAGTAACAAATAAATAGAAACATTCAATGAATACAGTTTTTATCTACGACCTCTTCAGTTGAACAAAAAGTAAAGTATACCAACCGTATCTTCAAGAGCAACATTATTATGTCTAACTGTTCCTTCATATAATTTGCGAGCTGTAATTTGAAACCTGAGAGATAAAGCTATGGCACTAATAGAGTTTTTCAACATTTAATAGAAATTTGATTTTTTCATGATAAGCAGCTTTGTGTGGCTGTGAAATATGGGACATCCAATCAAGTACAGCACGGTTATTAACGGCTAATAGCATGTTGTTTGAATTATCATAAGCTGTGTTATATTCTTGAATCTTAAATATGCTTGGCTGTAATAATCTAAAAAACAAATTTTCGTTGTTAACTTAGCGTTGAATTCAGGCAAAAATCTCAACAGGTGTAAACTACGGTAAAATATTCTTGTCACATAATATAATATTTATTTCGTTCATTCATGTAAACCGGAAGTTCACACATTTACAGGAATAATTAACATATAACGTGTTCCTTTCTCGTTCACCTGGGGAAACAACATGCTCAGTACATGTACAGTTTAAGATTTCTATTGTAATATTTAAATTTAACATTTCGTAAACATGTTTTTGGAAAATCATACCCCAAAGATTTTCAATACTTACGTGGGTACTGGTAGAACCTTTGTATCAGATAGTTTAAACAACTCCTGATACTCAAAAGTTCCTACATTTCTTTAAGATTTAGAAATAGAAATGTTATCTTTTTTCTGATTTTATACTGTTAATGTTTCTATAGATTCTAACGAAATCGGTCGTGTAAAATGACACCTGTACGCGTATAACAAAACGCAACAACAGTTTCAATATGATTTTCATGTTTCATTACCTTTGAGGAAACCAGCATTCTAAAACCAATTATCTTTATTTTCTGTCGATTACCAGTTCTGTTACAGAAATGAGCCCAGACCTTCTGTGTATGTAAAACCGCGACATCATGTTGATGACTGCCATGAATGAAAGATTGTTTTATAATCAAGTAAGTAGTTTATTTTAAGATTGAAATTTGTAGGAAAGCCTAGTCATAACAGTACTGAATTGAAAACCTTATCGTAACAGCACTTAATTGAAAGCTTTATAGTAGCAGCAGCACTTAATTGAAAGCCTTGACGTAGCAGCACTTTATTAAAAGCCTTGTCGTAGCAGCACTTAATTGAAAGCCTTGACGTAGCAGCACTTAATTGAAAGCCTTGTCGTAGCAGCACTTAATTGAAAGCCGTATTTACCTAAAAAATATTACACATATGATCAATGTCGTATTTACATCTACACAAACATCTACACAAACAATTCACATATGATCAATGTCGTATTTGCATCTACACAAACATTACACATATGATCAATGCCGTATTTGCATGTTAAAAAACGATACACAATCATTACACATATGATGAATGCTGTCTTTACATCTGAAAAGATCATTACATATAATGCCGTCTTTGCATCTACGCAAACATTACACATATGGCCAATGCCGTATTTGCATCTACACAAACATTACACATATGACCAATGCAGTCTTTGCATCTACACAATCATTACAGATATGATCAATGCTGTCTTTACATCTGAAAAGATCATTACATATAATGCCGTCTTTGCATCTACGCAAACATTACACATATGACCAATGCAGTCTTTGCATCTACACAAACATTACACATATATGATCAATGCTGTCTTTACATCTGAAAAGATCATTACATAAAATTCCGTCTTTGCTTCTACACAAACATTACACATATGACAAATGCAGTCTTTGCGTCTACACAAACATTGCTCATATGTACAATGCCGTCTTTACAAAAACTCAACATATATGATTTATGCCACCGTTGCACGAACTTTATAGCCAATTCCGCATTAAGTTTGCACACACAGATCTACACATCAATGCAGCCGTTTAAAAGTGTATAGACCCTTGTGTCATTTGAAATCAGACCGTTTTTTATCAATAATCGATTGAAAGCTAGTTTAATAATAACTATGTTTTCATAAATAGTTGTGTATCTCATCAGATTCATGTGGTTAACCGAAATTGAAAGACGTACGTGTCTCTCAAGTTTAGAACATTTATACATTATTTAAAGTTTAAACAAAGAACCTGTATAAAATATAAAAATAATAACCGGTGCAATATAACACTGACCAATTTGCTATTATCAGAAACATATCATACTATCCAACAGCATTTTAAAAATAACCAGGGCCATATCACACCAACCCCTTGACAATAGCCAGAGACATACCACACCAACCCTTTGATGATAACCAGAAACATATCACACCTACCCCTGATAGTAACCAGAAACATATCACACCAACCCCCTGATAATCACCAGTGCCATATCACACTAACACCCTGATAATCACCAGGGGCATATCCCACCAACCCCCTGACAATTACCAAAGCCATATCACATCAACCTTGATAATAGCCAGAGCCATATTACACCAACCCCCTGATAATCACAAGGGCCATATCACACCAATTCCATGATAATAGACAGAGCCATATCACACCAACCCCTTAATTATAGCCAGAGCCATCTCACACCAACCCCCAGATAATCACAAGGGCCATATCACACCAACCCCGTGATTATAGCAAGAGCCATCTCACACCAACCCCCAGATAATCACAAGGGCCATATCACACCAACCCTCTGATAATAGCCAGAGCCGTATCACACCAACCCCCCTGATAATCAAAAGGGCCATATCACACCAACCCAATGATAATAGCCAGAGCCATCTCACACCAACCCCCAGATAACCACAAGGACCATATCACACCAACCCTGTTATAATAGTCAGAGCCATATCACACCAACCCCGTGATAATAGCCAGAACCATACCACACCAACCCCCTGATAGTAACCAGAGCCATATCACAGTTAACTCCTGATAATCTCCAGAGCAATTTCACATTAACCCCCGGATAATCTCCAGAGCCATATTAAACTAACCCCCTGATAAAAGCCAGAGCCATATCACACTTACACCCTGATAATAACCAGAGCCATATCACACCAACTCCCTGATAATCTCAAGAGCCATATTAAACTAACCCCCTGATAATAGCCAGAGCCATATCACACTAACACCCTGATAATAACCAGAGCCATATCACACCAACTCCCTGATAATAGCCAGAACCATATCACACTAACCCCCTGGTAATCTCCATGACCACATCACACCAACCCCGTGATAAAAGCCAGAGCCATATTAACCTAACCCCCTGATAATCACCAGGACCACATCACACCAACCCCGTGATAATAGCCAATGCCATAGTATACCCCCATGATAATAACCAGAGCCATATCATACCAACCCCCATATAAAAGCCAGAGGCATATAAAACCAACCCCTGATAATAGCCAGAGCCATATCATACCAACACTCTGATATCAACCAGAGACATATCACACCATTCCAAAATTAAAGTTAGTTGGCACATAAGAACACGATAATAGCAACTTTAGTAGCAGGACGATAGTGTAGTGGATATAGTATTAGTTGCTCAAACCAGAGGCTGTGGGTTTGATTCATAGCTCAATCAGATGTCTCTCATAAAACGACGTGACTTTGTACTGGTTGTAACCGCGAACTGGACTCAAAATTAATTCATATACGCTTTGATCTTTCTTAACAAATGAACTAAAATAAATTATCTTAGTTTATAGCAGCCACATCAGCTCGCGGCAATATCAAGACTAGCAGGTAACCACATCTACCAGTCTAGGCGATTGGTAATTCACTGTTCCTTCTGCAATAGATACAATACGCGTGGTCCAGTGGCAGAGCATCCGACCCATGGTCGAATAGTCGTGGGTCCGATCCTCCGTCACAGCAGTGTGTGGTGTACTTGACAGACAGACACCTTTCCGCATATACTTGATACTAGTTCTACCAAAGGGGACTTCGTGCGAGATTTGTCTAAGTATTGAAGTAAAGGAAACCAATTTAAATGAATACGTATGAAATAACATAATTATATAGTTACTTTACAATGGTAAATTTCGTTTCATTTGAGTTTTGGTCCTTCACTAACATCAACTTAGTTGTATGCTAGTATTCACATAATCGAATAACCAAACATTATTATTCTAAAATCGATATGCCTCTGTATTGTATATGTATTATTTAAATAGATGCAGTAAAGTAGCATCCCTTGACTAAAATAACCCTTGATTAAAATCAATATTCACGCCGGTAGGCTACTACTAAATAATCCACTACCTACTAGTAGGCAACACGTGACTGAAAGATTTCCTTTAATCGATAGTTTTCTTTACTTTCTAAATATACGCACACCAGATCAGTTCATTGTAAATCATGAACTAGAAATACGTTCATCAATCATGCGTTGTTTAAAACATGCGAGTAAGCAATTCAACTAATGCCAGAACGTGTTTTAATTAATTTTAAAAGATACTTTTCAATTGAGTATATTTTTTATAAGCATTCACAGGACTAATGCAAATATACATTATGAAATGGACATGTTCCTGCTGACTGTCAAATATCCAATTACCGCCCCCCCTAACCCCCCCCCCCCCCCCCCCCCCCCCGAAATGAATCAATGTTTACATACTTAACGTTTCCGTTCAAACTCCTATTTCAAGAAATAAAAGTATAAGCAATTATCTTTGGTAGATACAATTTAACTTTGAACATAATTCTTATAAAGTCATTATTGCCAGGGGAAACAGAAATTCTGAATACATATTACTGTTAAAGCGACTTAGTGTGTGTCTATAACTCACTTCGATGTCTATTGTACACGTTTAACTGCAGTAAAATCACATTAACATTGGCGCAATATTCGACCATGTTTATACAACCAGTATATCTCATTCAATTTCTTTTGTATTAAAGACGCTTCACCTATAACTTTCTGATCAGGTCATGATGAAAAGTTTATTGAATCACAAAGAGCATTTGAAGATAATGTTGATTCCATCCTTGCAGATTATCTTGTTACGAGAAATACGTTAATACACAGGTAGACATTTTCCGTTTTATTCGTCAATTTTTTAGCATAATCCTATACTGACTAGTGAATGACTTTATCGCGGTCCGCCATTTAGTATTTGGTCAATGAAATTAAATATCTTACACTACAGAGACAAAATACAATATAAGTTATTGAACAGAATATCCATGATATATGATATTTGATATAAATGTGAAGTTTTATTGCTAAGATCGAGAAGATATCACCGATACAGGTGATACCTCTTTAAATATTACATTTCATATTTTGTCTTATACTAAAATCTGACAAAAGGATTGTTTGGAAGCACAAAATGCGACCAGGAAAAGTCAATAATCGGTCATAGAAACACTGTGTTTCAACGTTACTGCAACATGTGCCCATGACAACAAGAGTCATTAATTAGCTTTTTTAAATGTTTTTGAGGCCAGTATTTCAGTATTTGTTAACTTTGCATTAACAAATATCACCTATTACCTATAACTTAATAATAATAATAATAATAAACCATGTATATTACAAATGACACTAAAGTTGTTAATCTCTAAATAATTATTAATGTTTAAAACGTACTTAGAATCCCCTAACATTACTATATGTTACTGTACTCCAAATATAACCTAGACATCCTTATATATGTGTCTCACTCTCAAAATTACCTAGAAGCCCTCAATTATATTATTACACTCGCAATATTACTTTGAATTCCTAACATATGTTACTACACTCTCAATATTATATAGAGCTCCTTACTTATTTTACTACACTCGCAAGATTACCTAGAGTTATTACATATGTTACTACACTCCCAATATTACTTAGTAATCCTTACATATGTCACTACACTCTCAATATTACATAGAGTTCCTTACATATGTTACTACACTCTCAATTATACCTAGAGTAGTTTACATATGTTACTACACTTCAATATAACCTAGGGTTCCTTATATATGTTGCTACACGCTCAATATTAGCTAGAGTTCCTTACATGTACATATGAGACGACACTCTCAATATTACCTAGAGTTCCTTACATATATTACTACATTCTCAATATTACATAGCGTTCCTTACATATGTTACTACACTCGTAAGATTACCTAAAGTCCTTACATATGTTACTACACTCGCAATATTACCTAGAGTCCTTACATATTTACTTCACTCCCAAGGAGTCCTTACATAATCTACTACTCTCTCAAAATCACCTAGGATTATTGACACGAGTAGTTGCACTCTAACTATTATGACTATGACTTTATACATACGCTACTTCACTCACAGTAGGACCTGGGATTATTGACATAAGTTACTGCTCTCCATTTCTTACATAAGCAACTCCACTCCCAGCGTTACCAAGGATTCATTCCATAAGCTACTACACTCTCAAAATCACCATGGATTCTTTACATACGTTACTTCACTCTAAATATTACCTAGAACTTTTACATAAGCGACTACACTCCCAGTATGACCTGGGGTCTCTGGCATAAGCTACATTTCTTATATAAGCATCTACATTCCCAGTTTTACCAAGGGCTCCTTACATAAGCTACATATTTCTTAAGGTATTATAATCGAAAAACATTACAAAGGATTACTTAAAAAAATACCATAGACTTAATAAGGGGTATTATCCTGATTTCGTTACATAATCCTTTACTCATACAATTTCCTAGGACTCCTTATAAACGTTACTTTACATATACTATTATCTAGTATTCCTTACATACGTTACTTTACTCATACTATTAGCAAGGATTCCTTACATACGTTACTTTACTCAAACCATTACCTAGGATTCCTTACATACATTACTTTACTCATATTATTACCTAGGATTCCTTACATTCGTTACTTTACTCATATTATTACCTAGGATTCCTTACATTCATTACTTTACTCATATTATTACCTAGGATTCCTTACATTCGTTACTTTACTCAAACTATTACCTAGGATTCCTTACATCCGTTACTTTACTCATATTATTACCTAGGATTCCTTACATTCGTTACTTTACTCAAACTATTACCTAGGATTCCTTACATTCGTTACTTTACTCAAACTATTACCTAGGATTCCTTACATACGTTACTTTACTCATACTATTACCTAGGATTCCTTACATACGTTACTTTACTGAAACCATTACCTAGGATTCCTTACATACATTACTTTACTCAAACCATTATATAGGATTTCTTACATACGTTACTCTACTCATAATATTACCTAGGATTCCTAATATACGTTATTATGCTCATACTATTACGTAAGATACCTTACATACTTTCAATATTACTAAGGATTCCTTTAATAAGTTACTTCATTTCACATATGTTTCAGGACTCATCATATACGTGATTACACTCTAAATGTTACCCAGAGTTTCTTACATAAGTTTCTACAGTCACCGTGGTATCTAGGTTACAACTACTACAATAACAATATTACACAGAATTCCCCAACAAAACTGACGTCGAATATTTTAATTATTTGTAGGTGATTCCTCATTTATTTCCTCCTTCATGGAGAGTATACATACAATAGAATAATAATTTACAATATAAATAGAGGGAAGACAATTCCAGATTAATATCAATTCTCCTCAGTTTGATGAATTGCCTGTTATTTACAAATTGAAGGCCTTGCTAAAATTAGGTGATACTTTATTAATCATACTAAATAGTATTTTTCTACATAACCAACCACACAATCATATATGTCTAAACGAATACGAGATCTTAGAAGGAATAAGTTCTGTACACAGTATGTAAGAATTGATCAAATATATTAACGTGATATGTTATACCTTAACACTTCACATTTACAATATTTTAAGACAAAATTAGGTGCAGTGCGCGAACAACCCTATAAAACCATTTTGTTTTTTTTGTTTCATCGACACTTGGTCAAAAGCGGCATCACCAGTATTTGAAAATATTTCTTTTATAAAGTAAGAAACAACTTTTTTCGACTACAACTGTGACATCCATTTTCGTTAACCTTCACACTGAGCTAGTAATGACACAAACAGGCAAAATTTTATCTATTTATGATAAGTCTAAGGTTACAATATTAAATTAATGATGGTTTGAGCTTAAGTCCCTTCGTACACTACCCTAGTTAAAACGAGTCCATAACTCCATTGCAGAATATAACAAGTGATAAATACTTAAGAAGAATATTTTAATTATAAATAGGGCCCTCCTTGGTCTAAGTATGGCACCATGTCAAGGTCACTAACCTCTCACCGCTAAGGTCGTACGTTAGAGTCCCGCTCGCTCCAATAACTTTATGAGAGAAATTTTACCAGTCACTTCCAGAAGGAAGGTGGTTATACCCAAATTCATTACGGCGTCTTTCTCCACCAATAAAACTGGAAATGCCATATAGAACATGAAATGTGTTGAACATGGCGATAAACCCCATTGAAAAAGTTAAACTAGTTTAATACAACAAATGAAAACTCATGTAGTAATAAGATCTTCTAGTAGTAAATTCTGTAAACTGCTATTCCGTTTCATTATCTTGCGAGTGTCCAAGCTTATATTCTTTATATATATATATTTAAAAACTGTACTGTGATAACCGTGTCTGTTTGATTTGTAAGCTGTGACAGCCACTAATACATGCTGCGGCTTATTTAATTTCCGGTTAGCCAGCAATCAGTAAATCGTTCTGGGATTTCTGACTTATTGTCAGCATAGTGATGAGACTACAATATCACACCTCCTTATGACCAAATTGGCAACAAGTTCATGCAAACATAGCGTATAGTTTTCAGAGTTCTTATGGCTTAAAGATTGGCTAGCACGACTAAGTAAAGTCTTAACTTGTGGAGAACGTGTATTCATTGAAGAATAACAAAAAATGTTGACCTTCTCGTTAGTTAAGGCTGTCTCTAACATTTGTTAATATTCACTAATACATGGAGCAATTATATTCGACTTTCATGTATTGATATGTTGGAAATCTATGTTAAAGTATAATCGTTAAAGTACAGGGCAATATGTACCTTTAATGAAAACTACTTGTTTTGATCATTCCAGAAAAAGCATAAATATGATTAAGATTTTATTGCATACAATATATAAAATTGACAATTACGTTGTTAATTATGTTTAAACTGTCTCCCCACTCATGTTGTTCTTCTTTACTAAGTAGTTTTAATTGTACTTTTGGTAAATATACGTCACAAAGACAAACAATACATTAAGTGCTTTTAATCATAATAAACATTGAAACATTAAAATTAATCAACTTGCCATATTCCCAACCATGTCACTCCTCCTATATTACCTCATATATACCTCAATAATACTAACAACTGAACAAGAAGAGAACGCTGTTACATCATAAGTGACGAATGTTTATGACGTTGTGTTTGTCACATGACAACTAATATTCTATATCTTAAGTTATTATATATGTAAGATACGTTTACTTATTAAGTGTACCATTCTTTCATATTACCTGAATGGGTGAACATTTTTTTGCTATTTTTTATGTACAAACTGATTTGTGCATTGAGGCAAAAACGTGATTCTTATTGAAAGAAAATAAAATGTTGTCCTATGCGCCCGTAATAGCGCAGTTATATAATAGTTGATATAAGCAGCGGAAAAATGAAAATAACGCTATAACTTTTGCTTAGTTAGGAAAAAGTGGTCATTCGTCTAGATTACTAGTTCATTTATTAGGCTACTTCAGCGGGCCTCCTGCTACAGTCTTCTAGTAAAATACTAGTTAGCTTGCACACATTTGGACAAAGTAAGCTGTCAATATGGTATAACTATTTAAATATATGTATACTGCTTGTAGTTGTACTAAAGTCTAAATATATCATCATAGTTTGACAGTTTATTCAGCAAATTCTAAAAGGCTTTTTTTGTCAATGAGGACAAGCTGCATAATAAATTCATATGACAGACATTGCAATATGCATATATATATGACGAACTTCTAATATTAATCATTAAGATAAATTCCCTGTTTAACACAACCTTTTGACCATGTTACACACACACAAAAAAAAAACTCTGAAAAAGAATTATTTTGTAACCCAGCTGAAAACTATTATTATAATGCACTATATGAATAAATAAGTAATAAATGAAATAAATCGATATTTAATGATTCGTTCATTTTGGATTTTACAAATTACACATATTATTACTTCGTATCAAGATCCTGCAACCGTTGATATTCTAATGTTAACAAAAATAAAACACAAAAAAATAAAACGGACTATATTGATCAACTGATATTATGTACACTAGTGGTGTGCGTGAAAAATCAACACATGCTCATCTATTATCTCAATATACATACAAGCAACTCCCAGTCGCAAAATACATGAAACGATATACGATTGAGATTTCTTATTGAGCTTTACTCAATTAACAACCAATATGTGGAATTTACAATCATTCTGCATTATAAACAATTACGCCTGCTCATTTATTGTATTTCAATCTTTTTTGCCTAAGTTCAAAATACTGAAATACATATGTGTCTTCTCGTTTCCCAAGCGTTACCAGATATATTAAAATAGTCATTAATCTTACTATATTATGATATTTTCAGTAATTATTTGGAATAAAAACATCTTATGTTCTTAGAACGTAACGCAATAATGATGAGCATCATACTTATAATAAAAAAAGAACGTAATATAATAAAATATATACAGCATAATTATAATAAACGCAGAACGTAATGTAATAAAATACGTACATCATATAATAAAAAAGCATATGATGCAATTAGGTATTACAAAGCATAAACACATTGGATATGATAAATCCGTCCTGGTGTCCAATAATTAGTTAATGTCCAAGTATTATACATTACTTGGGTAAAACTCTAGTTTATAGTTCAGTTTAAGCATATTTTATTGCGTTTACATGCTTAATAAACAAAAGGGTTGGTCCACAAGTTATATTAACAAAAGTAAAGGCCTTCTCTAAATAAAATCAATTACAAATACCCAAAATGAAATTTGTAGATAAACAACATATTATAAATAAAACAAATTGATTTAGATCTCTGGTAACTGTTAGAGAGAAGAAGGGTTAAGAAGGAAAGAAATAGGAAATAAAGGTTGTATAGTCAATAATAAGATTATATGAATATACCTTATAATTAGACTTATAATTAGGCACATGTAATGTTCAGTGGTTTTGAGTCGTTGGCAAATTGTTGCACAGATTTGCACCGAATATAAACGAGTTTTCATCGTTAGTATAAGTTAAAAAAAGTTGGACTCGATCGTTTCATGAAATAGTGTTTGAAAATCTCTAACAGTACAGGGCTTTAAAACAGAACTAATTGTACGACCCACAACACGGAACTTACTTTTTCGGTTTGAAATTTTTCAATTTCATCAACTGGTTGTCTTTAACATCCTTCAACTCAACAATTTTTCTCTCTATGTCCCTCATGGCTTATATTCTTGTATCTACGTAAATCTATTTCGAACTGTTGGTATTAAGCGCACATTTTCCATACACTGATGTTCTAGTGTTACAACAATCCTTAATCACCAATGTTTATGTTTTATGAACAGATATTATCCAGTATCACCTGTTGTTTTTATTCTGATGTTGGCTATGGATGAAATGTATTTTTGTTGAAATCTGCTGCATGTATGTACCTTCTTCTACGCGTGTGTCTGTAATAAAATATTAGAAAACATTTATTCACAGAAGGCATATAGGGAATATTTAATTATGTGTTTTGGTTGTTATGTGGATATATCCACTATATCACTAATACGCGAGAGGTAAACAATGACACGTTTCGTCAGTTTCAGTCTCTCGTCATCTCCGCCATGCCACCCCATGCTGAAGCCTATGTTTAACGTGAGGCTTGCACATATTTAAATATATGTCTGGGGTGATTGTTCATAATCTTCATTACCAAGATTGTATTTTTTATCGGACATGTTCCTAGCTGTTACGCGAAATTGGTTAAACCCATTACACAAAAGACTGAGTTGGCTTGTGTTCTTGGCAAGGCTCTATGAACACGAACTGACTCTCTGGCTGGTATTCATGTACATAACAGTGTTAAGCACGAAATAGAATAAATATTGACGTCACCATCAGTTGACTTTGATTTTGGATACGTTTCGCATTTTGTATTAACGCTGTTTTCAGCGAAAATTTTAATTGTGTTTTGTTTATTTTGACGAATCGATTACACTGTTTACAAAAACGGGGTTAGACGACTCTCTTCTAGTTTTTAGTTTTAATATCATCGGTTCTCCTACGTATCTAAAATACATGTAGAATAGTTTTGTTACATACACGTGTGTTTTGCTACTGATGTTTCTAATCCATGGTCTTTACCAGACTTGATGTTAAATCACAATTAAAATGGGAAGCCATGTTTCCAGAAATAGCATGGAACAAAATATACACTATGTCGATTAAATCAACAATTAATACAAAAACTAAGATATTTCCAATATTATAAATATATTATGAGAATTATACCCAGTAATAAATATTTGAATGCAAATTAGTTTGCTCAAATCATTGAGCGAGCTTTGTTCCGTGCATGTTGAATGTTTAAATCATCTCTTCTGGGAATGAATGCATGTTCAACAATTTTGGTCAGAGTTAAGCGATTTTTTAACCGCGTTAAATGTAAACATTAATCTGAATTTGAGAACTGTAAGCTTTGGGATTATTAAAACTGAAAAAGAAAAGAACATGAAAAAGAACTTCATTATTTTAAGTGTAAAATATTTTATATTCAAAAACAAATATAATAAGTCAATACCACAAGTTATCTCATACAAGGAATACTTATATCAACATATAGAACTTGAAAAGCAAATTGCAGTGGATACTAATAAATTAGAAAGTCATGTAATCAAATGGCAAAAACTTGAAAACGACTATGTAAAAGCTATTATATTTAAAAAAACAAAACAGTATCTATCACGAGAGGAAAGCAAAGCAATATTAGTCATGACAAATAATCAGTGAGAGGATATATATGTATAATTATCTCTGTATCTGTATCTCTCTTCTTTATGAATCTTTATTTTCTTCCTTCAACATTATTTAGTCTCCTTTTTGTCTTGACAAAAAAAAAATAGATGAATATTTTTTTACATACATAGAAGACGCAAACATTCACACATTAAACCATCAACATAACAAAAATGTTTGAGGCTTGAAATGGAAACATATGGACATTACTATTATTCTGTATTTGTTAACATCATTCGTTTCAGTCTTTTACAACTATCCAGAGTAAAATTGTGATTGTCATGATGTATTGTATGTATTTAAAATAATATTGTGTATTTGTTATGTGCTGTAAAAATACAATGCTAACATGTATAAGTAAAGAATATGAAATAAAACAATTTATTACAAAACCGCTTTCAGATCTTTGTATTCAATAACGTTTGACGAATTTCGTTTTACCACTTTACCATATGTGTAATTTAGAATGAATAAATGTTAACATGTTGTCTCTAAATAAACAAGTAAGCACATTTCAATACAGGATTTAAATAGAAGCCACGTGCAGTGTTCCTGATCATAACACGTTATCCACATAAGCCTAATACTGATTCTAGTAATGAAAATTTCGATCGTGATTTGTCACGAGTTGTAAGAAAAAGATCGATGTTAAATAAAAACAGTTTGAAACATTCAACAAACAAAGGTAAATGTCGATTTTATTAGACTGGTACAGCACTATTGCCAGTATAGCTTTGTGAGTTAATAAAAAAAAATCAAAGTAATTTCAAAGTAATTTTAAAGTCTTTAATAAAAAGTCATAGCCTTGTGATTTGGATTGATATTGTTGTAGCGTTTGGTTTATCTTAAGCAATATTTTTTTTAAAAAAAGACATAATACAATGTCCACAATATATTTTTCAGTTTCTGCTTGTTCACGTTAAACACATAACAAAATTAGATTTGAGGAATGAAAAGTAGTCCCTGTTGCGTATGATCATTTTGGCGGTGATCAACACTGCAAATCTTTATCACAATGACATAGACAGGGCTATGGTTTTGGCATAAAGCCCGGCTTAAACAATTATCAAAAAAAAAATGTTATGGTTATGTCATATTAATTAAAACTACCGTACGACAATCGGAGCGAAAAACGGTTAATGATAGACTTTTATTGCTTTTTTCATAAGATAAACATTTCATCAGCTTCCTACTATACCACTGTCGTAACCATTTGCTAGGCGGAAGCCAAACCATCGCTGCGGTATGTGATTAAAGACGATTGTGTTATTTTTGTCACATTTTTCGAATGGATATAATTTTATGAATTTTCCCAGTATTTTAGTTTACATAGGCGTAGGAGCTTGGGGTAGGAGTGGGGATGGGGAGGGGGTTGAACGGGCGTGGGGCGCCCCCAATACACCTCCATTATTCAGGTTGAGCATATACTTTGAAGCCTAGAAGTACATCCTCATACATTTCTCCTCAGATCCCCCCCCCCCCCCCCCCCCCATGGTTGTATGTAAGTACATGCATTATTTGAAATAAAAAAAAACATGTTACCGTACAGATTTTTTTTTGTATTATCTCATTATAAACAAAACCGTCCTTGAAAGTTGGCGAAATAATGTAGATTTAACAAGCAATGTGAAAAATATATTCAAAATTGTTAACATCTAGTATTTAATTAAAACTTTGCATAAACGCATGCATATACTCCTTTTTTCAATATTACGATATAATGTATGGATAAATTGTGTGCAAAAACCTTATTATTACCCTATATTAGGCATATCCGTAATGATTGTGTCATCCGAAATATTGAAAGTTGTAGTAAAGCGGTATGTAGTGACTCTTGCAGGTCTTGACAAAATTGCCTTCATTTTTGCGCGGAGTTCGTGATCATGAAAAGCTACAGCAATGGTCCTTAACAGACTTATGTACGTAGTGATTTTAACCACGTGATTAAACACTGCTTTGTTTAAATTGATCATCGATTTTATGCTGTTGACTGGTCGTAAACAGGATAATTTTTATGCTTTTTCCTTCCAATCAACCAAGACAGCAGAGACAGCGGTGTTATTAAATTATCTTTATAATCGACAAGGGAACGTTAAAATATGCAACAATCGATGTCTTTAACAGACTCCGATGTCGTATTTTAATCATCTCCTCTATCCCCGGACACTGAGGTGGCGCCGGGTGAAAATAAAACAAAATATAAAGAAACGCAAAATGGATTAGGTTCTTTTTGATTGGTAAGCGTATGCGGATAGTGGAAGTCTAATTGGAAGCAACGCTACTTTACACGATGTCAAATACCGATCAAAGACCGTAAGAAATCATCATCCTTTTCTGTTCGTTGAAATATTTTGCATGAAAAGTTTTGGAAAAGGAAACATATATCAACAAGGTATATCTTTCTCTTAGTACAATTTATATATTGGTCTATAGTTAATACTGATTAGTTTTATCACACATTTGCTTCTAAGAAAATAGAACTCACACGCATTCCTTACAACATAGAAGCCAAAAATCAGCGACTATAAATATAGTGTGCGTTCTACTTATACATACACATTTGGTCATCAAACAATTGTCAATATACAGTGTCCTGTTTATTATCTAAAGTAAAATCAAAACAACGAAACTACGATTGTGAAAAGTCGACACAACGAAACAACGATGGTGATAAGTCGAAACTACGATGGTGAAAAGTCGAAAGAAGGAAACAACGAAACTATGATGGTGAAAAGTCAAAATTATACACGTTTTATCGACGTTGTATTGGCTTTTCACCACTGATAGTTGTTTCGACATTTTCTTAATTAAATACATACACCGTGATTACCCCAACGGGACACCGTACAATTTTCATCAACTAAATGTACGAAAATTTATGCAAATGAAGCGCAACCGTTCTTCGACCGTCTTTCATTCTACAGCGTGCGTTTAGTTTTACATGATAAAATATGACTCAAACAAAGAACATAACAAAACGCCGGCAAATCTAGAAGATAGAAAGTTAATGAAATAACCTTTACATAATTTGTAAATCAATTATGTTATTGGACCGAAAATTATGCAAACTACATTGATGCAAACAGACATTTTGTTCTGGTTTATAATTATTGTTTTACCCCCACTATTTAAAGTCTGACGTTTTGTTGGGATTATGTATCATTTTTCCAAACTTCTTTGGTGAAAACCGACGTTGTGATATATGTTGAACATTATTTTACCTGAACTTCTTTGCTTGTAACTGAAGTTCTGTTGTGCTTTTAACATCATTTTATCAGAACAACTTTGGTAAAAACTGACGCTTGTGTTGTGATCTTGGTATTAGTTTACTACTTTGGTAGAGAAATTATTGTGAATTTTATTTTCTGACGTGATAAATTGATCAAAGCAACAATTAATCCAGGTTTTAACCTTGCCCGTGAGGATTAATGTATTGAAATTCTGAAACATACTGCAAAATTGGACAATTTCATTAGTTTAACACAAGTTGTGCCTAGAGCGACTGCTTCATGTAGAGAGATAGCGGTTTGCACTTCCTTTACTGTCTGAGCAATATCCATGTCTATACTAAATTAGTTCTTAATAGCAGCAGAAGCATTACTACATGATGAGTTACTGTAAATACTTGTCATATAATCGAAAGGTCAATTAAACTTTTGATTTTGAATCAGTTTTGTATTAACTGTGAATGGTGAACCAACCGAGACAATGATTGGTCATTTTGGTAGCTAAAGTACTACTCAAACCGCCATAACAATGTTTGATGACCGATTTTGTAACCGATTGCTGTTCTAAACCAACTAAAACAATAGTTGATCTCTTGGGTAATATAGCTATTCCTGAACTAACCGAAACAACGTTTGATCTTTTGGCAAAAAGGGTTCTCCTAAATCAACCAAAACAATGTTTGATGATTTTGGTAGCTATAATACTTCTGTACCAACTTAAAGACTGTTTGGTTATTGTGGTATCAATTGTGTTCATGAACAAAACAAAAACAGTGTTTGTCATTTTGGTTAAAATAGTAAAAAGAAGTTTTCCAGACTTCGAGGTAGAATTATGCCATCAACTGATGGGAAGCATTTTCCATGTTGTGTATTTAAATGCCTATTTTATAACATTTGTTGAAAAATTTTACTTTTCGGAAACAATTGAAAACGTATTTTCCCTTTTCAATCTTTGAATCAAGGGTGAGCATAACTTTCAACTGATTAATATTCAAGAAAAATGTCAACAGTTTAATATCTGTGTAACTCCAGGTCTCACAACACAGTTAATTTTTTTCTATAAAAAAACATCTGTGAAACATCTAAACGTATATCAGTGAAACGGACAGTGCGACGTGTACCTTGGGTGACACTTGATTTACCGATAAGTTTACCATGTAACGGATTTAATTTTAGCATGGATCGATATATTTAACGTTAAATTTGAACTAATATTGATTTTCTGTTGTTTTCCTTAAACCTTTCCATTGGGAACTTTCAGTTACGGTGCATAAAAAACGGATTCCGCTGTTGCACGTCTCATGAGAAGTAATAAAAAATCGCCAACGACGTAAAAATTGACGCACCACAATACGATGGGAACCAAATATTAGAATATTAGATGTTAGTGCACAGGCAAACATGAAATAGAAGACTGCATTAAAAAAAATAAACATCTTTCTAATTAATTGAATTCATCAAATCAATTAAATCTCATTAACCATAGTAAAACTAGTTAGTCAAAAGAAAAAAATATTTTTGAAACATTTAATTTGTGCAATGTTTTATTTTTTTCTGAACGTTTGGATTCAATACCTACACATTAAGTAACCGCATATAGTTTTAAACTTATTTATTTTACTTCGATTGTGAAACAAGTTCTTACAACTACAAAAAACCGCTTGAAATATTTCTGGGTAAAAACCATTGCTAAGCATATGCGGGAAAAGTGTCTTGCACAAAGGCAGCACATATAGCCGTAGCGGAGGATCTAACCCATGATTGGAGGATGTACTACTGCTGGACAACGCACTTCACGCATACAGACGATTTACTGAAATATGTATCTTAACATGAAGAGAAACATAGAAGTAATATATATATATCTTTTAAGTATATAAAGTAAATAATAAAATCCTTTCATTTAAAAAAAAAAACATTGGTAAAAAGTCCGTTATATATACATAAATATATATATATATTGGTTTTGCCTTTGTACAAGTAGATTGCATTATGGCAGCTATCAATGATAGTACACACAGACTGATCCCATGGGATGGGGCAATATCGGAAAAAGAACAAATTATAGGGTGTCGGTTGGTAAGCGTTCAATATTTAATGAAGCCATTGTGTTGCGCATAGCGCCTCGTTATCTGGTTGTACCGCGACAAGCACTCCTCCGCGATTACAGATAACCATACATGTAACCCTGTACGTAAGGTTTAGTCGTACATATAACCCTGTACGTTAGGTTTAGTCGTACATGTAACCCTGTACGTTAGGTTTAGTCATACATGTAACCATGTTCGTTAGGTTAAGCCATACATGAAACCCTGTACGTTAGGTATAGCCGTACATGTAATCATGTACGTTAGGTTTGGCCATACATGTTACCCTGTACGTAGGTTAAGCCATACATGCAACCTTGCACCTTAGGTTTAGCCATTCATGAACCTTGTACGTAGGTTAGCCATACATGTAACACTGTACGTTAGGTTTAGCCGTACATGTAATACTGTACATTATGTACAAATAACCCTGTACGTTAGGTTAAGCCATGCATGCAACCCTGTACGTTAGGTTTAGCCATACATGAAACCCTGTACGTAGGTTTAGCCATCCATGTAACCTTGCAGGTTAGGTTTAGCCATACATGTAACCCTGTACGTTAGGTTTAGCCGTACATGCAATCCTGTACTTTAGGTTTAGCCGTACATGTAATCTTGTACGTTAAGTTTAGCCATATATGCATTCCTGTACGTTAAGTTTAGCCGTACATGCAACTCTGCACGTTAAGTTTAGACATACATGCAACGCTCTACGTTAGGTTTAGCCATACATTCAACCTCATACGTAAGGTGTAGCCATACATGCAACCCATTACGTTAGGTTTAGTCGTACATGTAACGCTACACGTTAGGTGTAACCAAACATGAAACCCTTTACGTTAGGTTTAGTCGTACATGTAACCCTGTACGTTAGATTAGTCGTACATGTAACGCTGTACGTTAGGTTAAGTCGTACATGTAACCCTGTACGTTAGGTTTAGTCGTACATGTAACGCTGAACGTTAGATTAGTCGTACATGTAACGCTGTACGTTAGGTTAAGTCGTACATGTAACCCTGTACGTTAGGTTTAGTCGTACATGTAACGCTGTACGTTAGGTGTAGCCATACATGCAACCCTATACGTAAGGTTTAGTCGTACATGTAACCCTGTACGTTAGATTATGTGTACATGTAACGCTGTACGTTAGGTGTAGTCGTACATGTAACCTTGTACGTTAGGTTTAGTCGTACATGTAACCCTGTACGTTAGATTAGTCGTACAGGTAACGCTGTACGTTAGGTTAAGTCGTACATCCTTTACGTTAGATTAGTCGTACATGTACCGCTGTACGTTAGGTTTAGTCGTACATGTAACGTTGTATGCTAGGCTTAGTCTTACATGTACCGCTGTACGCTAGGTTTAGTCGTACATGTACCGCCGTACGTTAGGTTTTGTCGTACATGTAACGCTGTACGTTAGGTTTAGTCGTACATGTACCGTTGTACGTTAGGTTTAGTCGTATATGTAACGCTGTACGTAAGGTAATGCCATACATGGAACGCTGTACGTTAAGTTCAGCCATACTTTCAACCCGGTACGTTAAGTTCAGCCATACATTCAACTCTGTACGTTAGGTTTAGCCATACATGCAGCTCTGTACGTTAGGTTTAGCCATGCATGCAACTCTGTACGTTAAGTTTAGCCATACATGTAATTCTGTACGTTAGGTTTAGCAATACATACAAACCTGTACGTTGTGTTTAGCCATACATGAAACCTTGTACGTAGGTTTAGTCTTACATGTAACCATGTACCTTAGTTTTAGCCATACATGCAACCCTGTACATGAGGTATCCTGTACGTTATGTTAAGCCATACATGTAACCCAGTACGTAAGGTTTAGTCGTACATGCAACCCTGTACGTTAGATTTTGCCATACATGTAAGGCTGAACGTTAGGTTTAGCCTTATATGCAACTCTGTATGTTAGATTTAACCTTAACTGTAACCCTGTACTTTAGGTTTAGCCGTACCTGTAACGCTGTACTTTAAGTTTAGTCGTACATGTAACGCTGTACGTTAGGTTATATGCACAACCGATACAAGCTCAAACAAGTAAAACAGACACTTCATTCTCAATATGTTAAAAGCAAATATCTTAAATGTACAATATATGTAACATTATATGTCAACAAGTTTAACTAGTTTTTAATTTTACGCATCACGCAATTGTTGCGACTCCTGTTTCAACCATATTTTGTTAAGGTTTTGCTTAAAAACTTTACTTACTTTTGACTGGTTACTTGTGTATTATTTAATCAATATCAGTAAAATTAATTTTAATTGTACTGGAGCCAGTCTTAAATCGTAGTTGTTCTTAGATTTAAATTAATGAATATACTTAAATATGATTATGAATCAGAAACAGGATAATGGTAGTCATTTAATAATGATAAAATAATAATATAAATAATAATAATTATACGAATAATAATGCTAGTTATAACAATGCTAATAAAAACTATAACAATAACAATGCTAATAATAATATTAATAATAATGATAATAATGATAATAATAATAATACTAATGAACGTAATGATAATAATAATAATAATAATAATAATAATAAAAAATAAAAATCATAATATAATAATAATATTAATATTAATGATAATAATAATAAATAATAATAATGATAAAATAATAATAATAATAATCATGATAATAACAATTATTTTAATAATAATAATGATAAATGACATAATTTATTTAATGAGGGAACGTATTAGAGCAAACCAATCTTCCGTGACGCCCTCAAATATGTGTGTATGAGAAATCTCCAGAACAAGAGCTAAACCGGTTAGCTTAGTCGGTAGCGCGTCTGACTATAAATCTAGGGACCGTGAGTGATATTTCCGTTCGGCCACAACATTCACGATGTTTATACACGGCATTGCGTCTCTTACCGCTGGTTCAAGTGGAAGAGTTATCAGTTACTTGCGGAGATATGTGTGCTCGAGTACTGGTTAACCTTCCAGGATCTCAGGAAAGACTCGTAAGGTTAACTGACCGCCTGACGCTAACTATGTTAACATACAACCTCAAAAACAAGAAGAGTAAAGCTTCCTTTTTTTCTAAGCATAGTTGACCAGTCAAGCTAGGTACATACATGATACGAATTGGTACTACAGTTCCTACACACTTTTCAGAAAAAAAACTAATTATTTTACATAATGGCTTTTAGAATATATTTGAAGCTCAAATAACAAGCACGTCTTCCAATACAAGGACACAAAATGTCAATGCCTCCTTATTCTGTTTGCTTTCGGCTAAGTCTGATTGTTACGAAATTCATACCAGTTTTATTGAACATACATACTAATATACCATGTTATCAAATATCAACCTTTATTTAAATATCAACCGCCACTTATAAAAGGAATGCGTTCGTCGCAAACCCACGTTAACTTACAAACCGACAAGAAAAATACAAAAAAAAAAATAATTAAAACTGTTAAGGCTCCTACCTGGCACTTTTGAAATATCTCCAGATTCTGAAAATGCTCCTCAATGGTTACATTGACAAATGATTTCAGTACGATATTGCCGATTCCACGTACGATGAGGTTCCTCGAGTGGAAGATAAATATCAGCCAATGAGATTTTGTCAATGGTTTTTGTTTAATATGAGACTGTATACTTGTGGCAATGTTAATGGATTGGAGCTTTGATTTGTTTACCAAGTGCTATACAGCCTTGTAGACAATGAATAGTTGCGAAACGTTCGACGACAATCTTTTGTGTGTGCAGAGAGGGTTTGTGCAGTGTGTGTGTATAGAGAGAATGTGGGTGAAGTCCGCCCACGGTGCTTTTGCGGTGTATCAGGGTTTGTTTGCAGAGAGGAAAACGGTCGCATGTCCTGCTAGTGAGACGTGTCAGGTTATTGTAGGTGTAGGTATGCTGTATTAATGAGATATGTCAGTTTTTTAACAGGTTTATCGTTCTAGTTTACATGTAGCTTTGTATTTTATATAGAACATGGAGGCGGTTTCCTGGGCTATTGCCATATTATGTTAGGTTTGGTTTTTGAGAGTGTGAAGACGGCGTAACGGGTAAGTGCGGTATTTCAGCTAACGTTTGCTTTTTAGAAAGGATGGGGGCCGTCTAAAGAATTAGAAAGGGTGTTTGGAGAGGGTGAAGGCTGTATGTGGGCTAGTACGATGTACCAGGTTTGTTTTGTTCGAGAGTGTTTAGGCGGTGTGCCAGGCTAGTGGTGTATGTTGGCTGACGTTTGCTTTTTAGAGAGATTGAGTACAGTATGTGAGGTGTTTTTTTCTCGAGAGAGGATGAAGGTTACATGCCGGGTTATTGAAGTATGTGAGGTTTGCTGGTAGAGAAGGTGGTGGCCATATACCGGGTTAATGAGATGTGCCAGATATTTGTAGAGAGTGAAGGTCTCTTACAGTGGTTAAGACCTTAGACTGCGAACCCAAAGGTCGCAGATTCGATTCCTCGCTCCTCCAACTAAAATACTTATCAGTCTTTCGGATGGGGATGCAAAAGAACCATGGACACTACAAAAGTGTTTTCTGTATCTCTGCACTATCCTCCAAAAATCTTAAAATACTTATACTCATCTTGAGGCGTCGTAAATTTGGGAAACCGGCGGAACGACAAATACATTTAAAATCATCATCTTACCGGGTTAGTGAGGTCATGTATGGAAAGAATGAAGGCAGTGTACTGTACGAGTAACATATGTCATAAATGTGCGGAGAGGATGAAGGCCGCGTGCTGTGTTAGTTACATATGTTATGATTGTGTGAAGAGGATGAAAGCCGCGTGCTGTGTTAGTAACATATGTCATGAATGTGTGAAGAGGATGAAAGCCGCGTGCTGTGTTAGTAACATATGTCATGAATGTGTGAAGAGGATGAAAGCCGCGTGCTGTGTTAGTAACATAACTAATAATTGTGTGGAGAGGATGAAGGCTGCGTGCCGTGTTGGTATCATATGTCATAATTGTGTGGAGAGGGTGAAAACCGAGTGGCGTATTAGCAATATATGTCATGATTATGTGACGAGGATGAAGGCCGCGTGCTGTGTTAGTAACATATGTCGTAATTGTGTGGAGAGGATGAAGGCCGCGTGTTGTGTTCGTAACATATGTCATAACTGTGTGGAGAGGATGAAAGCCGCGTGCTGTGTTAGCAACATATGTCATGATTGAGTGACGAGGATGAAGGCCCCGTGCCGTGTTAGCAACAGATGTCATGATTGTGTGGAGAGGATGAAGGCCGCGTGCTTTATAGGCAATATATGTCATGATTGTCTGGAGAGGATGCTGTGTTAGCAACATGTGTCATGTTTGAGTAGAGAGGATGAAGGCCGCGTGCTGTGTTGGTAATATATGTCATGATTTTGTGGAGAGGATGCTGTGTAAGCAACATATGTCATAATTGTCTGGAGAGGATGCTGTGTTAGCACCATATGTAATGATTGTGTGGAATGGATGCTGTGTTAGTAGCATATGTCATGATTGTGTGGAATGGGTGCTGTGTTAGCAACATATGTCATGACTGTCTGGAGAGGATGCTGTGTTAGCAACATATGTCATGACCGTCTAGAGAGGATGCTGTGTTAGCAACATATGTCATGATTGTCTGGAGAAGATACTGTGCTAGGACCATATGTCATGATTGTGTGGAATGGATGCTGTGTTAGTAGCATATGTCATGATTGTGTGGAATGGGTGCTGTGTTAGCAACATATGTCATGACTGTCTGGAGAGGATGCTGTGTTAGCAACATATGTCATGACCGTCTAGAGAGGATGCTGTGTTAGCAACATATGTCATGATTGTCTGGAGAAGATACTGTGCTAGGACCATATGTCATGATTGTGTGGAATGGATGCTGTGTTAGAAACATATGTCATGATTGTCTGGAGAGGATGAAAGTCGCGTGCTGTGTTAGCAACATATGTCATGATTGTGTGGAGAGGATGAAAGCCGCGTGCTGTATTGTTACATATGTCATGATTGTGTGGAGAGGATGAAGACCGCATGCCGTGTTAGCGCCATATGTCATGATTGTGTGGAATGGATGCTGTGTTAGCAACATATGTCATGATTGTCTGGAGAGAATGCTGTGTTAGCAACATATTTCATGATTGTGTGGAGAGGATGAAAGCCGCGTGCTGTGTTAGCAACATATGTCATGACAATCTGAAGAGGATGCTGTGTTAGCAACATATGTCATGATTGTCTGGAGAGGATGCTGTGTTAGCAACATATGGCATTATTGTGTGGAATGGATGAAAGCCGCATGCTGTGTTAGCAACATATGTAATTATTGTGTGGAGAGGATGAAAGCCGCGTGCTGTGATAGCAACAGATGTCATGACTGTGTGGAGAGTTGAAGGCCGCGTGCCGTGTTAGCAACGTTTATCATAATTGTGCGGAGAGGATGAAGGCCGCGTTCAAGATTAACAACATATGTCATGCTTACGTGGAGACGATGAAGGCCGCGTACATGGCTAGTAAGGTACATATGCAGAGAAGGCAAAATTGGTGTTGGTTGCGTCGCGAGAGGAAAATTCCAGAGTGTCAGATTTGTATGCGTGGATATATATGTGTGGATATACATATTTGTGGAGCGCGTGGTCCAGTGGTAGAGCACCGAACCCATGATCGGAGGGTCGTGGGTTTGATCCTCCGCTACGGCTATGTGTGGTGTCCTTGAGCAAGGCACTTTTTCCGCATATGCTTTGTACTGGTACTACCCAGGAAGACTTCGAGCGTGATTTGTCTAAGTTGTAAGAACTTGTTTCACAATCGAAGTAAAATAAAAACATTTGTATGCAGAAAAGGCAAAGGTGGTGAGCTTATCTATATAAATGTGTGCTAGGGAGAATCAAACATCCAACAAATCTCCTTTCAGAAGCACTTGATTCTCGAAGGATACATAAATGATAGAAATAGTAAATACAGTAGAAATAAAATGGTAATTCTGTCTACTGTATTAAAACTTATATTATATATATATATAAATAAGCAGTATAAAAGACACTCATTAATGTTTCAGTCCCAGAGACTAAGACCTGGGCACAGTTTAGTTGTTTGTTAACTCATCTTTACATATTAATAGTTTCAGACATCGTAAAATAAACCTTGTTGGTTGCAATAGCCATAAAACGTGTTATTGTTTTATGGAAGTCAGATACTTGTTCACTTGGGAATGTCAATTAGCTTTAATAGATATGATCGATTTTCAGGTCACGGAAGATGACAATGTCGTATTGATTTTCATACCCTAATGTAATTTAATGCACATTTGTTTGTTTTATCCTTGGCTACGATATCAATAAAGTGTCTGTTCTTTTTTAATGTGTAAACTGATTTATTGTCAATATTATATTCACTGAGTGTGTGTTTACTGAGTTTAGTTGGTAAAGTAGTAAAGAAATTTGTACATATATATATATATTGCTTAAAATAATACCCTAAAATACAAGATACAAGTTAAAATGTTTTATTTCATAAACAAAGGCCGCCGGCCCAAAATACATGTCATTATTTTCAGCAGTTATTTAACAGACAATAAAAACAATAAGAAATTTTCCTTATTTTAAAAGTGTTTTCCAGTTGTAGAATAGTGTATACAATTAATAGATCAGTTTCACTAGAATACTAAGAAAATAATATGCTATTCATTTCAAGTTCACACCATAGCTATAATGTATGGTATTTCAAACACTCGCTACATGTATATCAAACTGAACATTGCGTATGCTTATAATCAACTGTAGTGGTCTTCATGCTATCTGGCTACATGTATATCAAACTAAACACTGCGTATGTTTATAATCAACTGTAGTGGTCTTCATGCTATCTGGCTACATGTATATCAAACTGAACACTGCGTATGCTTATAATCAACTGTAGTGGTCTTCATGCTATCTGGCTACATGTATATCAAGCTGAACATTGCGTATGCTTATAATCAACTGTAGTGGTCTTCATGCTATCTGGCTACATGTATATCAAACTGAACATTGCGTATGCTTATAATCAACTGTAGTGGTCTTCATGCTATCTGGCTACATGTATATCAAACTGAACATTGCGTATGCTTATAATCAACTGTAGTGGTCTTCATGCTATCTGGCTACATGTATATCAAACTGAACATTGCGTATGCTTATAATCAACTGTAGTGGTCTTCATGCTATCTGGCTACATGTATATCAAACTGAACATTGCGTATGCTTATAATCAACTGTAGTGGTCTTCATGCTATCTGGCTACATGTATATCAAACTGAACATTGCGTATGCTTATAATCAACTGTAGTTGTCTTCATGCTATCTGGCTACATGTATATCAAACTGAACATTGCGTATGCTTATAATCAACTGTAGTGGTTTTCATGCTATCTGGCTACATGTATATCAAACTGAACATTGCGTATGCTTATAATCAACTGTAGTGGTCTTCATGCTATCTGGCTACATGTATATCAAGCTGAACATTGCGTATGCTTATAATAAACTGTAGTGGTCTTCATGCTATCTGGCTACATGTATATCAAACTGAACATTGCGTATGCTTATAATCAACTGTAGTGGTCTTCATGCTATCTGGCTACATGTATATCAAACTGAACATTGCGTATGCTTATAATCAACTGTAGTGGTCTTCATGCTATCTGGCTACATGTATATCAAACTGAACATTGCGTATGCTTATAATCAACTGTAGTGGTCTTCATGCTATCTGGCTACATGTATATCAAACTGAACATTGCGTATGCTTATAATCAACTGTAGTTGTCTTCATGCTATCTGGCTACATGTATATCAAACTGAACATTGCGTATGCTTATAATCAACTGTAGTGGTTTTCATGCTATCTGGCTACATGTATATCAAACTGAACATTGCGTATGCTTATAATCAACTGTAGTGGTCTTCATGCTATCTGGCTACATGTATATCAAACTGAACATTGCATATGCTTATAATCAACTGTAGTGGTCTTCGTGCTATCTGGCTACATGTTTATTAAGCTGAACATTGCGTATGCTTATAATCAACTGTAGTGGTCTTCATGCTATCTGGCTACATGTATATCAAACTGAACATTGCGTATGCTTATAATCAACTGTAGTGGTCTTCATGCTATCTGGCTACATGTATATCAAACTGAACATTGCGTATGCTTATAATCAACTGTAGTGGTCTTCATGCTATCTGGCTACATGTATATCAAACTGAACATTGCGTATGCTTATAATCAACTGTAGTGGTCTTCATGCTATCTGGCTACATGTATATCAAGCTGAACATTGCGTATGCTTATAATCAACTGTAGTGGTCTTCATGCTATCTGGCTACATGTATATCAAACTGAACATTGCGTATGCTTATAATCAACTGTATTGGTCTTCATGCTATCTGGCTACATGTATATCAAGCTGAACATTGCATATGCTTATAATCAACTGTAGTGGTCTTCATGCTATCTGGCTACATGTATATCAAACTGAACATTGCGTATGCTTATAATCAACTGTAGTGGTCTTCATGCTATCTGGCTACATGTATATCAAACTGAACATTGCGTATGATGTTTATAATCAACTGTAGTGGTCTTCGTGCTATCTGGCTACATGTGTATCAAGCTGAACATTGCGTATGCTTATAATCAACTGCAGTGGTCTTCATGCTATCTGGCTACATGTATATCAAACTGAACATTGCGTATGCTCATAATCAACTGTAGTGGTCTTCATGCTATCTGGCTACATATATATCAAACTGAACATTGCGTATTCTTATAATCAACTGTAGTTGTCTTCGTGCTATCTGGCTATTGATAATCAAGTTTGGATAGCTACATCATATGTGCAGCTTCATGGGCCATATTTTGCTTAAAATAAAATAAACAACATTGATAGAATGTATTACATGTAATCACGTTGAATAACGGTAATATCCTACGCAAGTAATTCATGCTCCAATGACCATGACAAAATACTACATACCAAATTAAGACGACAACTCCAATTTTTCAAAAATCTGGTAAATTTATATATATACTGATTAATTTTATTCTAATAGATCTATATATGTTAGCTCAACGGTTGATAAATCGGTCCAAATGTTTGGGAATCTTGAAAACGCCGATCATGGGATAGAACCTACTGGACCTCCGACAACAGCGGGCAACAATCTATCAACTAGTTATCTTCAAACCTAGTCAATCACTGATATACATATAATTTCAAACATAGTCAATCAATGCCATTATGTCACGTGTCAATGTTTATTGCCGAGTTTTTATCTTCAAACATAGTCAATCAATGTCATTACGTCACGTGTCAATGTTTATTGCCGAGTTGTTATCTTCAAACATAGTCAATCAATGTCATTATGTCACGTGTCAATGTTTATTGTCGAGTTTTTATATTCAAACATAGTCAATCAATGTCATGATGATGCATGTCAGTGTTTTTTGCCGAGTATTTATATCTAAACAAGCAATAGCTTCCATCCAAGTAATACTCTAAGTAAGCGGTTTATCTTCAAATATAGCCACTCAGCGCCATACATATATTGCAATATTTGAGTTTTTGTGTCCAATGTTTTCTTCAAATATAGTCAATAAATGTCACGATGTCAATGTTTGTAGTCCAGTGTTTATCTTCAAATACAGTCAATCAATGTCATGATGTCACATGTCAGTGTTTGTTGTCCAGTGTTTATCTTCAAACATAATCAATCAATGCAATTATGTCACATGTCAGTGTTTGTTGTCCAGTGTTTATCTTCAAATACAGTCAATCAATGTCATGATGACACATGTCAGTGTTTGTTGTCCATTGTTTATCTTCAATAACAGTCAAGCAATGTCATGATGTCACATGTCAGTGTTTGTTGTCCAGTGTTTATCTTCAAACATAATCAATCAATGCCATTGTGTCACATGTCAGTGTTTGTTGTCCAGTGTTTATCTTCAAATACAGTCAATCAATGTCATGATGTCACATGTCAGTGTTTGTTGTCCAGTGTTTATCTTCAATAACAGTCAATCAATGTCATGATGTCACATGTCAGTGTTTGTTGTCCAGTGTTTATCTTCAAATACAGTCAATCAATGTCATGATGTCACATGTCAGTGTTTGTTGTCCAGTGTTTATCTTCAAACATAATCAATCAATGCAATTATGTCACATGTCAGTGTTTGTTGTCCAGTGTTTATCTTCAAATACAGTCAATCAATGTCATGATGTCACATGTCAGTGTTTGTTGTCCATTGTTTATCTTCAAATACAGTCAATAATGTCATGATGTCACATGTCAGTGTTTGTTGTCCAGTGTTTATCTTCAAACGCAATCAATCAATGTCATTATGTCACATGTCAGTGTTTGTTGTCCAGTGTTTATCTTCAAATACAATCAATGAATGTCATTATGACACGTGTCAGCGTTTGTTGTCCAGTGTTTATCTTCAAATAGTCATTTGCTTTCATATAAGTATTGACATAATTTTTATAAAAGCGGTTTTTGTACAGTGTTTATCTTTAAATATTATTTTATGATAGTGTCTTTTGCTGGGTGTTTATTTTTAAATATAACCAATCAGTGCCATACATAGATATGTTGATATATGCTAGTGTCTTTTGCTAAGCCTTTGTGTTTTAATATAATCAATCAGTGCTATACATATATATACTAGTATATGCTAGTGTCTTTTGCTGAGTCTTCATTTTAAAATATAATAATCAATCAGTGCCATACATATATATACTAGTATATGCTAGTGTCTTTGGCTGAGTCTTCATTTTTAAATATGATAACCAATCAGTGCCATACATATATATACTAGTATATGCTAGTGTCTTTTGCTGAGTCTTCATTTTTTAAATATAATAACCAATCAGTGCCATACATATATATACTAGTATATGCTAGTGTCTTTTGCTGAGTCTTCATTTTTAAATATAATAATCAATCAGTGCCATACATATATATACTAGTATATGCTAGTGTCTTTTGCTGAGTCTTCATTTTTAAATATAATAATCAATCAGTGCCATACAAATATATATTATTATATGCAAGTGTCTTTTGCTGAGTGTTCCTTTTTAAATATAACCAATCAGTGTCATACATACATATATTGGTATATTCTTGTTTTTTCTGAGCCTTTGTTTTTTTAATCAATCAGTGCCATACATGCATATATTGGTATATGCTAGTGTCTTTTGCTGACTGTTCGTTTTTAAATATAATCAATCAGTGCCATACATAAATACATTGGTATATGCTAGTGTCTTTTGCTGAGTATTCGTTTTTAAATAGAACCAGTCAGTGCCATACATACATATATAGGTATATGCTAGTATTTTTTGCTGAGTCTTTGTTTTTTAATATAATCAATCAGTGCCATACATACATAAATTATATTGGTTAAGCTGGTGTCTTTTGCTGATTGTTCATTTTTAAATATTATCAATTAGTTGCATACATACATATATTGGTATATGCTAGTGTCTTTTGTTCAGTGTTCGTTTTCAAATATAGCCAGTCTGTGCCATACATACATATATTGATATATTCTAGTGTCCTTTGTTGAGTGTTCGATTTTAAACATAGTCAATCAGTGCCATACATATAATGATATATCGGTGTTTATTGTCCGTCAAATAGATATTATCAGATGTTTGAGTTTATTGTCCGTCAGAAAGATATTGTCAGATGTTTGAATTTATTGTTCGTTAGATGGATATTGTCAGATGTTTGAGTTTATTTTCCGTCAGATAGATATTGTCAGATGTTTGAGTTTATTTTCCGTCAGATAGATATTATCAGATGTTTGAGTTTATTGTCCGTTAGATATATATTGTCATATGTTTGGGTTAATTGTCTTGCGTTTATCTTCAATCATAATTAATACTATAATGCCAAAGAAAGTGTTTGTTGTCAATTGTTCATATTCACACAAGGTCAAATGTCAAATGTTAGTGTCGCTTGTCGGGTGGTCATCTACAGCCATAATGAATTAGCACTACACACAAAACAATCTCAAATAATAAAAATAAAATCATGTATATTTAAATAGCGCCATGCAGACAATGTCAAATGTTAATGTAAAGTGTTTATCTTCAAATTTTGCAAACAACCGTCATACCTATAGCATTAGGAGAGAATGCTTGTTGCCAATTTTTTTTTCTTCAAACATTGTAAATCAATGTCATTATGTCACGTGTCAATGTTTATTGCCGAGTTTCTATCTTCAAACATAGTCAATCAATTTCATTATGTCACGTGTCAATGTTTATTGCCGAATATTTATCCTCAAACATCAATTAAAGTCAATTACATCCATACTTTTAATATCAGAGGTTAGTGTTTGTTTAAGAGTCACTCTGTAAAATCTTTAAACATAGTCAATATAATATCCATAACGTTACTACCAGAGGTTAGTGTTTGTTGTCTTACGTTTGCCTAACAAAGTCATCCATCTAGTACCATAAGTTAGTATCTAACATGCAGTGTTTTTCTTCATGTTTGTTGCCGAGTGTTTATTGTCAAACGTAGTCAACAGTATCACGGAAATAACGACAAAGGTGAGTGTTATTGTATTTATCTCCAAACATATGTAAATTACCATCACACACATAATGACAAATGTTAATGTTTATTGCTGAGTGTTTATTGTCAAACGTAGTCAACAGTACCACGGAAATAATGACAAAGGTTAGTGTTATTGTATTTATCTCCAAACATATGTAAATTGCCATCACACACATAATGGCAAATGTTAATGTTTATTGCCGAATGTTTATTGTCAAACATAGTAAATCAACCAGACAAATGTTAGAGTTTATGGCAGTCTATATCTCGTACAATATTCATCTTCAACCATAACCAATCACCACCTTATATATATATATATAATGTTATCAATTGTTAATGGCACTTGGAGTGTTTATCTTCAACACGGTGAATCGTCGCTCACGCTAGAGGTTGCAGGTTCGATCCCCAGTTCGACCCGATGCCTCTCATAAATCAACAATCAGTTTTGGTTCTACCCAGGGAGCGGACTTGAGAGCGCTTCATATCAGCCCTGAGCTGTCATCGCAATCGAGCTAAAATAGATTAGTGTTAACTAAACACAGTGAATCACCTCCGTATATATCGTGTGAAATATTAATGTTTTTGGGTGTTTATTTTCAAACAAAGTCAATATCCTCACCATATATATATACACCATCAGCTACCGGTGGGACTGTTAATATATAGAAATAACATAAACCGAAAATTGCCTGATAAAAAGCAATCGCACGTTTCTTGCTTATTTTGTACATATTTTAATATTGACCTTGCGTCTCTGTTCCCTGTGATGGACGAAGGCACTCTCGTCAATCACAATGTATATATGGCTGATTATAGGCAGACAGCTGGTCCCCGGGGAGCAGACAAAATGCTACAATATTATTGACGTTTTAGTTACCATATTGCTTTATTTAATACCGTTAATAGGAATCGTTACACGCCACATTTTGAAGGCACTGTATCGGAAAGGTTATACATGACAAGTTTTTTAAATAGCTTATTTTCTTCCTTAAATCGTTGTTTGAATCCCATAGTTAGATAATTCGGGATCGTTTCAGCAGAAAAGTTTCAAACATTGTAGTCACATTAAGATTACTCCGCAGTGTTTGTCCTGGAATGCGATGACAGATTAAAGATGTCAGAGACGTGTTAAGACTTGAGTACCATCGCAGATAAGTGACACTGGGAAAGAAATAAGACAGACAATTCCGTCGCAGCTCAAAACCTAGAACCAAAAATACCGTTGTAGATTTTGCTAGGATCTAGTTGGACCCAAAAACATCATTGAACATCAAAGTTGATGGAAACTCGTTGCGTCAGATTTATTTATCTTTTCCTTTATATTGTGTTGAATAGTCAATATTATTATTTTAAAACTTGACCACTAAGGCCGTAGGCTCGAGTCCCGCTCGCTCGAAAACTTTCTGTGGGAAAGTTTCCAGTTACTTGCGGTAGGACGGTTGTTCTACTCAGTCGGAATCAGTTTGAGGTCTTCCTCCACCAGTAAAACTGGATATGCCATATATTACCTGAAGTGTGTTAAACCCCATTAACCCCTCCCCCAACCCCCAAAAAACAAAACAAAACAAAACAAAAAAAAAACACACAAAAAAAACACACAAAAAAACCCCACTTAAAACCACATAAATATTGATTGTATTGTTTCTCTATCATTAGCTTTATTTCAAACCAACACAAAGAAATGATAGTAGTAATTCCCTATCATCAGATGTAAAGACAATTATTGTTTCATCACTACTTACTCTGTACTTAATTTTATTACAAACGTGTCTTCAATGTTCAGTACCGATTGTAGATATATCTTATTAGGAAAATTGTTATTTTCACCAGTCAGTACGTAAAAAATTATATGATATGTTACACAGGTTGGTTGATCACTATTCAGTACAGAAGGAGACACGACCTCTTTGGTACGTAATGCGTCAATATTAAATTTGTTTACAATGTTAGGAAAACGAGTTGTTTCAATATTATGCGCAATGATCTATACTGCACGTTAGCTAACACATCTTCTTTATTACTCAGTATTCTACCTAATGTAACCGAAGAAAAACGATTTTATCAAAATTAAATAAACAAACTTGTTTTCAAGACTCGCAAACATAGACGACAACCCTATCGTATTGTAGTTGTAAAATGTTATCCTTTCTAGAATATATGTGAAAATAGAGTGGTAAGTTTTATGTATTCATGTCACGTTCGTAGAGAGTTGGTGGGACTCGTGTTGACATATCTGGTAGCAGTGACTCTGTCGTAATTGATACGAAAATACGCAATCGCTCTTTTATGCGATCTGGCACGCGAAATCCATTTCTCCTCATATCATCGAAGCGTCTGTTGTAGAATGTGCTGTGTCAAATCACTGTTGCATCGGATACTTTTCCTGATTAACTGATGAATACGGAGTCTATGGCTTCTGTAGCCTTTCTATCAGCTGATACAATTGCGTATTTAATGAAAGAATGGTGGTCTGGTCTGGGTATGAGAGCATGTGTTGGCTCAAATATTTGGTAAAAAATATCGCAAAATTAATTTTAGTTGCATGTGTCTTCGGCAAGTAGGCAAAGTAATATTTAACATACAAGATATAAATGTCAATATAAACCTTGATCGAACCCAAAACCCTCTTACCCTCGATAGAGCCCACGACACTTCTACCCTTGATCGAATACACGACCCTCCTACCCTTGATCGAGCCCACGACCCTCCTACCCTTGATCGAGCCCACGACCCTCCTACTCTTGATATCGCAAAATTAATTTTAGTTGCATGTGTCTTCGGCAAGTAGGCAAAGTAATATTTAACATACAAGATATAAATGTTAATATAAACCTTGATCGAACCCACGACCCTCTTACCCTCGATAGAGCCCACGACACTTCTACCCTTGATCGAATACACGACCCTCCTACCCTTGATCGAGCCCACGACCCTCCTACCCTTGATCGAGCCCACGACCCTCCTACTCTTGATCGAACCAACGACCCTTCTACCCTTGATCGAATCAACGACCCTTCTACCCTTGATCGAATCAACGACCCTTCTACCCTTGATAGAGCCCACAGCTCTCCTACCCTTGATCGAGCCCACGATCCTCCGAACCTTGATCGAGCCCATGAACCTCCGAACCTTGATCGAGCCCATGACCATCCGACCCTTGATCGAGCCAACGACCCTCCTATCCTTGATCGAACCCACAACCCTCCTATCCTTGATAGAGCCCACGACCCTCCTATCCTTGATCGAGCCCACGACCATCCTACCCTTGAATGAGCCCTCGACCCTCCGACCATTGATCGAACCCACGGCCCTGCTATCCTTGATCGAGCCCACGACCCTCCGAACCTTGTCGAGCCCACGACCATCCGACCCTTGATCGAGCCCACGACCCTCCGAACCTTGTCGAGCCCACGACCCTCCGACCCTTGATCGAGCCCACGATCCTCCTACCCTTGATCGAGCCCATGACCCTCCGACCCTTGATCGAGCCCATGACCCTCCTACCCTTGATCGAGCCCACGGCCCTGCTACCCTTGATAGAGCCCTCATCCCTCCTACCCTTGATCGAGCCCACGACCCTCCGAACCTTGTCGAGCCCACGACCATCCGACCCTTGATCGAGCCCACGACCCTCCTACCCTTGATCGAGCCCATGACCCTCCGACCCTTGATCGAGCCCATGACCCTCCTACCCTTGATCGAGCCCACGACCCTTCGACCCTTGATCGAGCCTATGACCCTCCTATAATTGATCGAGCCCACGACACTCCTACCCTTGATCGAGCCCACGACCATTCGACCCTTGATCGAACCCACGACCATCCGACCTTTGATCGAACCGTTGACCTTCCGACCCTTGATCGAGTCCACGACCCTCCGACCCTTGATCGAGCCCACGACCCTCCGAACCTTTATCGAGCCCAAGACCCTCCGATCCTGAGTCCGATGTTACAGTACTAAATCATGCTGATAGAACCTACATCGAAAATAAGTATTAACTATACAAGGATTGTTTATCTTATATATTGAACGTATGTGCAAAAACTGAGAACGTTTTGTAAGGAGTTTATGAAAATAATTAGATATGTCCTGCGGCGAGCCATTTTATATGACATTTCTCTTAACATCTTTATAAATTATATCTTTGATTTAAAAGGGGAGAAATGCTTACAATATTGCAGATGATAAAAGACTTTCTTAAGCAACAGCAAGCGCCTTTGTTTGTTAAGACTTTTACGAGACACAATCATAGAGGGTTTACCGCTAAGCGTGCACTACGCTTTCATCATGGTATTTCTTGATACTCTTCTTGGTGTATGTGACAAATAGGAATGTAAAGCCACAATGGTCCAGGATCTTACTAAGCTTGAAATAACATCACCTAACACAAATATCAGGTACAATCAATTGGCGTTTTGTTTGCAAATGAGAGATGAATAATTACACTAATTTATAGAAAATATTTTCGCACTTTTTGAATATGATAGTCTTGTTTAAGGTGTTTAGTAATGGACATGTTAAGTAATTGAAATATAGGACAGAGCTCTAAAACGAGTTGTTTGAAGTTTGTGAACCACATTTGACGTAGCTCGGGGAGGTATCTATCGAACTGACAACGCGTGATAGCAATTATGTATTAGACAAAGGAATCCAAATGATATATAAGCCATATAGAACAGGTAATTCAATAGCGGATGGGGTAAGATCTGGTGGATTGATTTAAACATATTTAATTGCATTCACATTACCAATGCAAGCAAACGGGTTGGGCCACAGGTTCTAGCACAATTAGTTACGACTCTCCCTTTTCAATATACAAATATGATTCGAATCAAGATTTCAGTTATAACAACCAATACGATATAAACCAACAATCAAAGGAAATGATGGAGTACTAAGTAAATCCCCATTTTTTCCACAATAGTGGCTCCCGGCTTACGATGATATAACGATTAATTACGGCAATAGTTAATGAATATATTTTCTTTACTGTTTCTAATTGATTACAACCAGCATGTTTATGAAATAAATACAAATATTTTACATACAAAAATTATTGAAAAAATTACAAATTATCTTAAAAGGTGTTTTCTAAGATATAAGTAAGCGATAAGTAAATATTTTATATAGTGACCTGTGCATGATATACATGACACTTTATTTTAATATATTTGCGTATGAATAAAATAGATTTAAAAATAAATTGAGAAAATAGAATGAAAGATAATAGTGTTTTACATTTTACTCGGATCATATTTATATCATAATTATATTCAGGTTCATAAATTACAAATACTTTTTATTCTAATATGATAAGCATTAAATATATGTTAGCAACCTGTCTTGGATATGTACACATGTAAGATATGTGTTAATATGTCCTTTTTTCGTGAACTAGACGAGTATTATTAGTATTTTTAGTAAAGTATTACCAATTGTATTTTCTCTTAAATGGTTATAAAGTTCACAGTTCAATGAAAAGTGCATCTTGTCCTCAACAGAAAGCAAGTCACAGAATTTATAAGTATCCCTTGTATACCTAATACCGTGATATACCTTTTACCGCAAATGTCCGTATAATAACAATCTGAGAAGACATGCGCAAAGCTCCAACTTCCGTTAGCGTCGTCATTTGTTTGCATTTCGTATCAGCAACTGTTTTTTACTCCGCACAATTAAGTAACCTTATTACTGTTTAGTATTGATGCCATTCGTTACATGGTTGAACATTTTTTAGACTCGCGGTATTAGGTATGACCAGCATATTTGCATTTATGAAATGTCTTTTCAACATTCACATACGATCACATATTGACTGAGTATGTGTAATTTAATCGCTTATGCCGGGTCAAAATCAAAGCGCAGCCTAAACATGCATATATTAAAGTAAAACTCATTTTTTAAAAACATTTTTTTATTTCTTAACAATCGTTACATATTTGTTTGATAATTAAGATGAGACACAATGCTATAACCCTTTATTTCTTAATGACATATGCTCAGTTGCCACACAAATACTCTTTTATTAATACTTCTAAACACAAAATAATACATCTGGAAATAACAAATTTACTATTTAAATTTTAAGTCGCAAGATTTAATATGATGAGTTTTGAAATATTACAAGAAATAATGCATCTTTGTTCTCTTGTAATTTCTGTACCAGAATTTGCAATTTGCAATTTAAATTCTGGAAACTTAAAAAAAAGCTAATACAAAATTGTTATCTCTGTAGCACATGCTGGCTTAGTCAAGTTAATTAGAAGCTTGGAAGGTACGTTCAAAATCAATCATATTAACGTGTGTTTAATATCGGCATATCTTTTCCTGAAATGAACGATTGTACTCATCATTAAATACGATTAGTTATGGAATCGTTCTGAGGACCAGTTTGCGCTACTTTAAACAGCAGTTTTACGAAAGTGATGCTATTGAACACTGATTTGTCTATATTCCCGTTTACCTATGTTCATAAACTGTTTGATGGCTTGACGTGAGTTTTCATTTTAGCTAAATTGAAGAAAGTAGTTATTACCGCTGTTTTTTTAATTGCAAGGCACGGTTAACTGGTTTGGTTTTACTATCTATGTTCACAGAGCAACCGCAAGTATAGTTACATGTAATATCGGCATCATTGAAAAAACTGTTATCTATCATATTGACGATATATTATACTAACCCAAACTCCCATCGTATCACGTAGTTTTGAAATATTTTATATTACAACCGAAAATTCTTTATTTTTTCATGTTTATATTGTGTCCACTATAATTGAAATGTATTGATGAAAACATGACGAAATTATCTTCATGGATGACTGAACACGGGCTGTTTCAACGGAAAACCAGTTCCATGCTGCTCGTGGAAATCAAGAAACGCATGCGTTAAAAAATGTGTTGTCCGATATCTTCTTTCCCAGTCCCATTAGAATTAAATTTAAAATCAGACATAAATTTCCATTATCATACCAAGATTAAGTATTGAAGATTGGGGCCGTGCTTTTGGTATGCTTCATCGCGGCTCATCGCACAGACAGGCATCCCGCCAACTCAACTGTGCGCTGTCAACCATTACCAGGCTGTGGGTTTATTTTCCAAGTGATGCATTGGAAGTGTGGGTTAGTATATATATATATATATATATTTATGGTTCGGAAGAGGCCTTGATATTGTATCTATGGTTTGCATTGTAGCTAGGTGCACTCACCGTAGTCTGGTCTGTACATTTATGTCTTGGTTATTCACAAATAATTATCTCCATATATATATATATATATGCAGTTTGTCATGGCATTATGTATGTGTGTTAACTTGATACATCAGTATTACGTGTACACAGCTACAGGTTATATCAGCAACATGTCATGTATACAGATACAATGCTGGTACCGATGAAAACATTGTTATCATATTACAATGCCAACATATCCAAGATTTAATAAAAACAACCTTTATTTTACTGATGGATGTGTATGGTGTGTGCTGTTATTCTATTGTGTTCTTCTCGAGTTTGCAATTGATCAACATCTAACGATAATAATACTTAAAATGATTGTCTCTTAATGATTAAATGTCATAGTCTCATTGTTCCTTTCTTCTTTACTGTGGGAGAGCTTTGCCAATAGTGTTTGCAAGTCTCATCGTTAAATTGTTCGCATTTAATGTTGCTTTTAGTCGTATATTTGTAACATGCCTCTATAATTCATACCATACCATGGCACAATGGTGTAGGGTATTAAAATCGTGTAACCGTATGCCATATTTCTCATATAACATACCACGGAACAATGGTGTAGGGTATTAAATTCGTGTGACCGTTTGCCATATCTCTCATATAATATAATATGGCACTCATGGCACAAGAACGAGTGATATTGAAACCACTTTAATATCATATAATACTTAATATCATGTAAAAATAGTCAACTTATCAACACTCCATACACAATAATGTGTAGAGTGTGCACCAAACATAGAAGCGATCTATAAGATATGTTTAAACAACAGCCCTTTCACAACAATGAAACAAACGCATATGTACACTACATTCTGATCACCTCGGTCTTTATGCTACGCAATAGATCGTGTATTATACGGAGGATACGGAAATACCCGATGTTTCACGATTGATGTACACTAATAAACTGTTCAGCAACAATAATACGTTTCTGCACTAGACGTGTATGCAGGGTAACACGATTACCCCTGTGTATATGGATATGTGCAGCAAACATTACAGCTACATGCATGAACAGTGGAGGTATAATATAGCAACACTATAGACATTGACTGTCACCGTCTGTTGTCATATATGTACCGTGGTGGCCGCCGTGACTGCTCTGTAGACACATCTGTAGTGACTGTCCTGTAGACATATATATGCATATTATAATTGCTCTGTATTCATATATCTGTAGTTACTGACAGTCAACGTAACTGATCTGTAGACATACATATTACAGCGACCGTCAACGTAACTGCTCTCTAGACATACGTCTACAGCGGCCGTCAACGTAACGGCTTGGTAGACGTACATCTATATTTACTACAGTAAACATCGCAGCTTTTTCATAGACAATGAAAAACCCTGGTACTGATTTATAGACACACACAAACATAACATAAATATACGTACAGTAACACCCACCACAACTGTCCTTAAGTCTACAGTAATAGTGACTGTTTCTGAATAGATTTATGAAATATAAAACTTTGGGCTCTACAGGTACGAATTGCCTCTATTTTAAAAGGAAACAGCTGACATTAACATTACAATTATCAAAAGTATCATTTTCAGTTGATTATGAGTTGCCTATAGAAATATCTTTAATACAGTGACAGCCAGAGTAACTACTTTAGGTAAAATAATACATTTGCAGTTGGTGTTATCATATATATGAAAAGGTCTATGACTTCCACGGTATTCCAAGTATTTTTCCATAGCAGTAATGAAGCTGCTCACAAAATGCACAGTATAATAGTTATAATAGTCTATCCAAGAACATGATATCTCCCGATTCAGGTCTATTACCCCCAATGAAAAGCAGGGAATTCTTTGCCTGTCCCACAATTCTTAGTAATTGAACGCTTATTAACTGTGACGTCATTCAAACCTTCGGTTGAAACAACTGACCAATCAATGTGCTCAAATGTGGCTTTCCCAACATTACAATTTAACTGATCCAATGGGAGAGCGAGGCCGATCTACAGATTAGTATAATTACATCCGCTTATTTTTAAGACAGTAACACCCTTTTGTTATAAAAGAAATCATCAAACACTCTACAATATACCCAACTGTTAAAATTAAAAAAAAGTATCTTTTTATACACAAGTAAGTTCTCATTTCGAAATATATTTCGAACCAAATAGCATAAGACTGCTTTAGCGCAGGAGTTGTGTTACCGTCATATAAAAAGGGAGGCAACTTTGTAGTGCGTGACGTTTATAGACATATCTATATATATAAACCTGCACATACAATGCAGTGACAGCCACCGAACTCAGCGGCCCGTTATCGCTCTGTGGGCATATATTTTTTACAGATATGCGATGACACAGCTAACTATAGATATAACTTTGACTGGCTGTTATTGCCTTTGTTTCACTTTTTGTTATCAAAGACAGATCACAAATCTCATATGAGATGGAATTCCGAAGTATTATTTATTTATAATTATTTTTTAAGATATTAAAAATAAAGACATATAGCTTTACATAGACAAATGAGAGCATAGTTCATTACTGTAATACAGCAACACCAACTATATCGCCTGAAACAGTAATTGCTTCTTATGCAATTTCATAAACACAATTTTAAAAAATAACAGCAAAGAAATTTTGTTGAAATCCCTTCTGTCAAATAATGATTGAAACCGTCGCGTGCAGCGTTGCTATGAGGCGTTTGCGTTAATCATGAAAACTAATATTGTCCAATAGTTTTCACTCCTTTAATTGTAAGACGATATTCGCACGCGATGAATTCATTAATATTCATTGTCGGCAATCCTGATCTTAATACAACGAGCGATCTCCAAGTCGCAGTATACATTTCTGTCTGTACATTGGGTAAGATTTCATCATTTATTTATGCAATTTGTCACTTTACCTCCTCAGGAGCGCATTCAGTTTTAATTATCGGGCATCACTCACTTGTAAGACGATAGAACACGTGTAACGTTTTGCAGAAACAGGGGCGATAACCTTAATTATAAATACTTGGGTTGCCTAATATTGTTCGAAATTGATAAAAAGTCCCCATTGCAAATTGATCTCCATTTCTGTTGCTACCCATAACCACCTTTGTGACTCGTGGATCGTTCTGAGCGATAAGTGTATTTGTCTCATGACTGTCTAAATGTCTAATTGCCTAATTGCTAACATTCATCTCAGAATGTTGTTCTGTCAGTACGCTAACATTCACCTAAGTATGTTTTCCTGTCAGAACGCCAATATTCACCTAAGTATATTACTCTGTCAGTACGCTAACATTCACCTCAGACTGTTTTCCTGTCAGTACGCCAACATTCACCTAATTTAAGTATGTTTTCTTGTCTTTACGTCAACATTCAACTTACTTAAGTATGTTGTCTTGTCATAACGTCCACATTCACAGACTGTTTTCCTGTCAGTACGCCAACATTCACCTAATTCAAGTTTGTTGTCCTGTCAGTACGCCAACATTCTCAAAACATAAGTATGTTGTCCTGTCAGTACGCCAACATTCACCAAACTAAAATATGTTTTCTTGTCAGTAAGCCAACATTCACAATGTGACAGTCGGAGCTTGTTAACATATTCACACTGTCATTACACACGTTGTGTGTTATCATATTGTAACATACACTGTTGTTATAGTGATGTGTCAGTCGCAGTTATTAACACAACTACACCGTCCTTACACACGTTATGTGTTATCATATTGCAACATATACTGTTATCATAGTGATGTGATAGTCGGAGACTGTTAACACAACTACACCGTCAATACACACGTTATGTGTTATCATATTGTAACATACACTGTTGTTATAGTACTGTGTCAGTCGGAGATTGTTTACACAACTATACCGTCATTACACACGTTATGTGTTATCATAGTGTTACATATACTGTTGTTATTGTTATGTAACAGTCGGAGATTGTTAACACAACAACAAAGTTATAACGCACGTTATGTGTTATCATATTGTAACATATACTGTGTTATAGTGATGTGACAGTCGGAGATTGTTAACACAACAACAAAGTCATAACACACATTATATGTTATCATATTGTAACATATACTGTTGTTTTAGTGATGTAACAGTCGGAGATTGTTAACACAACACCGTCATTACACACGTTATGTGTTATATATTATAACATAAAATTATACTATTGTTATAGTGAATTGTCAGTCGGAGTTGTTCACACAACTACACCGTCAATACACACGTAATGTGTTATCCTATTGTAACATACACTGTTGTTATAGTGATGTGACACAACTACACCGTCATTACACACGTTATGTGTTATCATATTGTAACATACACTGTTGTTATAGTGATGTGATACAACTACACCGTCATTACACACGTTATGTGTTATCACATTGAAACATACACTGTTGTTATAGCGATGTGACAGTCGACGTTTGTTAACACACCTACACCGTCATTAAACACGTTATGTGTTATATATTGTAACATATACTGTTGTTATAGTGATGTGTCAGTCGGAGATTGTTATTACACCTACACCGTCATTACACACGTTATGTGTTATATATTGTAACATAAACTGTTGTTATAGTGATGTGTCAGTCGGAGATTGTTACCACACCTACACCGTCATTACACACGTTATATGTTATATATTGTAACATATACTGTTGTTATAGTGATGTGACAATCGGAGCATGTTTACACAAACATACCGTCATTACACACGTTATGTGTTATATATTGTAACATATACTGTTGTTATAGTGATGTGATATTCGGAGCTTGATAACACAACTACACCGTCATTACACACGTTATATGTTATCATATTGTAACATACATTGTTGTTATAGCGATGTGACAGTCGGAGCTTGTTTACACAACTACACCGTCATTGCACACGTTATGTGTTATCATATTGTAACATACATTGTTGTTATAGCGATGTGACAGTCGGAGCTTGTTTACACAACTACACCGTCATTGCACACATTATGTGTTATCATATTGTAACATACACTGTTGTTATAGTGATTTTAAAAATCTGAGCTTGTTAACACAAACACACCGTCATTGCACACGTTATGTGTTATATATTGTTACACATATTGTTGTTGTAGTGATGTGACAGTCGGAGTTTGTTAACACAATCACACCATCATTACACACGGTATGTGTTATCATAGTGTTACATTTACTGTTGTTATAGTGATGTGACAGTCGGAGCTTATTAACACAACTATACCGTCATTACACACGTTATGTGTTATCATATTGTTACATATACTGATGTTATAGTGATGTGACTGTCGGAGCTTGTTACCACATCTACACCGTCATTGCACAAGTTATGTGTTATCATATTGTAACATACACTGTTGTTATTGTTATGTGTCAATCCGAGCTTGTTACCACAATCACGCCGTCATTACACCAGATTTTGTGTTATCATATTGTAACATTTACTGTTGTTATAGTGATGTGACAGTCGGAGCTTATTAACACAACTACACCGTCCTTACACACGTTATGTGTTATCATATTGCAACATATACTGTTATCATAGTGATGTGATAGTCGGAGACTGTTAACACAACTACACCGTCAATACACACGTTATGTGTTATCATATTGTAACATACACTGTTGTTATAGTACTGTGTCAGTCGGAGATTGTTTACACAACTATACCGTCATTACACACGTTATGTGTTATCATAGTGTTACATATACTGTTGTTATAGTTATGTAACAGTCGGAGATTGTTAACACAACAACAAAGTTATAACACACGTTATGTGTTATCATTTTGTAACATATACTGTGTTATAGTGATGTGACAGTCGGAGATTGTTAACACAACAACAAAGTCATAACACACATTATATGTTATCATATTGTAACATATACTGTTGTTTTAGTGATGTAACAGTCGGAGATTGTTAACACAACACCGTCATTACACACGTTATGTGTTATATATTATAACATAAAATTATACTATTGTTATAGTGAATTGTCAGTCGGAGTTGTTCACACAACTACACCGTCAATACACACGTAATGTGTTATCCTATTGTAACATACACTGTTGTTATAGTGATGTGACACAACTACACCGTCATTACACACGTTATGTGTTATCATATTGTAACATACACTGTTGTTATAGTGATGTGATACAACTACACCGTCATTACACACGTTATGTGTTATCACATTGAAACATACAATGTTGTTATAGCGATGTGACAGTCGACGTTTGTTAACACACCTACACCGTCATTAAACACGTTATGTGTTATATATTGTAACATATACTGTTGTTATAGTGATGTGTCAGTCGGATATTGTTATTACACCTACACCGTCATTACACACGTTATGTGTTATATATTGTAACATAAACTGTTGTTATAGTGATGTGTCAGTCGGAGATTGTTACCACACCTACACCGTCATTACACACGTTATATGTTATATATTGTAACATATACTGTTGTTATAGTGATGTGACAATCGGAGCATGTTTACACAAACATACCGTCATTACACACGTTATGTGTTATATATTGTAACATATACTGTTGTTATAGTGATGTGATATTCGGAGCTTGATAACACAACTACACCGTCATTACACACGTTATATGTTATCATATTGTAACATACATTGTTGTTATAGCGATGTGACAGTCGGAGCTTGTTTACACAACTACACCGTCATTGCACACGTTATGTGTTATCATATTGTAACATACATTGTTGTTATAGCGATGTGACAGTCGGAGCTTGTTTACACAACTACACCGTCATTGCACACGTTATGTGTTATCATATTGTAACATACACTGTTGTTATAGTGATTTTAAAAATCTGAGCTTGTTAACACAAACACACCGTCATTGCACACGTTATGTGTTATATATTGTTACACATATTGTTGTTGTAGTGATGTGACAGTCGGAGTTTGTTAACACAATCACACCATCATTACACACGGTATGTGTTATCATAGTGTTACATTTACTGTTGTTATAGTGATGTGACAGTCGGAGCTTATTAACACAACTATACCGTCATTACACACGTTATGTGTTATCATATTGTTACATACACTGTTGTTATGGTTATGTGTCAATCCGAGCTTGTTACCACAATCACGCCGTCATTACACCAGATTTTGTGTTATCATATTGTAACATACACGGTTGTTATAGTGATATAACAGTCGGAGCTTGTTAACAGCATCACACCGTCATTGCATACGTTATATGTTATCATATTGTAACAACCACTGTCGTATAGTGATGTGAAATTCGGAGATTGTTGATACAAACACAGCGTCATTGCACATATTCCGATCTGCTGTTTATATGTGTTGTTGGCAGCAGTTTATTTCTCGCGTTCTAATCTGCAGTTGTTATTGAAGTGTGACAACCGGAAGCTGTAACACAATCACACGTAACGGTCTATTACATACCGGTCCATTCTGATGTTGTTATGGAAGTGTGACAGTCGGAGGTTGTTAACACAATTACACGATCAATGTTCTGTTTTATTGCAACTTGCCGTTTTATTGCAATATTTGTATCAAATATTAATGGTTAATTGAGCGGTTTTCTGAATATTAAACAAGTTTTCTATAAAAAGCAAATGGTTTGCATTGTTAAACTGTTCAATTTCAAAACAATATTCAAAACAATTCTGAATATATTTAAGGTGCGCACGTTAAAACTAACGATAACAAGAACTTATACATCGCTTAAAGTTTCCAGCATATAGTTGGTTTCCATTCAAAATGCAGAACCGCAGCGTGGTCTAGTCATACAGCGTCCGCCTCGCATGCGGAAGGTCGTGGGTTCGATCCCCAACCGGGTCATACCAAAGACTTTGACGCTCGACGCACAGCATTTAGAAGAAACTAGGACTGGTCCGCCCGGCGTCAATATAAAGTGACTTTTGGTGTGGTATCATACCATGTGTCTGCGGCATGATAATACAGTGTGACAGCGCTCAAGTAGACGACTGAAAAATTGTTGAAAACGACCCTTAACACCTTACAACAACAACAACAACATTACCATTTTGGGCATTTTCAGTGTTTTACATTATAATGTGCGGAAGTTCATACAGTGCATCTGCGTGCAAAACGACAAAGCTGAGTCGAACACGTGCAAAAAAGAAACTGCAATATTAAAATGCCGAAATTACAACTTTCATGCTGAAATATCGAAGTAATATTTAATAAAAAATTAGGGCATTTTTCCATAAAAAAGTGCTTGAAAAAAATAGTGTAGTGAGATCATACATGAAACATTAAAATACCCAACATTGCATTATGAATGAATGGATAGGGTTTAACGGCGTACCAACATATTATAGGTTATTCGATGCCAAAAGGAAGGAAGATGCCAGGTTCTCTCTGCATGTACAAAAACAACAAATTAACATACAGTTAAAAAAAATACACCAACAAATGAATATGCAGAATGAACCTAAAACCTTGATACCTGCAAAACTGCAGAGTTTCAGCGAATTCTATCGTATTATTCAAATTGTCACTTCTTACGACATGCATGAGCCACAGTAGTCATATTCTTACCATCACTCATATGGCATCCTGAAACCACACAGGGGTTGATAATTTAACCACAATAGTGAACATGACAAAAAAATGATAAAATGAACATGACACCCATTCGGAGGATTCCTACCCCTCTGCAGAGATCGGCAGCGATTCTATTCTTAGCCGGAACCACACGGGCTCAAGGCATTATGAGCTCATAGAAAAAAAATATATACTACATTTAGATTCACAGCCTGAGAGTAATCTATCACAGAGCCTGGTATCTCTCGAATCAGGTCTATTAACCCCAATGAGAAAAACAGGGAATTCTATGCCTGTCCAACAATTCATAGCAATTGAAAACTTACTAAACTATGACGTCATTCAAACTTTTCCCTGAAGCAACTGACCAATCAGCCTGCTCGTAACATTCGATATTTAACGGATCCAATCCGAAGAGCTAGGTTCGTTCTACAGGCTAGCCTGAGAGTATATCAATAAAAAGGAAAAATGTAATTAAAAACTAATGTAATTAATTACAATAACGTAGTTATGCTTCTCAAGATTATACGAATAGAAACGACATTATAAAGCATAAGATGTTGAGAGCAACTGCTCGGGGCCCTTGTGTATCAAATGTATAAAACAGATTAATACGGACGGCGTTAATGTCATAAACTAATATTGGAGTCTGGCAGGGCAAATGGTCTGTTTGTATACCCAAGGCGATAACATATTCAGTTTGTATTTCCTTGTGAGCTTGAAGCAAACGTTAATTGGACGGGAAAATATCTGATAATTTAGAGTCACGCGTGCTTTAATGAACAAGTCCTCATATGTCACGTGGGACGGTGACCAGTATCGTGGTTAAGGTCAAACGTATGCGTGGGTTGCACACTGACAAATTACAATGTCCGGACAAAAGGGAACATGATTTGTGGTTTCCTGTTACACAAGCGCTCAGCAGAGTACTGGTTTGATATGATACGCTTGAGCGCTCATTCATATAGGTGTAAGCTCACCATTGATTTGTGTTCTTTATTCTATAGTAAATACAAATGTTTGCAGGCCTGTCATTCATAGAGAGAGAGAGAGACCCAAACGAAATAAGTGAAACTTACATATTGTTTGTCAACTTCTGCGCTTCTAAAAAAACATGAGAAAAGTATTGGCCATGTGTCATATATATATTCTTTATATTCAGTGTGTACTCTGTGACAAAGTAAAAGTAGACCCTCAAAACCATGTATTCATAGCCTAATTTCTAAGCATCGTTTTTTTTCTAAACTCTGAATTGAACCATGACAATGCTTTCAAAATATTCAAAATACTTTAATTATGCCATTCAAATAATGAAATGAGCATCAAAATAAGGAAAATGCATTTTAAAAGAGGAAAACGCAAGGATTATCTAATATCGCCATTATACGACTACCCCACGGAGGCATTTCCTGTTTTCAATGGTGGTTCTCATGTCCATAGGCAGATAGCGTCAAAAGTAACCCGTAACGTATACCGCTCGTAATTTGCGTTTAAATATGACTATATGTATATAATCAAATTTTAATATTAATATGATTTTATCCAGAAATTAATGCTATAATAGCCAAACATACACAGCCTGTTTTTTGTTGAAAGTATGATAAAATCAACTAGTAAGAAGATATGCCTGTTATGGAATGTTAGTTGAAAGAGAGAGTCTGTAGTGGGCGTTTTCATAAACAGTTTTTCTCTTTTATTACAGCTCAGTCATTAACGCGTCTGACTATCAATCCAAGAATCGCGAATTCGACTCCTCGCCCGGCCAAATTCTCCATTATGAATGATATAGGACATTGTGTCTCATTATCATTCGTCTATAACTTTTGAATCAAGTAGGAACATTATCATCTGCTTACGGAGATGGATGTGCTCGAGTACTCGTTAACCTTCCAGGACCCCCAGGAAAGAGGAGTTAGGTTGACTGATTGTCTGTTAGCCTTTGATGGTACCAAACTGTCGCTTAATATCGCCATTGTAGAGCCATACTCTAACATTATAACAAATACCGGCAATTAGTTATTCAAAATTGAGCAAAAACAAATACGATATCTCGTCAGATCGATTAAAGTTACAAAGTAATTGACTTTGTTGAAACTAAAAAGTTCTGCTTAAATGATCAAATGGAGAACAAAGGCCATATACCAACAACAATATTCAACAATTATTCCACATTGACGTATGCATTGATCTCCGGGATTTTTCAGATTATTCCATGTCATGACTGATGCGAAGCAGTCAGTCTATTGGGAAATTGAAGGGGATGTTTGTAGTATATCCCTGTTTAGCTTATGAATATACCGGTAATCAAACAAAACTCTGTAATCAACATCTAATCAATATTAATTGAACAAATTAAGTATTTATCGTACATAAAAAACATAACGAAATATCGTTTTATGTGCTAAAATATTATATGAATAAGAATCGTACGACTCCAGTTGAGCTAACGCAGGCTATCAATTAAACACGCCGATAACCCATTCAGCGATCTATATTGTTTCCAGGCCACCATTTTCCATAGACAAGCGAACGGAATCTAAGTAAACACTGCATTGTATCACAGTGTATTTACTTGGACAAACAACGCTGTGTGGCGATAATCACTCTCGCGTCAGGTCAATTAACCGATATGCAAGGTTTTCTGACCATTTGGGTACCGTCAGCTGTAATGGTTAGCTGATCGCTCGGAACTAAACGAAATTTTATATGACAATATTGTAATTCTTAGCTTATGACTATAATCACCATATACTTAACGGTTAAACTTGGTCTTAACTTGATAAATGTCTTGAAATTTGCACAGATTATTCCATCATTAGTAAAAGGAAAACCTTTTGAACCGCAACGGCATAGACAAATAATGAAGCGCAACGATATAGACAAATAACGAAGGGCAATAGGTCAACACATATATGTCACGTGATATCTCCCGAATCAGGTCTACCAACCCCCAATGAAACAAAACATGGAATTCCTCGCCTGTCCCAGAAGTCTTAGCAATTGAACGCTTACTAAACTATGACGTCATTCAAACTTTCCCTAAAGCAACTGACCAATGATTGTTCTCAAATGTGCTGCTATTTAACGGATCCAGTCTGGAGAGCTTGACTCGTTGTATAGACTAAAGCGCAATGATATATAGATTAATAATGAGGCGTAAGCAGCGCAGGTGCGAGTGCAGTGAAGTTTCCACGTTTATGAAACTCTAATACAATTTAAACTCTTAAACTATTGAAGAAACTCGATTTAAACCATCGAAATAGCATATTCGAAGAAATTACTATAGCTGATATAAAAAGTATCTGGTGATAACATTATTAATGAAATAATACGACTATTTTAGTTATGAAATCAAACTAAGCAAATATTTTATGAAAGAACTCCGTAGTTTACACAGAGAACAAAGCGAGAATAATAAATATACATTTTAATCATGAAACTTCCATTCTAACACTCAATTATTGTTTTACTTCCGGGTCGGAAGTGAAAATATGGCTTGCCAGTCCGGGAATCATTGCGATTTCATTCAGTTTCATTTCGAGGCTGGGGTCACCTGTTTAGAAAGGGTATAAATAGCTGTGGAGTCAGTTATCGTAACACCAGAGGCCATTGAATGACACTAGGTTTAGATGTTATAAAGGGGCATCAGCTGCACTGTTAAGAACGATTCGCCCAACTGCCAGTGTGTTTGTTAGTGCATGTTATCATGTGAATGTACCAAGTGAACAATCAGTTGTGTCATATTGAACCAGACCTCTGATGATCGCTCACGTTACACAGTGAGCTACTAAGCTCTCAGTAATGAGCTAGCTATCATGAGCTAACAAGAGCTCACATTCTACTGAATATACACCTTGACCAAACTGTCTGCATTGCGATTAAGCTGGAATGAACCACTATATATATTAACGTATTAGCTTATTATCAGGTTATATATAACTGAGGGATTAACACGAATATTTTTTCATTCATTTATTTGAGCAGGCATCTCAGTCTAAATTGTTTTTTTCTTGCATAGTTTAACAGTTCACGCAACATTTTTATTATGTATTTCATATCGCGAATAACAACATAACTCCACGACTGGCTGGAATGAAATAAATTTCCACAAAATGTCGGAAACAGCAAATCCTTAAAATGTTTAAAAAAACGTATGAATATTAAAGCCAACACATCATCATTTTTCTACTTCGGCAACATACAATCTCAAATCTTACACACACGTCCTGGACTAGAGCGCAGTTCACTTAATCGCCATCTCTTTAAAACATAAAATAGATGGTCCTTTGTTGACCTTTGTTGAGCTTTGTTGACCTGTGGAATATCAAAATCTACTAGTCGTTTCATTTTTATTGTCCTAAATTTACTCAGACAAACTTAGTTTTCAAATTTCCAATGTCCACTTTCCCAGCAAAATCTCTTTTATGAATCTCTAGATTATTCACAACAAACAAACGAAATTATTTTCAGACATGTCCAGGAATTCTAGTATCTACCTAGACAGTTGCTTCTTGTGAATATTTTCTATTCTGTTAAACGGGCACTTAGGGTAGCCTGTACACGGTATTTCGAATCAGGTGAGCAAATAATGTCTCGCGCATCGTTTTAATATACTATCATCTCTCTTTTTTTATATCTTTATTCACTTTTCAAAAAAAAAAGTCATAGCATATCTCGATGGAGATAAATTAACATAAGATTTATTAAGCTTGTTTTCTGATCCTTTTTTGTGTACCCCTATGTATGTATACATGTGATATATAATAAAATAAATATTGTTTAAACAAACATAACTCCGTCACGTTACCGTATTAAACCCTTCCCTGTTTATACAAATTCAAATGTTATAGATGAGCTATATAAGTAACTAACGTTTACAGTATTAAACCCTCCCTGTTTATGCAAATTTAGATGTTATAGATGGGCTATATAAGTAACTAACGTTTACAGTATTAAACCCCTCCCTGTTAATGCAAATTCAGATGTTATAGATGGGCTATATAAGTAACTAACGTTTACAGTATTAAATGACAACATATGTACCATGTCTACTACATAAATTATATACTAAAGAAATTGTAAAAGGGGGTTAAATCAATATCAAGAAGAAGTCTATAAGAATTGTATTATTTCGTTCTAATCCTTTGTGCTATGAATCTTGTACTTGCTTATCTGTAAATACTGGAAATAAAATATGTTTGAATCAAAGCAATTTTGAAGAGTACCGGATTCACAATCTGAGGGTCGTATGTTCGTTCCTCCGCCGCAGCTATGTGTGGTATCCTTGAGCAAGACACATTTTCCGTATATTCTTAGTACTGATTTTACCCAGGTTGACCTCGAGGCTGAGTTGTCTAAGTTTTAATAATTTTTTTTTACAATCGATGTAAAATATAAGTTTACATGTTTAAAATGAATTACTTATAACACACTGTAAGTATCATTTTACAGAGTGAAACAATATTAGAGCTGGGTAACTGCTCTTTATCTTAGAGATAGAAACCAAGTTCTATCTCGTTCATGATTTTACATGGAAACGTCTTATTTATTGTCCGGCTTATTAAATAGGTTTCAGGAAATGATCACCGAGCATTTTGCACTGCTAATGACTTTGATTATGATTCAATGAATATCAAATTATTTTTTTCAAATAACAATCTAAAAAAGACCACACGACCAAGGAATTAACATAAACAAATGAAACCTGTGCTGATATATTCTTTTTTTATTCTATATAAACAGATTATCTTAAAAAATCATTTACTCCCTGAATATGTTTTGAGCGATGCAATCAAGTTATTTAATTTGATTAAACTGTTCGCGCCTGAAGTACATAAATACAGATTATTGCTATGGTGATATAATATCCGTTAGTGGTACTCGTTACACTAATGGTGATGAGGATGATGACTGTAAATCAGTTAAATTCATATTACTGCCTGCCTTACTGAAGTAGAGATAGTAACTGGAAAAATATTCTATATTAAGTGCACACAACAAGTGAATTACTGTGCGGGTGCAACAGCATTCACGTAAAACAGTAAAACATACTGTAATTGTTTGATATAAGGAGGAATATATTGAATGTTTTCGCTTGAAATTGTGTTAAATAGGACAACAGTTGCCGTTAGAAACGAACTATCAAACCCGTTAGATTGCACAAAATGCAAATCTAAAATATCTAATCTTGTTTTAGCGTCGACCCTATCTTCTTCCCTTGCAATGTTGCGGTAGGAATCAATAGGAATTGGATTAACCGGAAAGCCTTTCTTTGTAAATCAAGTGATAATAAAATTATTGTATAGAAATATTCTGATGGGTTTCGGTAAACATCTAACGATGCTTAGCAGAAGAGAGCGAATTACGAGTCGAGGGACCGCGATTGCTATTTAATTACGATTGATTTAATCGCCAGTCGCTGCAAAAGCTTTGGAAACTGTGTTTGTCTCTGTGTAGCCGGGTCCGGTTAGCTCAGTCTGATTATCAATTCATGGGTCGTGAGTTCGAATCCCTGACCGGTCACAGCCTCCACGAGGATATATATATATATGACATTGAGTCTAAGTGTCATTCGTATCTCACCACTGATTCAAGTCGGTAGCACGTCTGATTATCAATCAAGGGGTAGTAGGTTCGAATCCCCGGCCGGTCACAGTCTCCATGGTGATATATATATATACGACATTGAGTCTCAGTGTCATTCGTCTCTCACCACTGATTCAAGTGGGGATGTTATCAGTTACTTGCAGAAATACGTCAGCTCAGCTCTGCGCTCTGAGCTCAGCTCTGATTATCAGGGGTTACGAATTCGAATGCCCGGCCGGTCACCGTCTCCGTGATTGTTTGATTTTACGCTATTGTGTATCATTGTCATTTGTCTCTCATCAATGATTCAAGCGGGAAAGTTATCAGTAACTTGCGGAGATTGATGTCTTTGGGTACTGGTTAACCTTCCAGAATCCCAGAAAAAAGTGGCAGGTTAACTGATCGTGTTATTTCTCGATGGCATACACATGGCGCTAAATATCTAAACAAACAAACTCTGTGTTTACCACTGATAATAAAACATTCTTCTTTGAAATACACTGTGTTCACGTGCGTCCGTGCAAGGTAACGCTGCAATATATATTTTAAACAAAACGTTATTTCATATTTTTTGTTGCACAAACGAGGTTAATGTGGAAATATCCATGATTTCATCTTAATTGAAGGTGTAGCTCGAACCTGTTTTTAAGGGTTATTAATCCAAACTGCAGCATGAAGGAATAGTGTACAATAACTGGGGCATGCTAAGTATGAAATCAGTTAATTTTGTACAACTCCCTTTTCGTTCATTACAATTTATATAAATTAAACATTTAAATTGAAATGGAAACAAATAAGTGTAAATCACTCACCAATGATTCTTGTAAGTAAAATATTCGATTTATATATTTCCTTCAGCAGACCAAGGACTAAGTGTTTGGAATAGTCACAGTTTTGTGAAATTAAGCTCAGCTCATTGTATGTGTTTATCTGAATTACATCAGATTAGATTTTTGACTGATACCAGATTTCTAGGCAATTTTGTGTCATTTTCGAATTGTTGGTTCGAATCACATCGTGGGGGAATAGTTGACATATTATTACTCTGAAAATTGATAGGTACCATTGTACCATTGAATTTAAAAAGAAACACACACCAAACAACCTGGTCAATGTATGTTTTTTCCCTTTATAACTGCAGATCTTGATTCAGTAAAGAACTTGAGCCCAGACACATGCTGCAGATTTTGTTTTTTTTTCACTGTATTACATCATCACTTTAAAGCTAATGTTCCATTGGTGACTTAGTTTCTTCTTGAGTAAAATACAAAAAATTCCCGTATGTAAGAGAAACCAGATATCTGTAGACGGCAACGCGTCTGACTATCAATCCTGGAGTCGTATATTCGATCCCGGCCTGGCCACAGTCTCTGTGATGGTTGATATACGACATTTTGACTCATAATGAACCGTCTTTCAACTCTGATTCAATAGCTAAGTTTATCAGTTACTTTCATAGATAGGTGTGCGAGTTTCAGGCTCTCGGGAAAGAGTAGTTAGGTAAAGTGTTCGCCTGTTAGACCTCGATGACAATATTCAAACAAAACAAATGAACTCAGTTGCCTCAGTATTGCTCTCGTTACAAAGTGCTTGATTCATCTAGAGACATGTTACAGTCAGTTTGCTTTATTACTTTAAACTCGCATTATAATGATTAATCATTAGTTTTGATCTTTTTTTACAGCAATTGATAATATATATTAAGGTAAATCCATTATAAAACACAGCTTGCATTTCATGCAAATGCCACACATTATTTGGTACGTTCTAATCATAATAAACATATTGTAGAAAAAGTATCGTTTTAAACAATTATAGTTTATGAAATATTTATCAGACATAATGCTCTGATAAATCTACAATGTATTGAAGTTTTCTTTTTAATTTAAAATGTTTTCAATATACTTCAGTGAAATGTAATTGTACCGTCACCATGGGGACAATATCTATAGAAAATAACAGAACCAATACACATAAAATAAAGAATTTGAACATTCTGGATGGATCGTGTAATTATCCCACAGCAGGGCGTAATAGGAAAGCGTGTCTGTGTTATTGCAGTATATCACAGTAATTAAGTGATGTAACCACATCACTTAATTACAGTTGTAGTATTGCCCATTGAATTCCGACTTTTATAGACTATATACTTTAGACTATTATTCATAAACCGTACAATGTACTCCCGCTTTCCGATACACTATCATGACGGGTCTTCATTCTATCAAATTCCAGGGCCAATCGTAAGTACACGATCTAAGATTTCAATGGCGTAGTAATTTCCGAAAATATATTACATTCAGACAACACATGTTATTTACGCAAATGCTTTTTATTGTATTCGTGTACCTGAAAAGCGGTTTGGTTATCTGTATATATCAAACATAATTTACTTTTTGTTATTGTCTTTACACTATATTTTTGATGTGCTGGTGCGCTGAGTTATGAAATATTTACACTTTTTACCACCAGTGAGTTATATTAATCCAATATGTTTTAAGGACATAAATGTAAGGAAAATAACCTACCTAGTATTCATCAAATAGGACAATCGGCTGCAAAGTTAAGCTCGGAAAGAAACATAAAACCATATAAACTTTTGATACCAAATGGACCTTAACATTTGCCCTAAGAACTGTTTTTATTAAACAAAATTTAATAAAACATCTATGTAGAGTAACAGCCCGGAAGAGAAACGTTTGATCCTTGCGACGACCTTTGGAAGATTGGAACTATTCGAACATGTTGTTTTCGTGAGATGAACATTATTGACTGACATTTTTAAAATCGAAACACGCACTGCAAATTTACAGACTGGAATAGAATATGTGACGGATTTATGTTCGGGAAGTACACACAGACCCGTACATATGGACAAGCCTGGGGTTGTGGTTTCACTTTAAGGTTCATTAAACTGACGCCATGGTTATACTTTTTTTCAGAACAACTGTTGAAATCAAATATGTCTGTAGGCCTAATATTGTTAAAACCATATCGATAGACGCATTGTTGGCTGCTTTTAAAATCAGATAAGATAAAAACTTAAAACCTTTATGTGTATTTCTTAAACAACGTAGCTGTCTGTTAAGTCGATAATGGCCGCACTTAATTTAAGACCTCGGATTCCCGAAAGGGTTGTCAATCACGTGGTTGAATCCACCGAGTCGGAAATTCCCAAATATTTGTAAAACAAGTGACTTCCCCAGCAATTCATGAAATCAAGCTGGCTTCCTTAAAAGGTTTCCAAAACAAAGGTCAGCAAACTGGACGTACAGCGGGCGCAGTTGGCGTCACATACCCCACATGTTACAGAGGCGCGACCGAGGTGAGCTCATATCGTACCAAGCACGTTAAGTAAATAGCAACAACACTGGCAATTAGCAAAAGCTGGGTACCGGAAGTGATTTCACGGAGAGCATGCTTGACACCGGTTGTCCTTCTGACATTCAACTCAGAAGTATAAGAAAAAAGGGAAACCAAAGCATGAACTACGAAATTAGGAACACCTTGTCGATTCCCTGTGTGTCTGTAAATCAATCCACAAGTCATGATCGAAACAAGGAATGCAGTATAAATGCCTAATCAAATATTAGATGCAAAGGTCTGAAGACAACCCGAATCATATGGCTGTATTGGCCACCGCTACATACATATGTTTAAAATAAATCTTAGAACTACCGAAACACTGTTAGTCCTATCTTATTTTGTCCGAGTGAAAAGTTTACGTGAAATAAGAAACTGAGACAAATATACACATAAACAGCAGTACTGTTTCCTTGTTAGTTGTTCTTGGGCTCAGGCCTTCTATTCTAAGCATTGTCCCACAGCAGGACATTCGGGTCAGGCATTTCTATTACCTGCACCAAATCTACCAAATGAATTAAGCATATGGTAGATCCTATACGAGACGTGTTAAATTATAACAAAATTCATATATTTTGGCTGAAACTATTTATGTTGAGGTGGTTGATTTATAAGTATGGTTCAGGTGTACGCTATGGGACTTTGTACTTGTTAACGACCCGCCTGTTCCATTTATATATGTTTAAATGTCTGCGTCTATACAAACTGGCTAGTAAGTATTGATACCAACATCATCGACGATTGTCCTTACTACAAATACAGTTTTGTATAAGCGTTGGCGCTGTCAACGATGATCAAGTAAGTCTGAACTGTTTTTTTTCAGAATGGGGTTTAACAACATGTTCAACACATTTCAGGTTATGTATAGTATATCCAGTTTTAGAGGAAGACCTCAGAACGAATCTGAGTAAAACCACCGTCCTTCCGCAAGTAACTGGCAAACTTTCTCGCATAAAGTTTTACAGCGGACGGGACTCGAAGCTACGACCTTAGCGGTGCGAGGTAAGTGATCTTGATCCTGCGCCTTAGACCACTCGGCCACGAGTAACCATGAACGGACATAAGCTGTGGCCGGAATAATTTGCAAACAAGAAAACATAAGAGAGTGACCGTATCTAAAGTTGTGAGAACTTCTGGCCAGACCCATTCGCTTATACTGTTATATATATGACTGATGTGTACACGATGTAACGTAATATGTGTTTGTATGTCAGTAATATATGTTAAACTAAATCTAGACAAGAAAAACGATCGAAAGCAAACACACTAGATGTTTCCTAAGGGTTTACGGCTGAGGTTCAGAGGACACACACACACACGCAAAACCGAGATTCCCATATATTTTTTTCAAGTCCCTGTTTCGGTGCAGTGATATAAACATGCATTTGCACCTCTGGGGACCGCTTCTGAAATTTGCAGAACTGCGCATTGAACGCCTGGCTTAACATCTAAGCTCAAACCATGCATCTCTCTCTGACAAACATGTTTGCATATTCATAAACAAACCACACAATGTTAAAGACGCACTAACCGCGTTGAATCTACGTGCTTCATAAGTTGAAATGAACTCACCTTTCTCTCCGTAAAGTAATGAATAAAACTGTTGCAGGCAAATGTGGTTTTAGATATCACAGATTCTCAAATAATGGAATATGTCAGGCTACAAATTCAAATTAACTGTTCGGTTCTTCCAGAACTCATGTTTCTAAGTTTTATTACCGTATTCATTGACTTTTAATCTAAGCTTGGATGAAATTTGTGTCTATTCAAAGCAAGAGGATTGTCAATAAACGACAGGTATATAGATAGAGAATGATATCTAAGATGTAGTGAATGGCTAGAAAAGGGGAGGGGGGGGGGGCGATGGGGTTGAGCGGGGACGAATATAACTTGAGTTTGTATACCAAACATATATCTTCATACAGAAACTGCAGGAATGAACCATAGATGGTAATATTTTTATTAAATAGCGGGGACTGGCTGGCACCACATAAAAACACTTGTCGTGAAGATAGTAAATTATACAGAACAGCAATAATAATTATTGTATAAAAACGGTATTTCCGAGTCAGACGACGTCTGGTAGTTTGCAAGGAATTACAAAAGTTACAAAATGTATGTGCTACGGGCTTAAGCTTAAAACTAAAATCAGTGGTCATATTACGTGTATATCGCCCTATTGGTGCAAAAAGGTACCCAGTGCCTCATATTTCTTATACACTTGGTACCTTATTGCAATAATCGGAAGATATTTTGCGTTAACATATTAACACCTATTTCGTATGACTGTTTATATCTAAAGTACATGTTACGAGATGCACATATCTGATATGTGTATCATATTCTAAGTAAATGTCGTGGGCTGCATATATCAGACATGTTTGTTATATTTTGATGACATGAAGCGGACACATACATTTATTTTGTTATTAGTTGTATTTAAATATCTCAATCTCTCATAATGTTATTTTCGTTTTAAATACAAACATTTCTTATTTTGTTATGTAGTTCAAACGTTCATGCATCGAATGAAGATCTGAATTTCTCATATTGTTATGTACGATGAAACAGTTTAACATTAAGGCAGACCTCAATATCTCAAATTGTCATCGACGTTTCAACCGGCCAAAGTTATGGGGAGACTCGCCATACTGTTGCACTAACATTGATTTATTTCTCAATTAAATATTACAGTGTTTTTTTTATCTCAAACATTCCTGGTTTTACAATCAAACAATTTAAACAAATTGTTACCATAGGCGTTTAGGCTGTCAAATATTTGAAATAGATTTCTAGATGCAACGCATTCGTGAACATTTATTTCTGTCCAACAAATAAGGCTCTCGAATGATAAGCTGTCATTACTGTTTCGACGTTCAGACATTTTCGGACAGCTGTTGTACTGTCATTTATTGTTCAAAGGTTATAACAGGTTTCAACGTTCAAAGAAATAAGGCAGGTTTTGAATAGTTATGCTTCCATTAATTGGTGGTTCAACGTTCAATGGAATGAGGCAGATTTCGAATTGCTATGCTTCTATTGATTGCTTTTCAACGTTCAATGGAATAAGTCAGATTTCGAATAGTTATGCTTCCATTGATTGGTATTTCGGACAGCTGCTATACTGCCATTTTGTGTTCAAAGGTTTAAAACAGATCTCGAATAGTTATGCTTCCATTGATTGCTGTTTCAACGTTCAACGGAATAAGGTAGATTTCGAATTGTTATGCTTTCATTGATTGGTTATTCAACGTTCAATGGACTGAGGCAGATTTCGAATAGATATGCTTCCATTGATAAGTGTTTAAAATTCAATGGAATGAGGTAGATTTCGAATTGCTAGGATTCAAGTGATTGGTATTTCAACGTTCAATGAAATAAGGCAGATTTCGAATTGTTATGCTATCATTACTTAACACCAGGCTATCATTGGTACGATATACCCGTACTGTTAAATATTATGTAAACTCGTATATTGCAATCATTGGCGTTTGTATATATATATACATACTTTACTTTATAATCAAACATAAACATGTATATTTCGAATCATCATTTACTTTTACTTGCCGGGCCCGATTAGCTCAGTCGGTTACACGTCTGACTATCAATCCAGGGGTCGTGAGTTCGAATCCCCCGCCCGGCAACAGTCTCAGTGACGATTGATATACGACATTTTGTCTCATTATCATTCGTCTCTCACCATTGATTCAAGTGGGAAAGTTATCAGTTACTTGCGGAGATGGGGGGTGCTCGAGTACTGGTTAATCCCAGGAAACAGTGGTTAGGTTAAATGATCGTCTGTTAGCCTACGATGGCATAAAAATGACGCTAAATTTTCAATCAATCAATCAATCAATCAATCAATCATTAATTTAACTTACTAACCTACGTGCAAGCATTGACAGTTTGATGATCAAACATTTAAGACAAATCTCGAACAGTCGTTGCCTTTCTTCTTTCAATAATTTAAGATAAATCGCGATATTTCATTCAACCATTGACGCTTATTTAGTGAACGATTTGAACTGCAGCGGTGGTCTAGTCGTAGAGCGTCTGCCTCACATGCTGAAGTCCATGGGTTCGAGCTCCGGCCGCGTCATACCAAAGACTTAAACATGATACTAGAAGCGTTCTCACTTTGTTGGCGTTTAGCATTAAGAGGATAGTTCTATGTCTGATCAGCCCGGTGTCAGTATAATGTGACTGCGGCATAATACTCCAGTGTCTCAAGTAGACGCGGCGGCGATATTACTGACAAATTATTAAAAGCGGCGCATAACACCATAAAACAGCAGCAGCAACAACAATAACAACAACATCTCGATCAACATTTTAAGATAAATCTCAAATATATTTCTATCACTGAGATTTCCTCAGCCAGTAATTGATTGAATCGAGATGTCATGCTATCCCTGGCATATTAACATCTGCGGTACGGTCATACAAGTGTACGGCAGAATGTCGTAACATTTGCAATTATTGCACGTGGTGAAATCGTAATACTTTAAGCGAGGCGTGTGCTATATTCCGGTAACACATACTTAAACAGCGTGTTGTGTTCCGGCGACGCACCAGTTTATTTTTCGAATAGGAGAAAGCGCTCAAAGATAATATTAATATAGCCAATGTAGAGTTTAGAAGAAATCTCCGGTAGCAGGTCTGTAAAAGCATGGAATTAAATGCCTGTCCTACAATTCATAGCAGTTGAACGTTCAATAAAATGTGAAGTCATAAAATGTTCAGTTGAAACAACTGACCAATCAACGTGCTCAAAAGTGGCTTTCCAAGAATTGCTTTGCAACGAACCCATTAGGGAAAACTGGGTCCGTACATCAGACTACGCCAAGGCTTGTTTGGAGAGTACATTATTTGGGCACATGGAATTAATTCGGAACAAAAGATAATCCGCAAACAATGTTAATATATGTATTATATTTTTTTTTTCTCGAGACAACATTATCATATGTATCGTTATGTTTTTTAATTCAAGAGGAAATGTCAATGCCCGCAATAACCCAAAACGTACAACCCCTCGCTTTTACGATACTCCGTCATTATATTAACCGATTCTGTGGCGAGCTCTGTTTCATCATGAAGTACGTCAGGAATCATAAAAAGTATTTTTGAAAGTGTTTAATAATAATGTAGTGTTGTTTATATTCTGTTTGAACGATTCGTCGCTTTCGTGAACATGTATATAAAACGTGGGTTATAGTTCAATAATACACTTTGGAGAGAAGAGAACTTGTTGGGGTGAGGGAGTGGGGTGAAAAACTTTCGCCGTAAGCAAATCAATTATTTCAAAACACATAAAGCAAAATAAATCGTTCATAAAATATATACAAAGGTAACAATTTCAATTTTAAACAAAAGTGAAGTGAACAAATTATAAATAATCGTTACAGTAAAAGCATCGTGCAAACATTTATTACATGTCTCGATAAAGCCAGACATTTTAATGATCCATTTTCTCATTTCAGGCTTATGTTGTTTTTTACGTCCGACTCTGAGTATGTGCTTCACTTACAGAATCGGTATCTTCTAGAATCGGTATCTTCCTAAAATCGGTATCTTCTAGAATCGGTATCTTCCTAGAATCGGTATCTTCTAGAATCGGTATCTTCCTAGAATCGGTATCTTCCTAGAATCGGTATCTTCCTAGAATCGGTATCTTCCTAGAATCGGTATCTTCTAGAATTGGTTTCTTCCTAGAATCGGTATCTTCTAGAATCGGTATCTTCCTAGAATCGGTATCTTCCTAGAATCGGTATCTTCCTAGAATCGGTATCTTCCTAGAATCGGTATCTTCAAGAATTGGTTTCTTCCTAGAATCGGTATCTTCCTAGAATCGGTATCTTCTAGAATCGGTATCTTCCTTGATCGATATCTTCCTAGGATTGATATCTTCCTAGAATCGGTACCTTCTAGAATCGGTATCTTCCTATAATCGATATTTTCCTAGAATCGATATCTTCCTAGAATCGATATCTTCCTAGAATCGATATCTTCCTAGAATCGGTATCTTCCTTTGAAGCATTTGGTATACACACTGCGATATCCGATGGCATAATAAACGGCACAAGACTGTCCTGATAAACATGTAACGATATAGATCAAAGGTCTTCTACAAAATATAAAAAAAATGGTTCTAAAATATATCGACCTTTTTTTGTTTTGTTTTAAACAACCATTACGAAATCTGTTATTTACGTTTAGCAATGTTTAATGCTAATTTTAGTAATAAAAACACATTTTTCCTTTAAGCGATGTTTTGTGTTTCTACTAGCAACGCACATCTTTTCTGTGTTTTTTTTTTTTTACTTTAAGCTATATTTTGTGTAACTATTAACAACGTAATCCCGTTAAAAATGTCTGAGACCCATGATGAATAGTCACACAAATATACAATTACAGATGTGGCAAAATAAATTGACTGTACAATATTTCAGACAACGGAGTGCTCAGTTAACAGAACTTTGAACACCTAAACCCAGAACATATCGGAGTGACACTTGGTTTACGTGTTATGTTGTCTTGCCACTCGAGAAGGTGCGTTATTATAACTGCATCTAAATTCAAATATTGTATTAACAGTTTATATGTTTGGAATATTTTCATCAGCAATATTAAATTATGATTGAAATATGTTACCTTCTCCACACAAATAAGGCGAAAATTACGAAACAGTGTTATGATTATATGACACTGAAATGAAGAAAACAAGGATATAATAATTGTGTTTATGTGCGTGCTTGTTCATGTGCAAATATGTGCGCGCGCGTGTGTGTTTGAGTGTGTGAGTGTGTGTGTGTGTGTGTGAGTGTGTGAGTGTGTGAATTTGTTAGTACGTCTGTGCGTTGTATTTAGTTGTACACATTTCACATGTAATTACTGCACCATTTGTTGTATCAATTATAAATATGCATAGTATGTTGTATCCTCATGGGTCTTATGGCCTATTGGAATTTCTGAATAAACGATATTATATATATATATGTATGTATAATCCTTCTTTACCCACTAGACCTGGCGGGAGCGAGCGACCATCGCTCCGCCCACTGGCCACGTTATTTCCCCAAGTACATACAATTTTATACGGGGTAATGTTACTTAAAGACAGTGTATTAGGAAACTGGTATCATTGGAACCAATATCGATCGCTGATTGGATTATAGACTTGTTTGATTGACAACCCCCGTCAGGTCATCTACCGAAAACAAGCTTAAGTGGCGAGTATGTATTTATTTTTAGCAGACTGTATTTCTGTCGACCTGTTGCTATTGTTTAAGTATTGCCTTAAATAACAATCAAGCAAACGGATTAGGGGACAAGTTCCAGCAACATTAATTACGGCCCATCCCTTCAACATACAATCATTAAAATCAAGTTGGCAAGTATAATATTTAACAGGATATAAGCCAAAAATTAAAGTAAACGAATTGATAAATGAAGAAAGAGCAAATTAGAAAATAAGAAAAAAAAAATGAAAAACCTGTTTGCCAACCTGTTTGGTGTACCAGGAGGATACAAAACATCAAATAAAACAAAATGGCGTCGCCAAATGTGTGAGATGTTTGATGTTTGATAAGATACCAAGTTTGATATAAACACAAAATACGATATCATATATGGTTTGTGTATATATATATGTATGTATTCATGAACAAAATTAAATATATGACATATATGAATTTGATATTGGTTCGACTAAATATTTTACAAAATTTTTGTTTGTTCGAACACGAATCAACAGTGACAAATGCCATCATTGGCCGAATTTGAGATAAATTTAAATTATAAAACAAGAAAAATTGGAAATTATTGGTGCGGCATACACAATAGATAATTCTTAAAGGAAATTAGCTACAAAATGTAAAAAAGTTTGAAATTTTTGGTGCGGCATATCTCACAATTATTAATCCCACACACGTGTCTGCGCCCATGTATAAGTGATAGAGTACAATACTTGTAATCAATTATTGAGGATAGAATGATAAGTAATGGTGCGGCTTGTCCAACAAATATTAATCCTGCCGCACCTATGTCTACTCCCATGTATAAGTGATAGAGTACAATACTCGTAATCAATTATTGAGGATAGAATGATAAGTTATGGTGCGGCTTGCCAACAAACATTAATCCTGCCGCACCCATGTCTACTCCCATGTATAAGTGATAGAGTACAATACTCGTAATCAATTATTGAGAGTAGAATGATAAGTTATGGTGCGGCTTGCCAACAAACATTAATCCTGCCGCACCCGTGGCTGCGCCTATGTATAAGTGATATAATACAATACTTGTAATCAATTATTGAGGGTAGAATGATTAGTTATGAGTGTAGAATACAATTAGTCACATTCTCATACAATCACACCACTGTCTCTGATTATGTTCAACGAACAGTATTCAATCAATAATTTGAGGGAATAATTTACGTTTATTCAGCTAAGTCTGTTGAAAACAATTGACTTTTGTATAAGAAATTTCTGTGTTTGATGTTTCAGTGTCTACTCTAATTTAAATCTAATAAGCATATCTCAGAGCAGAGCTAAAATTTGGAAATTGTATTGGAGTTTCCAACTAGGGTTATTTTCATTTTGTGAGAAAACAGATGCTCGGTAAATTAGGAAGGGAGAAAAATTGTTTGCACCTGCCTGAACACAATCAAACAACTACTTAACTCGATGTTATTAAATCCACAGGCAGGAGTAATGGACCTTGATTAGTTTACCATCCCCTTCTGATTTCTTCAGTTTGTTTTGTTACAAACGATGACTGAACATAAATTTGAAGAAAATAAAACAGAAAAAAACTCACATTGCTTTTTTAAAAAAAATATAGTGGTTTGGTGGGGAAGGGGACTAACCAAGGTGCGTTACTCCTGCCTGTGATTAAACCCTCCATTGTTTTCATGCTAACGCTGTTACAACTTCTGGCACTAGGTAGTCTAGAAGTTACCGATACGGTACTGGATATGGTGTCGTAACATTTGTCTCTGGCATTAATAATCACCATTAAAGCGTGTTTTAGATTTAAACTTTATTTTACATCGAGTATGAAAAAAGGTCTTACAACTTAGACAAACACGTTCTAAGTATTCCTGGGCAGAACCAGTACTACACATATGTGGATAAAGTGTTTCAATTAACGACAACTCACTACACACTCCACATAGCCGTGGCGGAGGATCGAACTTATGACACCCCATCATTGGTCCGATACTCTCTCTGAACCATACCATTCACTAGTCATATCCAAAGCAGATATCGTTGATGACGGTTAAATGACCACTGGCGTTTCTAGAATCTCCTGCCAGCGAATATACAAATTGTAAGCCAGAAACAAAGCGAACAACGGGATCGTTGTTTATTTTATTATCATTCACTTATAGATATAGGCAGAACATTTGATTTATATTGTAAACGATTGGTCGCTTTCATCATTATTTCATCCATTCAGTACGCTGTATATGACATTCTGGCATCAAGGAACGACATTTGAACGTAGTTAGAGCAACTCAAATACGAATTCCATGTTGATGTAATAGCCTACAGGTTTGAAATACAAGCTGCGTTAATCAAGACAGTTTCAGTACCGATATGGTATGCATGGAACATATTATCACTGAACTTCTTGTTATATCGAATTTTTAATTAAACGCAGCTCCGTATTTCTCTAAGCTTGTATCGGAACAGATATAGATCGATACGATCGTAATTAATTTCAAATAACCATTTTCCGGAGTTTGACAATGACATCTACGATCAAAGCGTATGCAAAGCACGGGTAATTGGACATGATGAAAACGCTCCTCCCACCGATTTCAGTAGCATCATGCGGTCATTTCCTTTCCTTTCTTCTTGATAATTGTTGCGAAATCATTGAATTAAGAATCTTAGTACAAACCCATTGTTGCGTGTTAATGTTTGGTTGTAATTTGTAAGTGACTTAAATGAAACATACTGTACCTATAGCACCCACGCATATGTACATATTTTATCAAGATAAGTATTTTGATATAATATATGAATCACAACTCAACAATATTTGTAGTACCAACACGGAACAGACAATATTTATACTACATTTGACTTTACAAGTCCTTCATTGGCAGATGAATAAGGTAGAAATGTATCTATAATACCCTCATCACAGGAAATTACAAGAAACGAGTTAAAGAAACACATTTATAAAATAATATAACAGATCACTAACCAGAAGCGGCTGGTTGACAGAAACATATTTATAAAAGTCACACAAACTCTCTAATCAGGAACGGTTTATAGATTGACAGAAACATACAATAAAATTTACACCAACTCTCATCAGGAACGGTTTATAGGTTGATAGAAACCTATTAATAAAATACACACCAACTCTCACCAGGAAGAATTATAGATCGACAGAAACCTATTTATAAAATCCACACCAACTCTCTCATCAAGAACGGTTTATAGATTGACAGAAACCTATTTATAAAATCCACACCAACTCTCTCATCAGGAACGGTTTATAGATTGACAGAAACCTATTTTAAAATCCACACCAACTCTCTCATCAGGAACGGTTTATAGATTGACAGAAACCTATTTATAAAATCCACACCAACTCTCATCAGGAACGGTTTATAGGTTGACAGAAACCTATTTATACAATCCACACCAACTCTCTCCTCAGGAAGGTTTATAGATTGACAGAAACCTATTTTAAAATCGACACCAACTCTCTCATCAGGGACGGTTTATAGATTGACAGAAACCTATTTATAAAATCCACACTAACTCTCATCAGGAATGGTTTATAGATTGACAGAAACCTATTTATAAAATCCACACCAACTCTCATCACGAACGGTTTATAGATTGACAGAGACCTATTTATAAAATCCACACCAACTCTCATCAGGAACGGTTTATAGATTGACAGAAACCTATTTATAAAATCCACACCAACTCTCATCAGGAACGGTTGATAGATTGACAGAAACATATTTATAAAATCCACACCTACTCTCATCAGGAACGGTTTATAGATTGACAGAAACCTATTTTAAAAAACAAACACCAACTCTCTCATCAGAAACGGTTTATAAATTGACAGAAACATGTTTATAAAATCAAATACAACTCTCTCATCAGGAATGGTTTACTGACTGACAGATACATATTTATTTAAAACCCACCAAGTGTTGTTCAAACTGTTGGTAGCATTGCAGAAAAGAGTTGCTATACCCCACCAAGGTCATTAAAAACATATTTAGAAGTCCCACCGACTAAATCCCTCATTAGGAACGGTAGACAGAAACATAGTTATACTACTCCCACCAAGTCCTTCACCAGAAATGGTTTCTAGATATATATAAACAAATTTATGAAATTCCTACAAATCCCTCACCTTTAACGGATTGTAGATTGATGGAAAATATTTATAATACCACCACCAAGTCCATTACCAAAAACTGTTAGAAATCTGATAAAAAACTAGACAAAACTCTCAATAAGGTCATTTTTCTCACCAGGACTGGTTTGTGGATTGATAGAAGCATATTTATAGTACTCCCACCACGTCCTTCACTAGAAATTGGTTGTGGATTGATAGAAGCATATTTATAGTACTCCCACCACGTCCTTCACTAGAAATGGGTTGTGGAGTGATAGAAACATATTTATAATAACCCCATGAAATCCCTGAACAGGAATGGCATGTGGATTGGAAGAAACTTATCTATAATACCCCGATAATGTCCTTCACCAGGAAAGAATATATCGAAATACATTTGTGTATATAATGATTAATTTATTGAATATTTAATTCATTTTTATGCCATCGAGGGCTAACAGACGATCATTTACCTAACCACTGTTTCCTGGGATTAACCAGTACTCAAGCCCACCCCTTCTCCGCAAATAACTGATAACTTTCCCACTTGAATCAGTGGTGAGAGAAGAATGATAATAAGACGCAATATCGTATATCATTCATCACGGAGACTGTTGCCGGGCGGGGGATTCGAACACGCAACCCCTGGATTGATAGTCAGACGCGTAACCGTCTGAGCTAATCGGGCCTGGCTTTGTGTATATAAACCGACGATGAGTATATAAACCTATTGGCATATATGCATCGCTAGTGAGCGTATAGAGGTATGTATTTGTATATAACGGATATGAGTATATAACTAGTATGAAGTATATGCATCGCTAGTGAGCGTATAGAGGTATGTATTTGTATATAACGGATATGAGTATATAACTAGTATGAAGTATATGCCTGGCTAGTGAGCGTATAGAGGTGTATATTTGTATATAACGGATATGAGTATATAACTAGTATGAAGTATATGCCCGGCTAGTGAGCATATAGTGGTGTATATTTGTATATAACGGATATGAATATATAACTAGTATGAAGTATATGCCTCGCTAGTGAGCATATAGTGGTGTATATTTGTATATAACGGATATGAGTATATAACTAGTATGAAGTATATGCCCGGCTAGTGAGCATATAGTGGTGTATATTTGTATATAACGGATATGAGTATATAACTAGTATGAAGTATATGCCCGGCTAGTGAGCGTATAGAGGTGTATATTTGTATATAACGGATATGAATATATAACTAGTATGAAGTATATGCCAGGCTAGTGAGTATATAGTGGTGTATATTTGTATATAACGGATATGAGTATATAACTAGTATGAAGTATATGCCCGGCTAGTGAGCATATAGTGGTGTATATTTGTATTTAACGGATATGAGTATATAACTAGTATGAAGTATATGCCCGGCTAGTGAGCGTATAGAGGTATGTATTTGTATATAAAGGATATGAGTATATAACTAGTATGAAGTATATGCCCGGCTAGTGAACATATAGTGGTGTATATTTGTATATAACGGATATGAGTATATAACTAGTATGAAATATATGCCCGGCTAGTGAACATATAGTGGTGTATATTTGTATATAACGGATATGAGTATATAACTAGTATGAAGTATATGCCCGGCTAGTGAACATATAGTGGTGTATATTTGTATATAACGGATATGAGTATATAACTAGTATGAAGTATATGCCCGGCTAGTGAACATATAGTGGTGTATATTTGTATATAAAGGATATGAGTATATAACTAGTATGAAGTATATGCCCGGCTAGTGAGCGTTTAGAGGTATGTATTTGTATATAACGGATATGAGTATATAACTAGTATGAAGTATATGCTTGGCTAGTGAGCGTATAGAGGTGTATATTTGTATATAACGGATATGAATATATAACTAGTATGAAGTATATGCCTAGCTAGTGAGCGTATAGAGGTATGTATTTGTATATAACGGATATGAGTATATAACTAGTATGAAGTACATGCATCGGTAGTGAGCGTATAGAGGTGTATATTTGTATATAACGGATATGAGTATATAACTAGTATGAAGTATATGCCCGGCTAGTGAGCATATAGTGGTGTATATTTGTATATAACGGATATGAGTATATAACTAGTATGAAGTATATGCCCGGCTAGTGAGCGTTTAGAGGTATGTATTTGTATATAACGGATATGAGTATATAACTAGTATGAAGTATATGCTTGGCTAGTGAGCGTATAGAGGTGTATATTTGTATATAACGGATATGAATATATAACTAGTATGAAGTATATGCCTCGCTAGTGAGCGTATAGAGGTATGTATTTGTATATAACGGATATGAGTATATAACTAGTATGAAGTACATGCATCGGTAGTGAGCGTATAGAGGTGTATATTTGTATATAACGGATATGAATATATAACTAGTATGAAGTATATGCCAGGCTAGTGAGCATATAGTGGTGTATATTTGTATATAACGGATATGAATATATAACTAGTATGAAGTATATGCCCGGCTAGTGAGCGTATAGAGGTGTATATTTGTATATAACGGATATGAGTATATAACTAGTATGAAGTATATGCCCGGCTAGTGAGCGTATAGTGGTGTATATTTGTATATAACGGATATGAGTATATAACTAGTATGAAGTATATGCCCGGCTAGTGAGCGTATAGAGGTGTATATTTGTATATAACGGATATGAGTATATAACTAGTATGAAGTATATGCCCGGCTAGTGAGCGTATAGAGGTGTATATTTGTATATAACGGATATGAGTATATAACTAGTATGAAGTATATGCCCGGCTAGTGAGCGTATAGAGGTATGTATTTGTATATAACGGATATGAGTATATAACTAGTATGAAGTATATGCCTCGCTAGTGAGCGTATAGAGGTGTATATTTGTATATAACGGATATGAATATATAACTAGTATGAAGTATATGCCCGGCTAGTGAACATATAGAGGTATGTGTTTGTATATAACGGATATGAATATATAACTAGTATGAAGTATATGCCTCGCTAGTGAGCGTATAGAGGTGTATATTTGTATATAACGGATATGAATATATAACTAGTATGAAGTATATGCCCGGCTAGTGAGCGTATAGAGGTGTATATTTGTATATAACGGATATGAGTATATAACTAGTATGAAGTATATGCCCGGCTAGTGAGCATATAGTGGTGTATATTTGTATATAACGGATATGAGTATATAACTAGTATGAAGTATATGCCCGGCTAGTGAGCGTATAGAGGTGTATATTTGTATATAACGGATATGAGTATATAACTAGTATGAAGTATATGCCCGGCTAGTGAGCGTATAGAGGTGTATATTTGTATATAACGGATATGAATATATAACTAGTATGAAGTATATGCCTCGCTAGTGAGCGTATAGAGGTATGTGTTTGTATATAACAGAAATGAATATATAACTAGTATGAAGTATATGCCCGGCTAGTGAACATATAGAGGTATGTGTTTGTATATAACGGATATGAATATATAACTAGTATGAAGTATATGCCTCGCTAGTGAGCGTATAGAGGTGTATATTTGTATATAACGGATATGAGTATATAACTAGTATGAAGTATATGCCAGGCTAGTGAGCGTATAGAGGTGTATATTTGTATATAACGGATATGAGTATATAAGTAGTATGAAGTATATGCCCGGCTAGTGAGCGTATAGAGGTGTATATTTGTATATAACGGATATGAATATATAACTAGTATGAAGTATATGCCCGGCTAGTGAGCGTATAGAGGTGTATATTTGTATATAACGGATATGAGTATATAACTAGTATGAAGTATATGCCTCGCTAGTGAGCGTATAGAGGTGTATATTTGTATATAACGGATATGAATATATAACTAGTATGAAGTATATGCCCGGCTAGTGAGCGTATAGAGGTGTATATTTGTATATAACGGATATGAGTATATAACTAGTATGAAGTATATGCCTCGCTAGTGAGCGTATAGAGGTGTATATTTGTATATAACGGATATGAGTATATAACTAGTATGAAGTATATGCCAGGCTAGTGAGCGTATAGAGGTGTATATTTGTATATAACGGATATGAGTATATAACTAGTATGAAGTATATGCCCGGCTAGTGAGCGTATAGAGGTGTATATTTGTATATAACGGATATGAATATATAACTAGTATGAAGTATATGCCTCGCTAGTGAGCGTATAGAGGTGTATATTTGTATATAACGGATATGAATATATAACTAGTATGAAGTATATGCCCGGCTAGTGAGCGTATAGAGGTGTATATTTGTATATAACGGATATGAGTATATAACTAGTATGAAGTATATGCCTCGCTAGTGAGCGTATAGAGGTGTATATTTGTATATAACGGATATGAATATATAACTAGTATGAAGTATATGCCCGGCTAGTGAGCGTATAGAGGTATGTATTTGTATATAACGGATATGAATATATAACTAGTATGAAGTATATGCCTCGCTAGTGAGCGTATAGAGGTGTATATTTGTATATAACGGATATGAGTATATAACTAGTATGAAGTATATGCCCGGCTAGTGAGCGTATAGAGGTATGTATTTGTATATAACGGATATGAATATATAACTAGTATGAAGTATATGCCTCGCTAGTGAGCGTATAGAGGTGTATATTTGTATATAACGGATATGAGTATATAACTAGTATGAAGTATATGCCCGGCTAGTGAGCGTATAGAGGTATGTATTTGTATATAACGGATATGAATATATAACTAGTATGAAGTATATGCCTCGCTAGTGAGCGTATAGAGGTATGTATTTGTATATAACGGATATGAATATATAACTAGTATGAAGTATATGCCTCGCTAGTGAGCGTATAGAGGTGTATATTTGTATATAACGGATATGAGTATATAACTAGTATGAAGTATATGCCCGGCTAGTGAGCGTATAGAGGTATGTATTTGTATATAACGGATATGAATATATAACTAGTATGAAGTATATGCCTCGCTAGTGAGCGTATAGAGGTGTATATTTGTATATAACGGATATGAGTATATAACTAGTATGAAGTATATGCCCGGCTAGTGAGCGTATAGAGGTATGTATTTGTATATAACGGATATGAATATATAACTAGTATGAAGTATATGCCTCGCTAGTGAGCGTATAGTGGTGTATATTTGTATATAACGGATATGAGTATATAACTAGTATGAAGTATATGCCCGGCTAGTGAGCGTATAGAGGTATGTATTTGTATATAACGGATATGAATATATAACTAGTATGAAGTATATGCCCGGCTAGTGAGCGTATAGAGGTATGTATTTGTATATAACGGATATGAATATATAACTAGTATGAAGTATATGCCTCGCTAGTGAGCGTATAGAGGTGTATATTTGTATATAACGGATATGAGTATATAACTAGTATGAAGTATATGCCCGGCTAGTGAGCGTATAGAGGTATGTGTTTGTATATAACAGAAATGAATATATAACTAGTATGAAGTATATGCCCGGCTAGTGAACATATAGAGGTATGTGTTTGTATATAACGGATATGAATATATAACTAGTATGAAGTATATGCCTCGCTAGTGAGCGTATAGAGGTGTATATTTGTATATAACGGATATGAATATATAACTAGTATGAAGTATATGCCTCGCTAGTGAGCGTATAGAGGTGTATATTTGTATATAACGGATATGAATATATAACTAGTATGAAGTATATGCCAGGCTAGTGAGCGTATAGAGGTGTATATTTGTATATAACGGATATGAGTATATAACTAGTATGAAGTATATGCCCGGCTAGTGAGCGTATAGAGGTGTATATTTGTATATAACGGATATGAATATATAACTAGTATGAAGTATATGCCTCGCTAGTGAGCGTATAGAGGTATGTGTTTGTATATAACGGATATGAGTATATAACTAGTATGAAGTATATGCCCGGCTAGTGAACATATAGTGGTGTATATTTGTATATAACGGATATGAGTATATAACTAGTATGAAGTATATGCCCGGCTAGTGAGCGTATAGAGGTGTATATTTGTATATAACGGATATGAGTATATAACTAGTATGAAGTATATGCCAGGCTAGTGAGCGTATAGAGGTGTATATTTGTATATAACGGATATGAGTATATAACTAGTATGAAGTATATGCCAGGCTAGTGAGCGTATAGAGGTGTATATTTGTATATAACGGATATGAATATATAACTAGTATGAAGTATATGCCTCGCTAGTGAGCGTATAGAGGTATGTGTTTGTATATAACGGATATGAGTATATAACTAGTATGAAGTATATGCCAGGCTAGTGAGCGTATAGTGGTGTATATTTGTATATAACGGATATGAGTATATAACTAGTATGAAGTATATGCCAGGCTAGTGAGCGTATAGTGGTGTATATTTGTATATAACGGATATGAGTATATAACTAGTATGAAGTATATGCCCGGCTAGTGAGCGTATAGAGGTGTATATTTGTATATAACGGATATGAGTATATAACTAGTATGAAGTATATGCCAGGCTAGTGAGCGTATAGAGGTGTATATTTGTATATAACGGATATGAATATATAACTAGTATGAAGTATATGCCTCGCTAGTGAGCGTATAGAGGTATGTGTTTGTATATAACGGATATGAGTATATAACTAGTATGAAGTATATGCCCGGCTAGTGAACATATAGTGGTGTATATTTGTATATAACGGATATGAGTATATAACTAGTATGAAGTATATGCCCGGCTAGTGAGCATATAGTGGTGTATATTTGTATATAACGGATATGAGTATATAACTAGTATGAAGTATATGCCCGGCTAGTGAGCGTATAGAGGTATGTATTTGTATATAACGGATATGAGTATATAACTAGTATGAAGTATATGCCCGGCTAGTGAACATATAGTGGTGTATATTTGTATATAACGGATATGAATATATAACTAGTATGAAGTATATGCCTCGCTAGTGAGCGTATAGAGGTATGTATTTGTATATAACGGATATGAGTATATAACTAGTATGAAGTACATGCATCGGTAGTGAGCGTATAGAGGTGTGTATTTGTATATAACGGATATGAGTATATAACTAGTATGAAGTATATGCCCGGCTAGTGAACATATAGTGGTGTATATTTGTATATAACGGATATGAGTATATAACTAGTATGAAGTATATGCCCGGCTAGTGAGCGTATAGAGGTGTATATTTGTATATAACGGATATGAGTATATAACTAGTATGAAGTATATGCCCGGCTAGTGAGCGTATAGAGGTATGTATTTGTATATAACGGATATGAGTATATAACTAGTATGAAGTATATGCCCGGCTAGTGAGCGTATAGAGGTATGTATTTGTATATAACGGATATGAGTATATAACTAGTATGAAGTATATGCCCGGCTAGTGAACATATAGTGGTGTATATTTGTATATAACGGATATGAGTATATAACTAGTATGAAGTATATGCCCGGCTAGTGAGCGTATAGAGGTGTATATTTGTATATAACGGATATGAGTATATAACTAGTATGAAGTATATGCCCGGCTAGTGAGCGTATAGAGGTATGTATTTGTATATAACGGATATGAGTATATAACTAGTATGAAGTATATGCCCGGCTAGTGAACATATAGTGGTGTATATTTGTATATAACGGATATGAGTATATAACTAGTATGAAGTATATGCCCGGCTAGTGAGCGTATAGAGGTGTATATTTGTATATAACGGATATGAGTATATAACTAGTATGAAGTATATGCCCGGCTAGTGAGCGTATAGAGGTATGTATTTGTATATAACGGATATGAGTATATAACTAGTATGAAGTATATGCCCGGCTAGTGAGCGTATAGTGGTGTATATTTGTATATAACGGATATGAGTATATAACTAGTATGAAGTATATGCCCGGCTAGTGAGCGTATAGAGGTATGTATTTGTATATAACGGATATGAGTATATAACTAGTATGAAGTATATGCCCGGCTAGTGAGCGTATAGAGGTATGTATTTGTATATAACGGATATGAGTATATAACTAGTATGAAGTATATGCCCGGCTAGTGAACATATAGTGGTGTATATTTGTATATAACGGATATGAGTATATAACTAGTATGAAGTATATGCCCGGCTAGTGAGCGTATAGAGGTGTATATTTGTATATAACGGATATGAGTATATAACTAGTATGAAGTATATGCCCGGCTAGTGAGCGTATAGAGGTGTATATTTGTATATAACGGATATGAGTATATAACTAGTATGAAGTATATGCCTCGCTAGTGAGCGTATAGAGGTGTATATTTGTATATAACGGATATGAGTATATAACTAGTATGAAGTTTATGCCCGGCTAGTGAGTATATAGTGGTGTATATTTGTATATAACGGATATGAGTATATAACTAGTATGAAGTATATGCCCGGCTAGTGAACATATAGTGGTGTATATTTGTATATAACGGATATGAGTATATAACTAGTATGAAGTATATGCCCGGCTAGTGAGCGTATAGAGGTGTATATTTGTATATAACGGATATGAGTATATAACTAGTATGAAGTATATGCCTCGCTAGTGAGCGTATAGAGGTATGTGTTTGTATATAACGGATATGAGTATATAACTAGTATGAAGTATATGCCCGGCTAGTGAACATATAGTGGTGTATATTTGTATATAACGGATATGAGTATATAACTAGTATGAAGTATATGCCCGGCTAGTGAGCATATAGTGGTGTATATTTGTATATAACGGATATGAGTATATAACTAGTATGAAGTATATGCCCGGCTAGTGAGCGTATAGAGGTGTATATTTGTATATAACGGATATGAATATATAATTAGTATGAAGTATATGCCTCGCTAGTGAGCGTATAGAGGTGTATATTTGTATATAACGGATATGAGTATATAACTAGTATGAAGTATATGCCCGGCTAGTGAGCATATAGTGGTGTATATTTGTATATAACGGATATGAGTATATAACTAGTATGAAGTATATGCCTCGCTAGTGAGCGTATAGAGGTGTATATTTGTATATAACGGATATGAGTATATAACTAGTATGAAGTATATGCCCGGCTAGTGAGCGTATAGAGGTGTATATTTGTATATAACGGATATGAGTATATAACTAGTATGAAGTATATGCCCGGCTAGTGAGCATATAGTGGTGTATATTTGTATATAACGGATATGAGTATATAACTAGTATGAAGTATATGCCCGGCTAGTGAGCATATAGTGGTGTATATTTGTATATAACGGATATGAGTATATAACTAGTATGAAGTATATGCCCGGCTAGTGAGCGTATAGAGGTGTATATTTGTATATAACGGATATGAATATATAACTAGTATGAAGTATATGCCTCGCTAGTGAGCATATAGTGGTGTATATTTGTATATAACGGATATGAGTATATAATTAGTATGAAGTATATGCCTCGCTAGTGAGCGTATAGAGGTGTATATTTGTATATAACGGATATGAGTATATAACTAGTATGAAGTATATGCCCGGCTAGTGAGCATATAGTGGTGTATATTTGTATATAACGGATATGAGTATATAATTAGTATGAAGTATATGCCTCGCTAGTGAGCGTATAGAGGTGTATATTTGTATATAACGGATATGAGTATATAACTAGTATGAAGTATATGCCCGGCTAGTGAGCATATAGTGGTGTATATTTGTATATAACGGATATGAGTATATAACTAGTATGAAGTATATGCCTCGCTAGTGAGCGTATAGAGGTGTATATTTGTATATAACGGATATGAGTATATAACTAGTATGAAGTATATGCCCGGCTAGTGAGCGTATAGAGGTGTATATTTGTATATAACGGATATGAATATATAACTAGTATGAAGTATATGCCTCGCTAGTGAGCATATAGTGGTGTATATTTGTATATAACGGATATGAGTATATAATTAGTATGAAGTATATGCCTCGCTAGTGAGCGTATAGAGGTGTATATTTGTATATAACGGATATGAGTATATAACTAGTATGAAGTATATGCCCGGCTAGTGAGCATATAGTGGTGTATATTTGTATATAACGGATATGAGTATATAACTAGTATGAAGTATATGCCTCGCTAGTGAGCGTATAGAGGTGTATATTTGTATATAACGGATATGAGTATATAACTAGTATGAAGTATATGCCCGGCTAGTGAGCATATAGTGGTGTATATTTGTATATAACGGATATGAGTATATAACTAGTATGAAGTATATGCCTCGCTAGTGAGCGTATAGAGGTGTATATTTGTATATAACGGATATGAATATATAACTAGTATGAAGTATATGCCCGGCTAGTGAACATATAGTGGTGTATATTTGTATATAACGGATATGAGTATATAACTAGTATGAAGTATATGCCCGGCTAGTGAGCGTATAGAGGTGTATATTTGTATATAAAGGATATGAATATATAACTAGTATGAAGTATATGCCCGGCTAGTGAGCATATAGTGGTGTATATTTGTATATAACGGATATGAGTATATAACTAGTATGAAGTATATGCCTCGCTAGTGAGCGTATAGTGGTGTATATTTGTATATAACGGATATGAATATATAACTAGTATGAAGTATATGCCCGGCTAGTGAGCGTATAGAGGTGTATATTTGTATATAACGGATATGAGTATATAACTAGTATGAAGTATATGCCCGGCTAGTGAGCGTATAGTGGTGTATATTTGTATATAACGGATATGAATATATAACTAGTATGAAGTATATGCCAGGCTAGTGAGCGTATAGTGGTGTATATTTGTATATAAAGGATATGAGTATATAACTAGTATGAAGTATATGCCAGGCTAGTGAGCGTATAGTGGTGTATATTTGTATATAAAGGATATGAGTATATAACTAGTATGAAGTATATGCCTCGCTAGTGAGCGTATAGAGGTGTATATTTGTATATAACGGATATGAGTATATAACTAGTATGAAGTATATGCCCGGCTAGTGAGCATATAGTGGTGTATATTTGTATATAACGGATATGAGTATATAACTAGTATGAAGTATATGCCTCGCTAGTGAGCGTATAGAGGTGTATATTTGTATATAACGGATATGAATATATAACTAGTATGAAGTATATGCCCGGCTAGTGAACATATAGTGGTGTATATTTGTATATAACGGATATGAGTATATAACTAGTATGAAGTATATGCCCGGCTAGTGAGCGTATAGAGGTGTATATTTGTATATAAAGGATATGAATATATAACTAGTATGAAGTATATGCCTCGCTAGTGAGCATATAGAGGTGTATATTTGTATATAACGGATATGAGTATATAACTAGTATGAAGTATATGCCTCGCTAGTGAGCGTATAGTGGTGTATATTTGTATATAACGGATATGAATATATAACTAGTATGAAGTATATGCCCGGCTAGTGAGCGTATAGAGGTGTATATTTGTATATAACGGATATGAGTATATAACTAGTATGAAGTATATGCCCGGCTAGTGAGCGTATAGTGGTGTATATTTGTATATAACGGATATGAATATATAACTAGTATGAAGTATATGCCAGGCTAGTGAGCGTATAGTGGTGTATATTTGTATATAAAGGATATGAGTATATAACTAGTATGAAGTATATGCCAGGCTAGTGAGCGTATAGTGGTGTATATTTGTATATAACGGATATGAATATATAACTAGTATGAAGTATATGCCAGGCTAGTGAGCGTATAGTGGTGTATATTTGTATATAAAGGATATGAGTATATAACTAGTATGAAGTATATGCCCGGCTAGTGAGCATATAGTGGTGTATATTTGTATATAACGGATATGAGTATATTACTAGTATTAAGTATATGCCTGACTAGTGAGCATCTAGTGGTGTATATTTGTATATAACGGATATGAATATATAACTAGTATGAAGTATATGCCCGGCTAGTGAGCGTATAGAGGTGTATATTTGTATATAACGGATATGAGTATATTACTAGTATGAAGTATATGCCTCGCTAGTGAGCATATAGTGGTGTATATTTGTATATAACGGATATGAGTATATAACTAGTATGAAGTATATGCCTCGCTAGTGAGCATCTAGTGGTGTATATTTGTATATAACGAATGAGTATATAAATGGTATAAAGTATATGCATCGCTTGTGAGTATATAGACGTGTATATTTGTATATAACGGATATGAGTATATAACTAGTATGAAGTTTAATAAATTATGTAGCGGTGATGAGCGTATAGAGGTGTATATTTATATATAGCGGATATGAGTATATGTTATGAAGTGTATGTAGCGGAGATGTATATAAAAGCGTTGGTATGTATACCGGTAATGAGTGTATACACATATTGGTTTATATGGGAGATAAATGTATACAAACATATATGTATATATAGACATTGGTGTATATGTAACAGTGATGAATGTATTAAAACATCGGTGTATATATACACACCGGTGATTAGTGTATAAATTAATTCCTATATATCCGGCATAGATGAGCGTATCAAGACATATGTTTCAGTGATACATGTGTAATGGCATTATAGTAAATGTGGTGGTGATGAAGTTTTGGGGAAATGTACATGTATATTAATTAAAAATGACGTCATCATATGATAAAATCCCTTGACCATTTGACATGTGTTTTTCAATTTCATGATTTCTGAAATGAATTATTTCGAAATTTGTGATATCTTTCAATCCACTTTAACTTCTCTGTAATACCAAATTGATTACAAAATTGCACTGACGACGAAAAGCTATTATACGGCGTTGTTGACGACGGGCAAGGATGAGTGTGCGATGAATTTTATCTCCTTAATTAAGAATGATGAATAGGAATTAATTTCAAATTGAATAAATATGTTATTGCACAGATACCTAGCCCCATCTATCAAGCTCTCTGGAAACAGCATAAGATCAATTATTTTGTCTGTCGACAGGCACTAAAAGAATTAAGGGTAATTCATTTTCTTGTTTTTGATCGTGTCACTTTCAGCTGAGTATCGAAGGGGCTAACTGTAGGTTATTCTTGGGATTTTAGAGGTAAGGCTACTGAAGTAATTATGAAAGACATGTGCTGTGTTGGAGATTGACGTGTTGGTGTTGAAATTGCGCAATTGGCAAAGGTATGTCATTGTACAGCTTATTCAAAGCATATGAAAATAAAAAAGCAAGTGCTGGGTTGGGGATTGCCATGTTGGGCGTGAAATTGCGCAATTGGCAAAGATATGGCATTGTACAGCTTATTCAAAACATATGGAAATAAAAAAGCATGTGCTGAATTTGGGATTGGTGTTGGGCGTAAAATTGCGCAATTGGCAAATGTAAGTCATTGCAGAACCTTTTTAAAGCAAATGAAAATAGGATACTGAACTGTATTCTCTTAATCAACGCCCACGGTGATTGTATCCGTTTTTTTTGTAAAGCTAGACCTATATTGTTGCTGAGTGAAGAGGTTATGTTTGGTTTCAATTTAGCATTTGCGGTTGTTCTCACTAGCAATTGGCGTTGGATTGTTATTTTGTTTCTTGTTGTAGTTTTTGCAAAAACAAAAATTGACAGTGACAAACTATTAAAATATATTTGCATATTATTATAAAAAAGCTCTTCACACATCTGTGATTTAAATATGCAATAAATATGCATTGATTTCCGGGGAACGATCATTCAGTAATAATTACGATGTTATCGCCTTCTCCCCAAACCAACAGTGATCGATTCTAATGTAAAATTCAATAATCGGAAATCGTGGAGTGAGCAAATTGATACGGCTTGCATGTCATTTTAGTGCTAAATCATGAGCGTTTAATCAGTTAATGGTTTTTCAAACGTATACTGCTCAACGGCTATTAAACTAACGCATACCGTCCAACAACTTTCAAACGAACGTATACCGCTTAGTGAGTATTTAACAAACGTATATCGCTCAACGGGTTATAAACGAACGTATATCGCTCAACGGGTTATAAACGAACGTAAATCGCTCAACGTGTTATAAACAAACGTATACCGCTTAATGTGTATTTAACAAATGTGTTATAAACAAACGCATATCGCTCGACAGGTTTCAAACAAACGCATTTCGCTCAATGGGTTATAAACTAATACATACCGCCCAACGACTTTCAAACAAACACATGCCGATCAACGGGTATTAAACAAACGCATATCTCTCAATGGGTTATAAATGAATGTGTAATGCTTAACGTGTATAAACGAACGTATGTCGCTAAACGTGTATAAACGAACGTATATCGCTCAATGTGATATAAACGAACGCATACCGCTTAATGTGTATTAAATGAACGTATATCGCTCATTCGGTTATAAACGAATGCATATCGCTTAATGTGTATTAAATGAACGTTAATTGCTCAACGTGTTATAAACGAACGAATACCGTTTTAATGTGTATTAAATAAACGTTAATTGCTCAACGTGTTATGAACGAACGTAAATCACTCAACTTGTTTTTAACGAATGTATACCGCTTAATGTGTATTAAATGAACGTATATCGCTCAACGTGTTATAAACGAACGTATACCGCTTAATGTGTATTGTTTGAACGTATATCGCTCAAATTGTTATAAACGAACGTATACCGCCTAATGTGTATTAAATGAACGTTTATCGCTCAACGTGTTATAAACGAACGTATACCGCTTAATGTGTAATAAATGAACGTATATCGCTCAACGTGTTACAAACGAACGTATACCGCTTAATGTGTATTAAATGAATGTTAATCGCTCAACGTGTTATAAACGAACGTTTACCGCTTAATGTGTATTAAATGAACGTAAAATGATCAATGTGTTATAAACGAACGTATATCGCTTAACGTGTTTAAACAAACATATACCGCGTAACGTGTTTAAACGAACGGATATCGCTTAACGGGTAATAAACGAAATTATACCGCTTAACATATATTTAATAAACATATATCACTCAATGGGCTATAAACAAACATAAACCGCTTAACGTGTATTAAACAAACACATATGCCTCTTAACTGGTTATAAACGAAGGTATTCCGCTTAACGTGTATCACTCAATGGGTTATAAATAACGTATACCGCTTGAATTTGTATTAAACAAGCGAATCCCGCTCAACGGGTTATAAGCTTACGCATACCGCTAAATATGTATTAATATGTATAAAACAAAAGCATATTGCCATAAACGAATATGACTGTATTAAACAGCTTGAATAAATGGAAAAGCTAACGGAATATTTTATAGTTATATATAAAAATCAAAAACAATAAAACTTGGTAGTAGAAAGGTGCAAATAACTAAGTTAGAGTAAAATGAGAACAATCTCGAAACTAAAGCCGTAAAAGACTTTTACAAAATAGGTACAATCTATAACTATAGCAACATAATACCTTTATAAAACAGGTACATTTTAAAACATAAGTAATACAAAGCCATTAAGAAATACAATGTAAAACTTTAGCTGTAAAAACATAATAAAATCTACAATCTGAAACTATAGCTATAAAAACATAATAAAATCTACAATCTGAATCTATAGCTATAAAAACATAATAAAATCTACAATCTGAAACTATTGCTATAAAAACATAATAAAATCTACAATCTGAAATTTAGCTATAAAAACATAACAAAACTGTGCAATATGAAATTATAGCTGTAAAAACACAATAAAAATGTAAAATTTGAAACTTGTGTGGTCAGTTTGCGATGTATGATTACAGAACGTACACATATGTATGGCAAGCTTGTTTTGCGAGTTATGACCATACATTCTACCAATCACATGTTACAGATTCTTGAGTTTACTTTGCGATGTATGATCACATTTCCACAAAACACTAGTGTACCGAAATATAAAGTTTGTATTGCACTATATGAACTCAAATTCCACAAAATACACATGCACCGTACTCTTTTGGTTGTTTCTTTGTCGCAGAAATAGATAGTTTAAGCTAAAATGTATAACAGAGATCAAGACTTTTGTTTATGTCAGTCAAAGAAATGTTTTATAGCAATGCATGGACATGTGTTATAACTCTTTTTTACGAATAATGGATTTGGATAGTTCTACCTAACTTAAATCCATATGATTGGTAACCATGTTTAGACAGTTATTCTCTACCTTTTGTTTTATTTTATTTCTATCTATGTTGTACTTTTGTTTTGATTGACTCATTTTAATAGCATCGTTAGTTATACATTACATGTACCATCTCCACTTGGCTTCCTTAGGTTTGATAAATATATATTGTTTGTACGTTTCATAAAATTCTTCATAAAATGACTCATTACTGTTTTTATGACCTTCTGCAAGAATATGATCGAGTGCGTTTCGTCTTTAAAACTTTGATTAATCTACATGTACCAACATTTCATATATCAATACTATAACGGAAATGAAATATTATTACCTTTAATATCATGGTATCATTTTACCAGTTTTTAATTATAGATTTTTGTAAACCATTTGTTTTCATTGTTCGTACTATTGCAGCCTTGTTGCTTGGGTGCTTTGTTTCTGAGATATCTTATATCCGTATTATTATCTGGCGTGTCATGTTTGCTATTCTTCTTGTCTTTTTCTGTATTTAGACCGGTTTATGACTGTCAATTCAGTAGTTCGAATCCCCGGGGTCAGTCTTTGTGATGATTGGTTTTGAACTTTGTTCTATAGCCAGGAGCCTCCGCCCTGAATATATGGGAAAGTATTTAGCGACTTACAGGTGTCTCTAGTGCTGATTAACTGCCTTGAAGATCAAAGAAACGATTATAAGGTAGACTGATCACCATTCAATAACTGAATACCTTTAATAAACAGGCAAAAAATCCTATATGAATACAGTTTTGTAATGTCTCTTTCATTGCTGATTGTGCTGGAAAATATAAAGTAATATAGATTTTTGCACTACCCAAACAATAGGAAATAACACTACACAACATAATTATATTTTCATTTTAGTCACGACTCAGTGATTAATAGTTGAATTACGTTAGAATAGACATAATCTAAACTTTGATAAGTTCTCTTTTATTTTTATACAGTCACTGCTTCGTAAATAATGCTTTGTTCCAAGTGGTAACTGTCTCGGTCGGCTCACCATTTTACTAACATAATTTAGTCCTAAATTCGGCGTTTTGTAATGTTATGATATGTATCTATATCAATGAGCGTCTGTCTGATCAAGATTGCAGCAGCTTTATCGACCGGATGAAATATATTTACTTGCTTAATATGTTTAGTTTTTGTAGATTTGTTTCATTTATACATTGGTTATGGAGAACAAACCTCAAGTTCTTTGCAAGTATTATTCCAAATATATTTTAATTGATTGAGAAATATTTTTTCTGACACAAACCATCACCTGCTTGCTTCATTAGTGACGGAGGACTCCTGACCACATCTACATTATCATATACATGTTACACATGCTTGGCGAACTTGTGTCTGCTAAGTGAGAGATGGTCACACATTTCTCTACACTATCATACAAATGTTAGGAAAACTTGCGTTTGCTTACTGAGATATGATCACACATTCCACTTCACTATCATACATATATTAGGGAAACTTGTGTTTACTTATTGAGATATGATCACACATTCTTCTACACTATTATACACATGTTAGGGAAACTTGTGTTTGATTACTGAGTTATGATCACACATTCCACTAAACTATCACACACATGTTAGGAAAACTTGTGTTAGCCTTAGAGATATGATCACACATTCTTCTACACTATCATGTACATGTTAAGGAAACTTGAGTTTACTTAGTGAGTTATGATCACACATTCCACTAGACTATCACACACATGTTAGGAAAACTTGTGTTTGTCTAGAGAGATATGATCTCACATTCTTCTACACTATCATGCACATGTTAAGGAAACTTGAGTTTACTTAGTGAGTTATGATCACACATTCCACTAGACTATCACACTCATGTTAGAGAAACTTGTGTTTGTTTTGTGAGATATGATCATACATTCCGTTACACTATCATACACATGTTAGGGAAACTTGTGTTTGCTTAGTCAAATATGATAAAAAAAAGTGAGTCTGGACAGCGTAATTGTCCTGGACGAAACATTTTAATTTAATTGACAGACTACAGTTTATTTTATTTACTTGAATATTTGACTCTCTCATATATATGCATACATACTTTATATATCCTTTATCAAATGTTCTGTTTTAGTGATCGCACATGCGGTAATGTATGTCCTTATATTTATGCTGATTTTACGCATATAGCCCTGTATTAAATGGGAACATCCGTCATCAAGTTCAACGTTAAATAGGCAATGCAACCGTAGCCTTCAACTTATTCGATAAACTCTTTGACAATACATACCTAGGTATCTGGACTACGTCAAGTTCGGTCAAATGTTTGATAACGTTAGCTGACATATTTCCCTGGACACTGGTTCACCCTCATATTAGCACACATTACGCGTTAAATTTAGGGAACCATCAATTAATTATGTTTGCTGTTTAACGGTGCAGAACGTAGCCATGCAGATTTTGAGATATTGAATAAGAATATTTTCCAATATAAATTTAAAAATCTTATTACTTTACAAGTTTCATTCATCAATCGTTGCGGTCGGAAGTTGGTTATACAATTCTACAACCAGGCTACTTTTAACTATTTACCTGTCATTCAACACAATACAAATCATTGCGGGTATCATGGGGATTTGTATTAATGTGCAGACACTATTTATAAACAAATCCAGTATATAATGACTTTATTTCAAGATCCCAGATTGCGATTTCAAAATGATTTGCGAAGGTTCATTACATTGCATTGTCTGTTGTACTCCAAGCCGGCGGAGTGCTATCTATACTCGCCGCAGAATGTGTCACAAACATGGATTTCCGCAAATGGAAGCTTTGTTTTTCACCTGAGAGATTTTACAATTCTTCCCTTGTGAAAGAACAATATCGATTTTATATGCTGCTAGCACCATAATTGAATTGTTTTCCACTTAGCATTTAAACATAAATAGAAGACGCGCAGTGGTATCAATGGCGTTATCTGGTATATAGAGCACTGTTTCGGTATTGCGTGTTTGGGTCCTATTTCCTGCAATATGGAAACAAGATCAGCCAGTAAAGATATGTGCGTTTGATGAGTGTTGGTAATGCTGGTGTTTATGCTTTACAATGCACGCAGTACGTTACAACTATTGAACACATCCACATGTGTCATGCATGTGGCTTTTTAATACGTAAACGTCCATATACTGTTTGTTAATTGTATGAATGATATTAACATATTTGCATGAACACTGATTATTTCCACAAAGCACACAGATTAAGCTTATGAACTTATAGCTCATCAGAAATTGCATTCAGTTTTATTTGTGTATTTGTTGTTTGTTTTGATTTGAGCAGGCGCAATAGAACCATTGCCGTAGAACTTGTAAAGCGTAACATTTCATGGGTCTATTAAAAGTAAATTCAAGCGGATGACTTAGCGATAAAAGATTATAGAATGTATTGACCCCTTCGGAGCATCAAGATCATATGTGCCTCATGTTTCAAATACACATAGCATCTTAATGGACTGAGAAGTCGATAAGGGAGTTTATAATTTGTTTATTATCATTATTGCAATGCGCTCATACAAACTGAATATAAGTGAGCCCATCTTTGATTTTTCTTTTATCGTGATTGATACCTGTATAAAGGTTTATCATTGACAGAAAGACCAGATATTAAAGAAGGGAAACTTACATTTTAATGTTTGATGAGATCTGCAGTGCCTAATTAATGGATCATGTTTAGCCAAGACATTATGTTCTGTTTAGTGTGCACCCTGTCGACATAGTGGAAGTAGATTTCCGAAATCAGGTATTCATACCCTAAATTCTAAGCACCATTTTGCCTTTCTAAATTCACAATAATTAAAACATGACACTGCTTCCAAAATGCTTCAAAATACATAAAAAAAATCATTCAAATCTCAAAATGATCATTTAAGTAAAGAAAATGCATTTTTTAAGAAGCAGCAACCCTGATTATTTATCATTGCGGAAGCGTTTCCTCTTTCCGAGGGTTGTGTTGTGTCTTTACAGCAAAACAAATTGGAAAAAAAACACGATCACGACAGTCATTATATGATGGTGTTTTATCGTTTAAACTTTTGTTATTAATCCCCATCGCATTTCTTTTTTTAAATATGTCGTAAAGAATCAAAACCATTTTGTTCCAGTAAAAAACAATCAAGCAGAGTCAGAATTTTGATTTTGTGGATCACGCAAGTATTTATTCAAGAGAGCAAATGTTAATCCTGTTCATATCAGTATCAAGGCAGGAATGAATAATATAAAAGAAGGCGGCTCCAACAATGGCAACCAACACTAAATTATCAGAACGTAACAGAACATATATTTTATTAAACTTTAGAATTACAGCTCATCGTCATACATTTATTCAAAATCAATATATACGTTTAAATAATCATCTACACGTGCAGCATCCGTGGGTGTTTTAGAGTTTCAAAAGTCATACCTGTCCCATTTTGTTGAAATTTTACAAAACTGTTTTTGAATCTATCACAATGTACTATATGCAAAGCTTCTTATTGAAAACTGTTGTAAAATAATAGAAATCCTACAATGGCGATAAACAGGTGATCGGATTTCTAACCCGACTCTTCCGCTAATGACGCACAACTTTCTATGGCAATAAAGTCACAGTGTATTTCAAACATATGGCAGGGCGGGAAATTGAAAACTATAATGAAAGGATAACGAAATGTCGGGTTAATATCAGAGCCACATTATCAAAATATCGTAATGACATTTACAATGTTAGAATATGTATATAATGGTAACTCATTAATGATTTTGTCAATATGATCATTGCTGTTCACAAAATTGTCGATGCAACACCTTTACATCATAATATATAAGTGTAAATACCGCTTACAATAGTTAGATAATGTGGCTCTGAAATTCACCCGCCGTTTCTGTATTTTTTTTCTGTATATTTAAACTATACTGAACGGAACAGCAACCCTGCCAACTGCAATGTATGCCACTGACATTTTACGTATTTTCTAAAAAAAAAGTATCAAAACAATTTCTTTGAAATTTGGATTTGACAAAGAAAAAACATTTAGGCTATGTAAAAATACATACTTGTCTTTTAATGCGCATATAAATTTTAATATTGCCACTCTATAATTTGACGAAGATAATGGAAATACAAAAGTGGCAAGTTATCTATTCCGTTCAGTATGTATAAGTAGCACCTAGGTCTGCTATATGAATGTTCACAAAAACAAAGACGATCGCCTGTATCTCTATACAGAGACGATGATCGTATTTTTTCCTGTATTTTAATGCAATATAAAGATCTTAAGAAATGTATCTGAAAAAAATGTTTCCTAAAGTGGGCACTTCCCTCAGTTTTCTACACCACTCTATACCATTTAATCAAACGGGTTTGCCACCCACGTGTACATAGGGGACATCATATAAATCACGAATGTCATAACTTTAAAATATAATAGGAGTCGGCGACATAATGCATTATGTAAGATATAAACAGAAATGGGTTTGGTTCCGGTAGTATGCGACTTCAAAATGCGGCTTTACTTTAATGTATGGGAGTCAATATACCGACATATGAACTCCTTATACATAATGCATAAACTCTACATAATGGATTTCCGAGAACGCTTTTTGATGGTCTGTTGTTTCGTTGCACAAGTTCTGTTGAGCTTCGACATTAAAAGAAATATTTTGACAATGATTTTAGCTCATACAACGTTGTTTTGCATAAAGGAGCAAAGCATTTTAGTGCAAGTCTATAAAAATGAAACCATAATTTTAAATAATAATGAGGTATTGACAAATAGCAAATTATATGAGATAACTTTTGATATATTTTTATATTGTAAAAATCATATATTAAAATAGTTAGATAAATGCTTACTAGTGAAATGTTAGTTGTAAGATTAGCATAAATATGATTACATATTTTGTTCTTTTCTTTTTGTCATGTACATACTATATTTATAATAATACCATGTCTTTTCAAAATTGTATATATTCTGTTCTATTGTAAAATGTATATAAGTTTATGCCCTCGTGTGCCATTGGAGGAAATAAAATATCTAATCTAAACATGCTGAGCTTAATTTCTTGTATTCCAGCATATATTCAAACTGTACCTACACAGCAAATAGACTGTATGCTTATTCATTTAGATACAATATTCAGATTCAACCCGTTTGATTTGGTGGCGTCCAAATTATTAATATATAACGTATGGACCAGAAAAACGAAACATCTGAGTAGTAAATACAAAGCATAACACATTTGAGAATAATACCAGGGACCGGTTCAATAAATATCTCAAGTTGAGATATTTATCAAATCAAAATTCGAAATTTCTGTAAAGCCTCCAACTCATTACACAGTAAATGACCATACATAGGTAATATTGGAATACTTCTTAAATTATATCAACAAGCAAAATTATCAGTGTAAATAAAGTTATAATATTTAAAAGAATGAGATGTTAAGTAAAATTGTAGATGGGGCTAAAGTACTGTTAGCTATACGCCATGTTAATAATTAAATACAGTCAATGTAAAAATGTACTGGCAATCGTAAAACAACAGTGTTCCACTTCGGTAACCCCTTGGACTTGATATGAAACCTTCGAATTTGAAAGATATTGTGTATACAAAATTTTACCTAAGGGAGTGCTAGGCTAACATAGCTTTAAACTCAGTCCTTGCTAGACATATGTTAAGAATGCATAATATCATGCATACATCATTTAAAAAGTAGCATATGAATAATGTGGATTTAAAATAGGTAAGTACTGTTATAAACTGTTAATGTCGCTTTTCGATGATTCTGCGCAGAACTGTGCTATCTACATAAGAACAAATCAATGGTATAGAGCAGTATCGCGTTGAATCATCGATTTACACAATTCAACAAAACAACTTTTTATATGAGTTCGTAGCCAGTTTACCGGCTTTATGATACATTTTGTTGATTACTAATCCATGACGAAACGTGTGTGTGTGTGTTCCAAAATAATGCAAATATAAAACATTGACATTAACAAGAGCTGTTGAAATAAAAGCTTTGTTGGTTCTTGTATTCATTCAGTCGATAAACAATGAATACACAAACGCTGTTCCGTACGTCGTTATTTCTCCTGACGCGGATGCATGATGTAAAATAATTAGCCAGTTATTAGATTATGTTAGGTAGGCATGATAACTTGGCTGGATATGGGATTGATTTTCGGTCAGTTATATGAAATATATCCCGCACGCACGCAACCGTTACTTCAGATAAAGCTGTCCTTATACGCAATCATAGCAGCAAGCCCTTATCAGTAGGTTTCTGTAAATTAGCACACAAAACCCGTAACAGCATAAACCATACTCGGTTTAGATTAATACTTATTTTATTGGCGTGAAGACTTGTACGGCATTAAAGTTTAGCCTTCTTATTGTGACTGGTATCACTGCCGTTAATGATTATTGGAAGCATATCAGAATCGTTCCCAATCATCATCTTTGCTTCTACCGAGCGTTAAAGACAACGCCATGTGCACACCCTCAATCATAACCAGCGTCACTGTCAAGTAATTTGGTCATCGATATGAAAATACGGGAATAAATATATGTCCCCCGAGGTGAATGCGAAGTGATGGGCAAAATACCGATGTTTTTAGCTAATAAGTAGTCATGCCATAAACATCACTGTATTTCTAATTAATTTAATCAGTTAAATACATGTTCTTTGTTAAAAATTGCTGTCGTTCGCCTCAAGGGAGATTGGAATAAGTTGAACTGAGATTAATTTAAGGACTGATTTATTATAATCATTATCATTACCTCATTATTATTAATATTATTGTTATTATCTCATCATTATCATCATTATCATTATTATTATTATCATCATCATCATCATTTTATTATTATAAGTTTTATTATTATGATTATTCAGTAGTATAAATAATATTACAGAGAACAATCAAAAATAAAAAGATACAATATTAAACAACATTGTGATATCCAGGTTCATGCCGTCCATAACCATTATAAATATATTGGCATAGGCTATGTAGTGATCGAAAAAGACGACTTTTACGTCTCGACAAGTACGACTACAATAACTCACAACATATAACGACTCGTTAAACACGACTATGACGACCGAACACATACGACTACAATGACTCACAATATATGACGACTCGTAGAATACGACTTTGACGACAGGACACATACGACTACAATAACTCACAACATATGACGACTCGTATAATACGACTTCGACGACAAGACACATACGATTACAATAACTCACAACATATGACGATTCGTAAAATACGACTTCGACGACCGGACGCATTAGACTTCAATGACTCATAACATATGACGACTAGTAAAATACGACTTCGACGACAAGACACATACGACTACAATAACTCACAACATATGACAACTCGTAAACTACGACTACGACCACCGAACACATACGACTTCAATGACTCCCAACATATGACGACTCGTAAACTACGACTACGACGACCGGACACATACGACTTCAATGACCCCCAACATATGACAACTCGTAAACTACGACTACGAGGACCGGACACATACGACTACAAAAAACGAGTTCAACGACCGGAAATATACGACTACAATGACTCATAACATATGACGACTCGTAAACTACGACTACGACTAACGAACACATACGACTACAAAATACTCCCAACGTATGACGACTGGTAAACTACAATTACGACGACCGGACACATACGACTACAATGTATCCCAACATATGACGACTCGTAAACTACGACTACGACGACCGGACACATACGACTAGAATGACTCCCAACATATGACGATTCGTAAACTACGACTACGACGGCCGAACACATATGACTACAATGACTCACAACATATGACGACTCATAAAATACGACTACGACGACTGGACACATACGAGTACGCGCCCTGGGACTGTAAGCATGACATTGATCTTTATAGCTAACCTAACTATGGAAACATTTTCCTTTTATAGTTAATATTTGAAAGAAACCACAAGGGAGCATGGTTTTATCGTTCAATGAAACCCATTAATGGAAGTATTTCACTGGCGGAGATAAGTTTCCATATTTACATGGGACTGCACGTTCTAGTGATGTGCGTCTGTTATCTGAACGTAAGTACCATTGCCTGTCGTAGATAAAGATTGGGTAATTTATTTACCTCTGCAGAGTGCTTTCCATATGTAATGAAAGTTGTTTTACTTCCAGAAGTTTCGTGAAAGTCAATAAACTGGACTAACTTTATCAAGGACGTATTAGATCTCGTTGCGTTTGTATTTTTTTTTTGTTAACATGAAATATCTATTTCATACATAAGGTATATGTACGTTAAAACATATATGCAATACAATACAGTAATCAATAATAATGATAATGATAATGATGATAATAATTAAGTTTTTATTTAACGAGGGAACTCATTTGATTCACAAGACAATCTTCCATGGGGGCCTCAAACATATACACATTGACACCGGTGTAAAGTATTCACACATTTATCATAGATAAACTAAAATTGAAACCTTAAGCAATACAAATGTTAACCTGAAACTTGTCATGAATAATGAAGTTAAATTCAGAACCGAAATAGTAGAAATTATAATATAAACCATAAACTTGTTAAGCATTCCTGCTAGCAGAAACAGGAAACATAAATAATTTGTTTACCAAACCCATAGTTGTTACTTGTTAGCACATGTTTATAGCCCATCGGATTAACCCTTTACTCCATAGATACGCGTTTTTCCGCACCAATCACAGAAGGCCTTTGAAAACAGTGCATGAAGAGTTCAGATTGCTCGTAACGACAAATCTGAACACTTCCTACACTGTTTTCAACTCTGTCAGTTAATATAAACATAATTCACCCAATAATTTAAAAGCCTTCTATATAAGTTGTCTAAAGGTGTCTATATGAAGTAAAGGGTTAAGACATCTACAATGTGCACACACTTTATATTGCACGTGTCATGCCATGCTGTGTGCGCGATTGCAGCGTGTTTTAGTTTATAAACAATCAACCTACTACAATGGTGTTCTTAGGAAGGGACGGAGACGACATTCTAGGAAGAAACAATTTATTACGTGATTAAATAATGTAACTCTATCTTAATTTTAATTACCGATTTCTTCTCCCTGCCAAAAAAAAAACAACAACAGAAATTCTCAGGGGGAATAGTACGTATTGTTATCGATGGCGACTCGATCAGTCGGCGCCATCGTAAGAAAACGCAGACAATGCCGATAATTGGCTTTTGATATAGAAATCGTGTTTTTTTCTGAATAGAATTAATAATCATATTTCCATATTTTCCAGAATTGTCCACGAAGTTTAAAAGTGTTGTTGTAAACCATGTTGTGACACTTTGACGCTGGAGATGTGATATAAGAGAAAAACACTGATAACATTGTAAATTTTAAATGGCACGTGCATCCAACTACTAGTTTTTGTTGAAATTGCATTTTGTTTATGTATTCTAATTGGTATTTCAGCATATTTTGTTTATAAATTCTGATTGACACTTTAGCGTAGTTTGCTTATGTATTATTATTGACATTTCAGCATAGTTTATTTATATATTCTAATTGCAATTTAGTGTATTTTGTTTATATATTTTGATTGCCATTTCAGTGTATTTTGTTTAATGAATTATGATTGGCATTTCAGCATATTTTGATTATGTATGTGATTTGCCTTTCTGCGTGTTTTGTTTATGTATTCTAATTAACATTTGAGCGTAAATTGTTTTATGTTTTATGATTGGCATTTCAGCATATTTTGTTTATGTTTTATGATCGACATTTTAGCATAGTTTACTTTTGTGTGTTCGATACGCAATGTTACCTCTATTAGAATGTATATTTTAAATTCACCAAAGCAGGTTTCCATTGCTTGATTACGCTATAATGTGTTACTGAGCATGCATCAACAGCCTGGCGTGTAATTAAATACTTCCCAATCAATATGCGCCACGGCATTAAAGGCACTCGTTCCATCGCTGAGTGATTTTTACAATCAGCAAATAAATTATTTATACAGCACTGATATTCACGGGAGGGAAATGAGCCATCAGCGGTGTTTAAATAAAAAAATGTATCCTTTATTGCAGAGCTGACCAGATTTGATTTAGCACATTTGTTCTAGAAACGAAATCAAAAACGCTTAATCTCTCCTACGTTTTACTTCTAGTATAACAAAACATGGACATTTTATCATAAATATATAAAATAATTACATTTAGTTTATATAAATTTATATTAGCTCGATTTCGAGGAAAGCTCATAGAGCTTATCTAGTCGGCTTCCTGGGTAGAAGCAGTACTGTCAGGGGCCAGGGTATATGTGCACATATGCAGAGCTTTGTGTTCCTGTGCTGTAAAACACAGTATTTACTGTATTTACATGTATTTACTCTGATGATTCGTCTATAAGTATGTTAGGTATGTGCTGTACACGACTTTATTAAAGCATGCTCTTCAAGAAATTCTTGTAACTGGCATCATGGCTACAATTTGTTTCATTAATTTGTTGATTAATTTGTTGATCGTCTTGTGTAAGGCTATAAACAAGTTAATATTATGCCTAATTAAGCAATGAATTGTTTTTTAAGAGGCATCGGGCCGAGCTGGGAAGCGAACCCGTAATCTCTGACGTGAGCGGACAAGACTCCACTACACTACTGACATTATCAAATAGGCGAATGCTTTGTCTTAAGATACCATTTTATTAACTTATCCGTGACGACTTTAACGATAGAACCATATGTATACCATTGTTTATATATTCAATCATTTTATTAACATGCACCTCTCTCTTACCGTTACTAATACCGCCTAAATCCCATTGGAGCTAACAATACTTTAGCTATGAATGAATGAAGTCAAATAAAACTATTTGTTCAGTTCAAACGCAGTTGTGACACTGTTATAACTAGCGCTTTGCACGTGCTTGATTACAATTAACAGTTTAAAAAAAACACACAAAAACAGCCTCAACAAAACAGCCATGGTGAATTTAAGACAACACTGAGACACAAAAAATGTTTCATTAAATTACTTTATTCAATTTCAGGTTTCAAGAAAATGTGTGCCCATTTGTTTTATACTTCCCAATATGCATAAAAAACCAAACCTCCTTTTTTATGTTAGAAACCAAAAATAAAACTTCATACAAAGGAAACTAAAGTTATTGAGCTAACTTTCTATTTTCAGTAACAGTGACGACCTTAATCAAATTAACCTTAAAAACTCTTCCCAAGATTTCATTTTAAGTTAGGAATTACGGTTATTGAGCTGAAAATATTTGTCTATTTCTAGTAACAATGCCATTGACCATGACCCCATTAACTTCAAACCTGATTCCAAGCTTCCTTTTCACTTTCAAATTCATGGGAATGTATACGCAATTTTTTATCAAATATTAAAGAAAACTAAAATTTTGAGAGATAATATTTTTTCTATTTTTTTTTCAATCATTTAAGGACAATTTTCTGATATGAGCTGGTCGTATGTAGAATTCACGTAACCTTTCACTCAATCATTCAAGATTTATAAATAGGATGTTTCTGATATTAGCAGGGCGTATGTAGAACGCATGCAACTTTTATATCTATAAAGATGCTTGACCAATTTTGGTCAAGATACGATTAAAATGAAAGAGTTTACTATGCATAAATGGAAAAGTAAGATTTTTCCAATCAACCAAAGGCCATAATTCTGTCCATTTTAGTCAAAAATGGCCGATTTAGGACTTCGTATAAACTGTTCTAAAAATAACATTCTGACCAAATTTGGTCACGATCCAATAAAAAGTACAGGGCGTCAGCGTTTCCGGGGCAAAACCAACTTTTTTTTTCAATTTAGCCAGGCTAATTACTCATTGTTTTAATGATCTGATATGACCAGTTCAAAGTCTCGTCAGAGATTTTATGGTTAATAATAGTTTTAGCAGGTTTTTAGCATTTTTCTCAATCTTTCACGGCCCGTAACTCTGTTACTTCTAGTCCAATAACTTGTTGAAGCTTTTATACGTAGCAACAGTTTAACCAAATGTAATATAGATCGGGTCAGAACAGCTGAAGGTGCTACACTGTTGGCAAGGCAGTATGCATTCAATTTGTTGAAAACTGAAATTGATAAAATGATTATAAGAAAAGTTAACGGACTGAGAGACGGACGTGTGCAGGGGAAGGACGATGAATAAATTATCAGGGAATAAACCCTTCTCGCGTTTGACCAGAACTAAAGAAATAACAATAATTTCGTTCGGAAAAAACCCATATACCTTAGCTAATAAACATGCCAGCTTAAGAAAATAAATAAAACCGCATTAAGGACAATGTCAAGAATAACATTATGACAATGGAGTTCCCTTTATAGAAGAGTATTTTCATCCGTTAACTTATTCTTGCTCCTACATGTACACTATGTATTCATTTCTCTGTTTTTATTTGAGGGTTTCCTGATAAAGACTAAACATATTCGAAGATAACGATCCAGATTAAAACTGTATGTTTTTATCTTAAAAATGCAGTGAATTCATAAGTATTTATTTCATAAAGGGAGATAAATGAAATTACAACAACGGAATTTCCAATTTTTGGGATCTTTCCAGATGTACATTCACAATGTATGATATATATATGGAGATAAATATTTGTGAACAACCAGACATAAATGTACAGACCAGGCTACGGCGAGCGTGCCTTACTACAATGTTAACAATAGACACAATATCAAGGCATGATCCAACGGGTTTCTTCATCTGTCCTTTATATAGCATGTGAGAAGTCATGAATCCTTAACTGGATACTCATATAAAGCTATCAGTTCATGTAGGTAAATCGTTCGTTCAGTCCAGATGTGTTGCATGTAAAACCATAGTATATAAGTCGTCATGGTTGACATCAAATTTATTGGTTTGGTATATGCCTTGATATTGTGCCTATGGTTTGCATTGTAGCAGGCACGCTCGAAGACTTGTTAACCTTACAGAGTCCCAGGAAAGAGTAGTTAGGTTAACTGATCATCTGTTATCCTTCGATGACATTAAATGACGCTAAATATTCAAGCAAATAAACGCGTTTTCCAGGTTTGCCAAGTCACGTTCATGTATGCATTTATTTATACATATTAACCTCGAAGGATCAATTTGACCTCAAACGTACATTTCTCAATTTTACATGCGGTACTTCTTTCAACATTTCTCTGAATTATCAGTAATGAGTTATACATGGACGAGACAATGTGTGACATACGAACGGACAAGTGAACAAACATTATCTATCTCACACTTCATTTTCTATTATATAGGTGATATGCATAAAATGTTATATTTATAATAATGCATATCTAATGTACCAGTCACGTGATGCTCTTGGCTAAACTAAAAAATCTCAATATATCCTCAACGACGTAAAGACTGACGATTAAACAATAATTCAATGTGTACAACACTGGCTCTTAAAGCAACGGCAAAACCGGGAAAACAATAATATCAAATTGGTAAATCAGAAACCTCCCGCATGGCGGCTTCCTTATTAACTTGGGTAGTTACAACAACCTGTCGTTCCTCCAAACTATAAAGACTTACGTAATTTGCGATTGCGACGACATGCCAGAACTGTCAGATCCGGCTAAACAGGCTTAAATATTGTTTGCACTTAATCTGATTTATCACGTTTGGTCGGAAATAACGAAGCGTAAACAAAAGTAGTTACAGACAACACAATGAGCGGATTAGGTCTTGCATGGATAAAAACTTCATTGCAGACTGTAGAACGAACTCAGCTCTCCCGCTTTAGTCCGTTACATAGACATTCGATTTAAGAACGTTGATTGGTCAAGTTCCATTAAGGGAAGTTGAATGACGTCATAGTTTGGTAATTGAATTGTGGGACAGGCATAGAATTCCCTGTTTTTCCATTGGGGTTGACCAGACCTGACTAGGAACTGGGAAAGACCAGCTTCATTGGCAGGTAAAATAATACTGACTCAAATTTTAATCGCCGCATAAATAGTTATATACAAAATGGCGGTTACGAACATTACAAAATTGTCAATCCTTCAACGAGAGGAACAAAAATTTTAGAAACATTGATTGCTTATGTTCGCTGTTACGTTCGAGAAGATATTATTGACATTATTGTTCTTTTTATGCTATAAGTGACTAAAACTACCTACTAGAATGCAAAACAAGAAAACAAAAAATATCGAAAGATATGTTTCACTAGCTTATCAAAGTACTGTACGATACCTAAGATCGTTTATACTTAAATACTTAAAAACTTTATAAAAGAAAATCGTCCAAGTGATCATGAATTAAGATTGGTTCTAAAATACTAAATTTGGTTTAATTGACAGTGAATAAATGATTAAATACTATTAAAGCTATTAGTCAAAATTAAATTAAAGTTTTAAGTATCTATCATAAATTACCGATAAATAACTGTTCTGTATAAAACGAAGAATGCTTCAAAGAAGTTGCAAGTATATTTGACAGAATGTAAAATATGTTAGTTGTTTCGGAATGTGTTATAGCTATTCTGTGAGTATTCTAAATAGATATTCACTACAAAAATATAAATGCTTTACAATAAATCGACCTAAACTCTGATATACGTCCATGCGATCAATTCCATAAACAAAGGTTTAAGTCAAACATTGTGTTTATTTCTAATTTCTTCCATGAATGCATTATTTTAAGGGCTTGTCATACACAGAAAGCCCCAAATCAAAGAATGGAAACTTACAGTGATTATTGACATCAGCCTAATATCATCATAAAAATAGGGGTCATATTTTTTTTAAATTCAAATTTTAACGTGATAATAATTTCCAAATATTTCAAATACGTCAATAATTCATTTCAAATCACAAAATGAGCAGTTAAATAAGGAAACTAAGTTGTTTATAATAAGAAGACACAGTGGTTATTTATCACCGCCATTGTGCACTTCCTGGTTTAAATGCCGAGCATCAACTATTTCTTTATGCCCAATACATTTCATTGAAAACAGTACTAACAATTAACTGGGCTTGATGATGCTAGAGCTAAATATGTGAAACTATCAGCGCCTGCTAGAGCACCTCTGCCTGAAGTCATCAATTGAGGTATCAAGCAATGTATCAATCCGGAAAATTTGAAAATAGGTAAGGTTACAGAACAAGATTTGTCAGAAGACCACAAAGCTCGACCCTGGGTGTCTAAGTCCAAAAAGGGCCATAACTGTGCCAAAATGTAATCCAGAGTTATGGTTCTTGTCTGTGTGTATTCAATTGATGATGGTGAACACACATGCGAAGTTTCATTCACATCCAATGCGTGGTTACATAGATATCTTAAAAGTAAACGCAAAAGTTTAACATTGGTGTCTACAGACGCCGACGACGACAACGCCGACGTCGACGCCGGGGTCATGGTAATAGCTCTCCTTGGACTTCGTCCCGGCGAGCTATAAGTCATGGCAGAAAGAAATTCTCTCATTCAGGAAGGTCAGTCAGTGTTTGGGGGCCATCACTCTTGTCAGATGCCTCTAACATAACACAACTATATCTGTTTAGGTGCTAAAGTGCGTAATCTTGCAAATAGGGTGGACAGGTAGTGCCATGTAAGAGTTGGGGCCACTTATGTCAAATGTCGCGGTTTCGATCCCAGACTCGACCAGATAGCATCTTAAAAGAACATTCAGTACTGGTTTAACCCAGTAAATCGATTCGGGAAATATGCATATGGACTCTGAGCTTTCATCGCATTTAAGCTAAATAATAATCTTATAAATTAGTGCTATCTAGTTAATCATAATATTATTCGAAAAAGCTTTTGCCATGGATTGGTTTAAATCGCACCTGAACCTAAATGAACAAGAAAAGATAATTAAAAGGAGTAATACAGGGTTTCGCCATTAGCCCTCTATATTCCATTATTTACGTTTAATGATGTGTTCCTTTAATGCACACGTTACGATATATAGATATAATAACCGATAATTCAATATTAAATACAACGAGTAAAGCCATTGATGAAATACATGATTCAATTCATTGAAATGCCTAACATAACAAGATATATCTAACTGCTGATGAAACTAAAGTAAAGTTCTTCTCTCCAAAACAAGACTGAATTGAAATATTAAGATATTGATATATTATGAGTAGAACTTGATGGTCCAATATATTTGTTTCTGCATTAGAATCACTGTTACAAACTACAGTTACTAAAAAATTATCATAAAATTAGCAAGTATAAAATATAATAAAAAAATGCAATTCATTGTTTTACAATATACTTTTAAATTGCCATATCTTATTGCTTTTAAAACACACGTAAGGAAAAAAGGTTTGTTTTAAATGCTTACATTTTAAAACATTTGGAGTATTGGGTGATCTAAAGATGATAAAAACCAATATGACTTAATTATTAAAACTGAGTGTGTAAAGAATATACGGTACTGGGAAGATTATTACTAAATTATTACTCATAGACATTAAAATATATCAATCAAATTCAACAATAAAATGACCAATATAACGAATTAAGTCGAAATCAAACTCAAAGTCACGTGACTCATTTGATACAGCATCAAATTTATTGCAATTCTAAGCATATATTTACCTCGGCGCGTTGGCCAAGTTAGGAAATTCATCCTCAATATATTTTTAAGAAGTTTATCAGGATGTTAAAGAAAAAAAATCCAATACATTGTGCTTATTACTCTCCGAGTCCATATTGTCAGGGGGATATCTATTAAAACGTGCTAAATTGAAAAGGGGTTTCTCTTAACTTGGACTTCATCCCAAAATTATACTGAAATAACCGTCACGGCCATTTGTGAGGTATCAAATGGCCCGGTCAGGTGCTCTGAATTTGATTTCGATTTGATTCATCGGATTAGTTTCACATTGTGGAGTTTTATCTTTAAAATAATTCGAATGACAAGATGAAGGTCACCAAACAGTATTTTAAACTAAGAATGTAATTTTCATTTCCATTTCACCACTCGGATTAAAAATCGTACCATCCTCTGTCTGGAAGGGAAAATATTTCCATGACAGAGGATGGTACGATTTATATATACGATATATATAAAAAAAAATTCTATCTAGAGGCCATGTGAAGTTAAATCCCGCAGTGACCTTGACTTTGACCATAAAATGGTGACAGTTTTTTTGCTTCATTTCGTCTTCATTCGATGAACATTTCTATCTTTTTTTTTAAATTTTAAAATAAAACAGTGCTGTGTAGAGTTACATCCCGCAAGCATCCTCACTCCCGCAACCCCTCTTCCTCCGCCTCCGATGGCGTAACCAAAGAATTTAACGCAAAAAAATAAAATCAAATTGAAATTGATTTTAAGTGACTTAAAATACTGTCATTTACGTATAGCCTTTTTTTTGTTAAATATCCTTGTGAAATGATACTTAAAAAAGTGGCATTTGTAGAATAATTTTAAAATAATAAACACACAGTACCGTGGATTTACTAAATTAACATCGATTTTGAAAGACGTCTAACGTAACGTTGGTTAGATTTATGAACTCATGTTATAATTGGTATCAGGGCATTCTTTATAACGGACAAAACGATTTTCCTCGCGAGTATAAACTGACTGTTGCAGATCAGTTTCATTGTTGGTTTAATGAAACGTACTTTACCCGCGAACAATGAATACAATGTCATTAAACCGTCTCGAGCCGCAGCTGTGGATAAAATAAACCTTAGTTACAAAACATAATAATTAAAATGTAATGTAATTTCTCTCCAGCAGTACATTAAGTGCGTGTGTGGGGGCGTGTGTGGGCGTGTACCTATGTCTACGCGTATGCGTGCGTGTGCTCATATTTGTACGTTTGTTATGTTTATGTGTATGACTGTATCCGAAGTTTTGGCCATCACGATTACGCTATGCGTTTGTTTATAACATAATTATTTAACGGAAAACGTTTTAATTGACAATTAAATAATTAAAAAAAAACATTGTACATACCATTTCCAAATGAATTGTTAATACGCAATAAGTATCCATATTTGTAAAAGCATGCAGAAATATGTTCACGTTATTCGAATGGATATATAGAAATGTCCAACGCAAGAGGATAATTGTATCTAAACACTTAGTTGATCAATGTTTCCACTATTGGAGCGTATTTCACCCAAACACCAACAATTCTAAAAAGTTTCCGAATGGCAAAATCTGCGTATGAATTGTTGCTTTCTAAATGAAGCTGTTTTCTACGCATGCTCATGGCACCTTCCTACTGTTTAATAATTAATGCCTGCGCGCACAAAGTAGTACGAGAATAGCTTATATTTACCAGTGATCTCCAGAGACCATTAGGAAATTGAATTTCCTGAAACAAAGCCGGGAATAGGTTTGAATGATATCAGAGATGACAAAGTACTCAATGAGTCTGGCAGAGAATAAATGAAAACCATCAGTTAAACTAGTACGGACCATATTTAGAAATCGTTCGATTGATTAATACTGTTTTGCATCAATACATCTAGGAAACAGTTCATTGTACAATACAACAATTTTAGTTGTTATTATATACCAGTCGTTGTGCAAAGGATATTTGTGCAGCAGAAATTCATAAAGCAGCCATATATGATTCCTAATATATCAATGTAAAATTCTGTTAATATAACTGATACATTAAAATTGACAACTTATACATATCCTACCGTTGGTTAGTTGCAGAATTCACAAATATGCTACAGAAAGCCTATGTCGTATTGTTGGTTGGAAATGGGTTATAATATGTATATGTTCAAATGTATGTAACAATATACATACATGCATGTCGTATTGTTGGTTGGTCAAGGTGTATATGTGTTACAAGTATGTAAAACATACACCCGATATATTGTTGGTTTGTTACAGTACATATGTGTTCACAAGTATGTGACAACAAACACCTATCATATCGTTAGTTGGTTACAGTATATATGTGTGTACATGTATGTGACAAAATACACCTATCATATTGTTGGTTGGTTAGGGTATATATGTGTTCACACGTATGTAACAACAAATACCTATCATATGGATGGTTTGTTACCTTATATATATTTTCATACGCATGTAACAACAAACATCTTTCGTATTGTTGGTCGGTTACGTAATATATGTGTTCACACGTAGATAACAACAAACACTTATCATATTGTTGGATGGTAACGGTATAGATATATATGTGTTCACAAGTATGTGATAACAAACACCTATCATATTGTTGGTTGATTACGGTATATATGTATTCACACGTATGTGACAACAAACAGTTATCATAATGTTGGTTGGTTACAGTATATATGTGTTCACACGTATGCAATAACAAATGCCTATCATATTCTTTGATGGTAACGTAACATATGTGTTCAGAAGTATGTAACAACAAATATCTATCACATTGATGGTTGATTACGTTATATATGTATTCGCACGTATATAACAACAAACACCTATCATATTGTTGGTTGATTACGGTATATATGTGTTCACACGTATGTAACAACAAACACCTATCATAGTGTTGGTTGGTTACAGTATATATGTGTTCACACTTATGTGACAACAAACACCGATTACATTGTTAGTTGGTTACGGTATATATGTGGTCACAAGAATGTGACAACAAACACCTATCACATTATTGGTTGGTTACGGTATATATGTGTTCACACGTATGTAACAACAAACACCTACCATATTGTTGTTTGATTACGGTATATATGTGTTCACAGGTATGTAACAACAAACACCTATCATATGGTTTATTGGTTACGGTATATATGTGTTCACACGTATGTGACAACAAACACCTATCATATTATTGGTTGGTTACGGTAAATATGTGTTCACAAATGCCTATCATATTGTTTGTTGGTTACGGTATACATGTGTTCACAAGTATGTAATCACAAATACCTATCATATTGTTGGTTGGTTACGGTATATATGTGTTCACAAACGCCTATCATATTGTTTGTTGGTTACGGTATACATGTGTTCACAAGTATGTTACAACAAACACCTGTCATATTGTTGGTTGATTACGGTATATATGTGTTCACACGTAAGTGACAACAAACACCGATCACATTGTTAGTTGATTACGGTATATATGTGTTCACACGTATGTAACAACAAACAACTTTCAAAGTGTTGGTTGATTACGGAATATATGTGTTAACAAGTATGTAACAACAAACACCTAGCGTATTGTTTGTTGGTTACGGTATATATGTGTACACAAGTATGTGACAACAAACACTTATCACATTGTTAGTTGGTTACGGTATATATGTGTTCACAAGTATGTTACAACAAACACCTGTCATGTGATTGGTTGGTTACAGTATATATGTGTTCACAAGTATGTGACACCATGCACACGTCAGAGTGTTGACTGGTTACAGTATGATATGTGTTCACAAATATATGACAACAAACACCTTTTATATTGTTTGTTGGTTACAGTATTATATGTGTTCACAAATATATGACAACAAACACCTTTTATATTGTTTGATTGTTACGGTATATATGTATTCACACGTATGTGACAACAAACGCCATTTTTTTTTTGGTTGGTTACGGTATATATGTTTACAAGTATGTAACAAAAAATACCTAGCATATCATTGGTTGGTTACAGTATATATGTGTTCACAAGTATGACACTATACATACGTCATAGTGTTGGTTGGTTACAGGATTTATATGTGTTCAAACGTATGTAACAACAAACACCTATCATATTGTTGGTTGGTTATGATATATATGTGTTCACAAGTATGTAACAACAAACACCTATCATATTGTTGGTTGGTTACGGTATATATGTGTTCACAAGTATGTGATAACAAACACCTATCATATTGTATATTGGTTACGGTATATATGTGTTCACACGTATGTGCCAACAAACACCTATCATATTGTTGGTTGGTTACGGTATATATGTGTTCACACGTATGTGACAACAAACACCTATCATATTGTTGGTTGGTTACGGTATATATGTGTTCACACGTATGTAACAACACATACCTATCATATTGTTGGTTGGTTACGGTATATATGTGTTCACACGTATGTAACAACAAACACCTATCATATTGTTGGTTGGTTACGGTATATATGTGTTCACACGTATGTGACAACAAACACCTATCATATTGTTGGTTGGTTACGGTATATATGTGTTCACACGTATGTAACAACAAACACCTATCATATTGTTGGTTGGTTACAGAATATATGTGTTTAACCTATGTGACAACAAAGACCAATCTAATTTTTAGTTGGTTACGGTATATATGTGTTCACAAGAATGTGACAACAAACACCTATCACATTGTTGGTTGATTACGGTATATATGTGGTCTTTAGAATGTGACAACAAACACCTATCACATTGTTTGTTGGTTACGGTATATATGTGTTCACACGTATGTAACAACAAACACCTTTCATATTGTTGGTTGATTACGGTATATATGTGTTCACACGTATGTGACAATAAACACCGATCACATTGTTTGTTGCTTACGATATATATGTGTTGAAAAGACACCTAACATATTGCTGGTCGGTTACGGTATATATGTGTTCACACGAATGTAACAACAAACAACTATCACATTGTTGGTTTGTTACAGTATATATTTGTCCACTAGTAATGTAACAGCTAACACCTATCATATAGTTGGTTGGTTATATAATATATGCGTTTACAAGTATGTAACAACAATTAACTATCATATTGATGGTTTTTTACAGTATATATGTGTTTACACGTCATTTAACAACAAACACTTATCACAGTAGTGGTTGGTTACGGTATATATGTGTTTACACGTATGTGACAACATACACCTATCATATTGTTGGTTAGTTACGATATATTTGTGTTCATAAGTGTGTATTAATAAATACCTATCATATTGTTTGTTGGTTACAGTATAAATGCATTCACAGTAATGTAACAGCAGACATCTGCTTTTTTCAAAGGAAGCAGTTAATGCTAAAAGAACGTCGCCGCTACAAATCAGAATCTTTGTTGAAGATTAGACGATTCAGATGCTATTTTGCTCTGTATGTTATGATTAATTGTATTACAGACGTTACATTCGGTACCTAAAAAGACACTCTTTGGAATTGAAATTGTAATTACAAATTTGCAACATGCATTGTACACAACTGGGAGTAAGAAACTGTCATTTTAGTGGATGCAATTTGTAATTTCCCAAATGCAACATGCAATTTACGCACTTAATAGTTAGAGGTTATCATAAAGTGAATTATATTTGCGATTAGCAAGTTGAAATGATAAATTAGGCAATCTAAATTATAACGCACATTACACCATTAAGGCCAATTAGTAATGTCTTAATAGATGTATTTCAGTAAATACTGTCGAGTTCACCAATGTATTTAGCTCGGTTGCGACAAAATTGTCATATTGTTTCAATACAAGTCGTTGACGAGATTGTGTCCTGCGTTGACCCGTTTTGATCATTGTTTTTGAGAGGTCATCAAATAAAACCATAATTGAACATGCGACCTTTGGAACATTTCATTTATTGCAAGTCCGCCCGTTCTTAATTAAATGTTCGTAGACTTATCACACAGGTTCTGTTTTAACTATTATGCAAGACCGTTTATACAAATAGTTCTGTTAGTTTCGTATTTGACATATACAAAACAAACTCTATGATTAAATGATAACCCGAACTAAGACTCACACTGGACCCTGTTAGCTCAATTTACAGAGAAATATCTGCATATTTCTTATGTAAAACCGGTGTTCGTCAGGATGAGAACTTATCACCAGTCCTCTTTTCCATTTTATTTAAATGATCTTGAACTTTTTCTATGAGAGCATAACCATGACGGTATTACTTTGGATAACCTAGAACACGATGCAAGATTTTACATAAAACTTCTACTGATATTGAACGCCGACGTCAGTGAAAATCCAAAGTCATTTCAAGCTTGTATTAATGACTTCTTTGATTACTGTTCTATATGGAAACTGAAAAAAACCACTAAAGTTATAGTCTTCAGTGCCCACTAAATAGTGCTTTTGACTTTACACATTGGGGGTAAAACCATTGAAATAATTGATAAATATCAATACCAAGGCGTATTTTTTTCCAGTTTCGGAAGTTGTCTTAATGCGAGATCATGTCATAAACCAAGCAGAAAATGCAATACACCTACTCCTTCAGCGTATTAATAATCCTTATATATCTTTTCGGTAAAAAGGGATACACCAAAATACATATTTAATAATTAGTAAGGTCCTACACCAAACCAGCCACTATAGACTTAAGAGAGAAAAATCTCCTGAAGTCATTAGACAACATAATTTTCATATACTATCATCTGCTGTGTCAAATTATATTTTATTTCTGTTTGGTTTTTGTTTTAGCTCGAACTACAGTCTATAATTTGTTGATACTGGTGTATCCCTTTAAGATTAATGTTTATATGTGTATTAGGTGAAAGGAAAAAGAAAGTACACATACCTATAAACGTCGACATGTCAAGGAACAATAAATGTATTGCATATAAATTTTGTATATTTATATTTCATCATACTGTTGAATAAAAAAACAAACATTTAATTCATTTCAAAGCAAAACAATAAGAAAAAACACTTCATTTTCCATCACATGAATAAACTTAGTCAATAATGAAATAATTTTAAAAACCAAAATATATGCTTTCTTTTTCCTTTCAGTGTATATAATTATGAATGTATGTTACAACTTGACTGATATATATATATCTGTACGGTTTGTTGAGGGATGGCCCACCCCGACCCTCACAGACCTATTACGGGGTGATTAAATGGGTCACTTTTCAGTGATTGAAATTAAAATAAAAATCCTTATATTACAATCGACCTGCAGCTTAATAATTTGATCATGCTTTTCTCCCCATATTAACACAAGAGAGTTAAGTATGGGGTTACAAGAAAATAAAAGCAATAGAACAAAATACATGTTGAGAATAACTCAATCACGAAAAAGTACATCAAAATACATGCTTTATGCTGAATTAAACCAGCATCCCTTAGAAATAAATATAAAATCAAGAATTTGTCTTCTTGACTAAGAGATAAAACAAAGAGACCAAATTATCATCTTTATGTTACGAGGCAATGTTATATTCGATAGTTTCAACAATTTCAAATGGATATATAACATAACTTAAATATTTAATGAGTGTGGGTACTCCTGTATATGGGATAACCAGTGTAACCTTCAATCGAACAATATACATTTACTAATTAAAGACATCTTGATAAATCAATATATACAAAACTCGTTCTCAAATACATCCCAATCGTCTAAAGGTAGAAATTATAACTTGTTTAAAGAAAATTCCCAGCTGGAATATTATTTCAAAGCTTTACCTAGGTACTTAGACATTATACTTTTCAAATTCAGAACAGCCAACCATAAATTTCCAGTTGAAGTGGGTATTCGGGCTGATTACTATTGCGAATTATCAAAACGACTTTGTTCTTTCTGTCAAAAAGACATTGGCGATGAATTCCATTATCTATTATCATGACAAAAACGAAAAGAAATCAAGCCAGTCCAAGTAACACAAAAGACGAATTGTTGTAAAATTCAATCAAATATTAAAAACGAAAAACATTTCACTCCTAAAACAACTATGTACGTTCCCAAATTATGTTATGCGTGCATTTCAATATTAAAGAGGTTTTATATCATTTGCTAAGCCACTCAACTTACACCAAAGCAATTAATAGCTCAAGTCATTTACCAATCAAAGCAGCAAAGTGCAACATCCTACTGAATAACAAAAATATTAAAATTATCACATACCTTCACCGAAGCTCTCCCATTCCTAATACGTCCCACGTGTGTTTATTTACAACTAACCGCACACAATGACAAGGTACTATACAATCCAATTAAATCCTACTGAGTAACAAATTTAAAATAAACAAACACTTCGTACACAAAATTACGTTTCATTCAAACCGAGTGAAAACTATGTACTTATTTAAAGAGGTCACGTACACGAAACCGTCCCTTTCTGCGTAACAAGAAATCGAAAAGTCCGACTTATAAATTAGTTTAAACTTGTTTATATTACTTCGACTGTAAAACAAGTTATTAAAACTGATTTATGTAAATCAAGCACGAAGTACCAGAACTATGTGGATAAAGTATCTTGCTGAAGGACACCACACATAGCCATGGTGGAGGATCGAACCCACCAGCCTCCGATCATAGGTTCGATGCTCTACCACTCAACCACGCGCTCCAAACGGCTTTTAAATAGACCATGAATGAACTTCACTTGATATGTCATTGGTAAGAAGAAAAAATGGGGGACATAAAGGGTATTTGAGTTGGAAACAATCTTCGCAGATAGAGATGTATCATATAATTATATTATTTCCCTCCCACCTACTGTTTTTAATTATTAAAACAAAGTAAAGCAATACGTGATAGTAGTATATAATATATATTTATTGATACCTCAATGTATTTTTAATTCCAGCTTAGCAAATAAAGAACTGGTTGTTACATTCTCCTTTATAACACTACCAGTATCCATACAAACATACATTGGCACTCTGCTATACTTAAGACATTCACGCACGCACGCACGCACGCACGCACGCACGCACGCACGCACGCACGCACGAACGAACGAACGCTCACACACAGAGTTTTTAAATACGTATATATTATAACCAAAAAGGTGTTAGTTTATAGGCTGTTTTATTCTTCTGAGAAATATAATTTAAAAATGTAACAACTTTTCCAATAAGACCAAACCAACCACTAAGCCATAGACATGTTTGATCTCCCCACCAAAGGTTGTTTTTACAGACGTTCAATATTAAAACTTGACTAATGTATATATAGCTGTTTGTTATTAATTGTGTGACGTAAAAAAGGGATGAAAAATATTGTTATAAACAACGATATCATACTTGTTTAAATCATATGCTCATGTTGTTGCTCTTGTGTGCATATTGTCATGCCTGTTTGTAACCGGAGATGTAAATAAAGAATATTATTTGTTCCGTTCCGTTCAGTCCCGTTCCGTTCCGTTCTGTTCCGTTCTGATTTGAGTACTGGTTCCCGGGAAAGTCTGTCATTCCTAAATGGCATAAATATGACGACAAACAAACAAACAAACAAACAAACAAACAAACAATAAGCCACGTTTCCCACTGTAAATGTTTATAGAAGGTGAAGCAAAGACTACCAAAATATAATTCAATATTCCCGATAATATATTATATATTTTTAAATATTTTTACATCAAATAAAAGAAATACTTAAATGTTTACATTTTGAATTTAAGTTCTATCTATATAAGTCATTGGCATTTTATATTAAAACTAGTAATTGACTTTTCTAGAAAATATATTCTAAGGGAAGTAACACCGTTTGTCTTGGAGTCTATCATGATTTATCGTTATTAGAGGCTGTAACGTCAGCTTCATTTTCGTCACGACTGTATCAACAGCTCGGAGCTGTAACAACAGCGAGTGATTTGAACCCTCACGGGAATATAACACACTGCCGACTAATACCGACTGATACCGAGTCCGTCGTTTCCGTACAAGCAATAATGATTCACGGTACTCTTACCATGACACAATTATTTCGAATGACCTTTTCCACTACCATAATTAAAATAGAATCTTTGAACTGAATTTGATTCCGCTGAATTATTTTGATATGTATTTACATTTACTCCATTATAGTGGTGACAATCGGCTACCGCAACATTTGGAAAGTAAACTTGTTCGATCTTCGGCGACGGCAGTGTGAAGTGTTCTTAAGCAAGACACTTTATCCACCTATGATAAATATTGATTTAACCTTAGAAAACTTCGAGCGTAATTTGTCTATGTTGTAAAACCTTGTTTCACAATCGATGAAAAATATTTTTTTTCAAAACAATAAAAGAAGCCTAGATGTAAACAAAATCAAACATTTCTAAAAACCATATTCATTCATTTGTATGCAACACAGTAATAATAAGTTAGTTTTAAAGTGATATTTATTAATTAAACCATTGTTTGTCTGTGCCACAATACATATCTCTATATACATTGTTTATATGTTCATTGTCTGCCAGGTCTCGATGGCAAATACATATGACGGAATGTAGTATAAACTTTCAACATATTTACGATAGTAGTCACTTAGTCACAATGATCATTTCTCCGGTATGATTTAAAACACTATTTTATGAATTATGAACATTTAATTTGATTTAAACTTATTCATTATTTTACTTCGTTTGTGAAACAAGTTATATTACAACTTGGACAAATCACGCTCGGATTCTTCCTGGAAGGAACCAGTACTAAGCATAAAATTATGCGGATCAAGTGTCTTGCTCAAGGACATCACACCACAAATAGCCGTGGCGGAGGATCGAACCGAAGACCGCCCGATCCTATACTCGATATTTTACCACTGGATCACGTGCATATTCATGTAGTAATCATATTGCAGTATGCATGTTTAGAAACCGTGTATATTTACATGGAGGTTTTGTTTTAGACGGGAAAGTGTTATCTACAAAGTTAATGGGTCTATTTTAGGAACTGAAGATTAAATTGCAGCACTCTTCCTTTAAATATTCTGGACTAATTGGATTTAAAGAATGTATGCATGCCATCATTTCAGTTATTTTAGTGAAGGTGTCTCAGGTCAAGAGAAATGACAAAATGTTTAGTGCTGCCTTAAAGAAACACCATGACATGGACTCTGATTTGATATAGAAACCATGCAATTATCCCGTCATGCCTGGAGGCACAAAGTGGTAATTTACACTTTTAAAGTGTATATTGTTTATTAATTAAAGTGACAGGTACAGTGCATGTTAGATTTACAACATTAGTATCAAAAATGTTAATAGATGTACAGAAATACGCAGCCTAATAAGGCTTATCAGTCATCATTATATCAAAATTGCAATTACTTCAACACAAATATAAAGAAACCTACACAGAGTTATGATGTTACATACTTGTGAACACATATATATGTTACGTAACCAACCAACATACATGTATATATCTTTTATTAAAGTCTCATCATAGTATAAACATATAACATTTAAAGTTTAACATAACATTAACACATATACCATGTCATTCTATAAGAATTGTAAGAGACTATTACATCAATTATATCACATTGTTAATATCACTGTTACAGAGTAAAACAACATTTACAAACTGTGTAAGAATTTGGCAGTCGCTGTTAATCTGAACTCTGTTATATCCCCATATATGTATATATTATGTAATTGCTTTTTTCAAAATTGTGAATAATTGTCTAATTTTACGCTAGCATAAAATTAAGTTTATTGATTTTTATCGAATGAAAATAAAACAAGGCTATAATAGATTTTTTTTTATCTCCGTTGATTTCATTACAGTTAAAATGACATTCTTGGAAAAAGAAAATAGTAAGATAATGAAATATAAGGGCCATTTTTGCACAGACATATGCAGTTAAGAGAGAGAGAGACTTTTTTCGTGTATACCTCATTCAGTTTCACGGTGGAATTAATGCGGCTTCAAGGACCCTGTTTCTTCGCACCACATATAATTATGTTGCGGACGGATGCTTGGCTATGAACCAATGACAGACACAGTACTCATAGAAAAATCACATTTGACCAATGGCTCAGGTGAGCTTTATAATGAGAAATGTGTCTGTCAACTTCAATATTGATTGCAGCCAAATTATTTTACCGGAGCTTAGGTCGAAATGGGACAACAACTCATATGAAATCTTACCGATGTTTACAAATATCGAACTCGTATTTTAAAATTGTAAAGGTACACACGAAACATTAATTAAATACATTAAATATCGAGTTGTATTGATGGAGGAATACCTTACTAATGTAATGTATCTGAGTAGAGTCGCCATCCTTCCGCAGTTAACGGACAAACGTACGCACATAGAGATTGCTAGACTCAAACCTACAACCTTATTGGTGAGAGGTAAGTGGTCTTACATGTAAGAAGGCGCCTTAGACCAATCGGAGGACCAGCGACAGATGTTTTTAATTGGAAACCATTTTTTACTGACGGACGAACAGACAGCGCTTACACTCAATGCCCCAGCAACATTTTATCGGAATGTTGGGGATGATGGGGACATAAAAACAAAGTGGAACAAGTGTTAATTATAATGTTTTGAATAATGTTTTGAATGTGATATACATCTGCCTGTACTTCGTATACGACATTTTCTTGAATAGATATAAAAATGATCTCAAATTCACACAATATCTGTCATACAGCTTAGTATTGTTTGTATCAAGCCGATTGGTTAACGACTAATCCTTATCTAAGCTATATTCATATGAATTATATCGTTATAAGTATCACTGTAGAAATATGGTTTGCAATTATGAATTTGCTGTATGGTGTTAAGCGGCGCTTTCAACAATTTTACATTCATATCGCAACGGGGTCCTATATGCTACAATATTCTCAGTGTTGCCACACTGATTTAATCACATAGTTGATAAAAAGCAAAATTAAACGTCATCCAAATCTCATGTGGTACAAGCATACAAGTTTAATTTGTTTTCAATTGGTATCAACTCAATGGACCAGCTAAATCATCAAGGTCACTATCCTGACCATGAACGTCTATTGCAGGTATTTTATACACATTTATTTGTTAACTTAGATATTCACTAGGCTATTTTATCCATCAATAGTTAAGGTGTACCCCACCATTGATTTTTGTTCTTTGTTCTATAGTAAAAGTTTGAAAGATTGTCATTAATACAGAATCCCAAATGAAAGAAGTTAAACTTACATTTTAATGCTTGTCAACCTCTGCACTATGATGAGAAAAGTAGGAGCCATGTGTCATAAGGGTATTAGTTTTTTTTCTGTTCAGTGCTTAAACCGTTGGCTATGTGAAAGTAGACTTTCGAAATCATGTTTTCATACCTTAATTTCCAAGCATACTTTATCGTTCTAATTTCACAATTCAAACATGACAATGCTTTCAAAATGTTTGAAATAATCAATAATGCCATTCAAATAAAAAAAAATGAGCATTAAAAGAAGAAAAGTGCATTTTAAAAGAAGAAACAAAGATTATTTATAACCGCCATTATGCGACTACCCCACAGAAGCATTTCCTGTTTCCAATGGTGGTACTATGCCTTAACGCAGGTCCACTGAAAGTGAAAAAAGTATGAAAACACTGATAATGATTCAGACTTCTTACACACAGTATACTTTTCAATGTCTTTCAAAGCTTTGCGGTGAAGTCGAAAAAGCTTATAATGGCCAAGTCTTCCATTTTTAACACAAGAAACATTGTTGACTAGTATTGTGCAGTCTCCGATATGAAGATCTTTTTATGGTAAATATTTATTTTTGAAATATTTACAGCAAAAACTGATCTATTTTTTTTTGCATCAACGTTAAATACTGTGATAACACTTTCAAGATTTCAGCATTTGACAAATATGAAATTGAGTTTTTTCTCTTCAAACCTATCGTATATCATAATTTCCTCATCGAATGGAACATAATGTTTAACTTTTACTCCATAAATTGTATTTAAAAATGCAATAACCTTTTATCAAAAGCAACTTTACTAATAAGTGATATCAGAAACTAGACTTGCCCAGTTATTCTAAATAGGTACACATGTGATTTTGTTACAATGCCTATTGACAAATACTCTTGCAGATATTGTTCTGTATTGTCAAAGCCGGCCTGTAAAAGTTGCTTGTACCTGCATCTATTTTAAATATAGAAATCATATATAATACCCATTCTGGACTATATCTATTACTTTCCCGTAGAAGCTGTTAGCTTGATCAATAGCGTATTTGACTATCAATTCAGGAGTCATGAGTTCGAATCCCCATTCGGTCACAGTCTCCGTGATGATTTATATATTATATTGAATTTCGTTATCATGTGTTTCTCACTGCTGGTTTTTGTGTCACTGTGGGAAAGATAGCATTTACTTGCGGAGACAGGGTTGATTGAGTACTGGTTTACCTTTGGTTAATTGATCGTCTGTTCGCCCTCGATGGCATAAACTGTTGCTTAATATTTAAACTCATAGAATAGTTCCATAGACTACTTTACTTAGCAGTAGCTTCTATCTACCAGCAGGTCTAGTGATATAGCATTGGTTGGTTTGATCCTCTGATACGGCCAACTATGATGCTCTTGAGAAAGAGAGGTCATTTTTTATTTATCGGGCAGTTGTGTAAGATGCTGTCGTCTAATAACCACTTAACTCTCAAAGCTAAAGTTATGAGTTCGAGAAATGTATAAAGTTGGCCTGAAAAGTATGTTTGTGAAAGTTTACTTGTTGAAATTGATTCTATTCGGATAAATTATAAGGTCTTCCTTCGCCGATAAAACTGGATAATATGCCATCCATTACCTATCATGTGTTGAAAATGGTGGTAAACAACATTTTAAAAGAAAGCGCTAAACCTTTTAAATACATATCCTTATTACTAGTTTTGCTCGTGTAGCCTGGTGTGTTAAGGTTGTAAAAACTAGGATTTGAAATGCTATAATACAACTTGAAGACTAAACCAGCTACGGATGCAAGTACAAAACTCCAATCAGTGGCGTAGCTGACATTTAAATGATGTGCAAGCCCATTAGGTTCTAGGGGGTCGTGGGTTGATTTTTAGGATGCATTTTCTGTGTTCTGTGGGCATTTCTAGGAGATATAAAGATGTATCCGTAAAAAAGTGCAAGTCTGTGCGTTATGGCGTAAAGGCAGCTACGTCACTGCTAGCCAATGAACTCCAGCCGTTTAGAACACAGAAATACTGAATAAAAATGGTGGATAAATGTTGATTTTTTGTTACCATTACCTATAAACATAAACATAGGCCGACAGAGAAAAATGACTGGAATAGTATAGGGGTCGGGGTCGGGGATGGGGTGGGGAGACTATACAGAAAAATGAACAAAAAAGTTTCGTATAAAACTATTGTCCTGAAATAATTCATTTATTTTAACTAATTTCTTGAACAAAACGATTTATATTTAACTTTGCATTTTGTGACCTATTGGCCCCTTGTCCTGTGTCCATTCAGACATCCAGAATTGCTATCTAGTTGATTCTATTGTATCAAATGTTGCAGGGGTTCTCACAAGATGCCCATCTTACTTGACGAACATTACATCATTTTTCCCAGCGAGTTTAATAAATTCAATAATAAATGGACACAAACGTAAGATGCGTTTTATCACATAACACAGAAAAAGTTTACATTTACCATTTATTTAAAAGGTCACCTCTATTAGGAACGAGAAAAAATCAGGAATATTAGGTTCCGTGAGTCATCGTAATGTCTCAAAATAACACTATTTAACCATGACAAATCAACGTCATTTATATATTCGGGCAAATCAGAAAGTACTTTGGCATTTTACGTACGATAACCGAGTTATACGACAAAAACCGAGTAATGAATCTGAAGTGATATAAAACTAGGTTAATATGAAAATATGTCATTGGTTTATTGCTTTCCTGCACAGCAACAAACTATGTGATAAATTGTCATTTTGTAGTTACATGTATATACATTTGTTATAGTACAAAAGTTAAAGTGATTAACTCATTTAATATATTTATGTTTCAAAAGGCCATTCCGATTATGTCATACAAAGTATATACTAAAACAGATATATCCATAAAACAGTGGAGTAATATAGCTGAAAGAAAGCTGAACATGTTTTATTAAGCCGCTACTGGTTTATCATCGGTCCATCTATATGTCTGTCAGTCAAATGTTTGCCCGCAAAGTCTGACTCCTGTGATAACTTTAAAAGGCCTTAAGATAGAGTAATAATAATAATAATAATAATAATAAAACTTGACATGTTAATGGATGGCAATGAGGACATTATGCACATTATATCTTAATGTTTTGGTTGGATCAATATTATATGGTAGAAACATGTGAAAAATATGGCCAACATATATATAATTTATTTGGACCCTGTGTTAACTTTAAATATGTATGATATTTGATATATATGATATATCGAGAGGAGATCATGCAACTTGATGAATCGAGAGATCATGCAACTTGATCTGGTTTTCATTTAGGACCAACAGTTTAGTTACAATAGCTATATACATATATGAAAAAAAAGTTTTCCAAAATCTGGATCTTGTGATAACATATAAAGTTTGCGTTTCACTGGTGATGGAGAGCGTTGAAGTGATTAAGATTATTTTAATCTTTAAGTCAGTGACGATACCTTCGTACTTTCCAGGTTGTCTCTGGGTTCAGAGTTTGCTGATGGACATTGGACTATATTCTTTAACTTCATTTAGCTATTGAAGTAGTAACGTACGGGGCGTTGTCCTGCTCTTCAATGCTTGAGCATCTTGCTAATTATAGAAAACTACTGAATGAAGAATGAATCAATATTCACTTTTCTTGCATAATATACAAAGACATCTCAATACCGGTTAAGGATATCAGGTCCCAGTTTCACTAAATTCTCAACTTGAGATGTTCCTTAGCTCAGACTTTCGAAATTCTAAAACTGCATTTAAGATTTAAATCATCTTGTGTCCTATCTTCTATCAATGTGTAAAGATGTGCTTTGATTTCAAATCGGTTTAGTCAATTCATTGGTAATTGTGTTCAAGTTATTATTTAGGGAAACTGATTTTTGAGTTGAGGAAAAAAACAAGTTGAGATGTTTAGTGAAACCGACTTTGCTATTTAAATAGTGTGATATATTTAAATCTTGAGTTGGGATAATATTTACACACTCATAACCCTGATCAAGGTATCTGCCATTTAACTAGTGTGAGACTATACGAATCTATCATGAATATCCATGCGAGATATCCTTTATCATACCCGAAGGGTCAATATTAATAGGAGGGACATGGTTTGCTTATCAGCATCGCTTGCTTTTCTAAAACACAGAAGTCTTGACAATTTTATCTTTAAACAGAAATGTAACGGGATTCCTATAACATTTCTAACTGGTTTATTCAAATAGTCGGACTGACACCGGCGATTTTTAATAATAAAAAATAAAAAAATTTAATAATATTTCAGAAGACTATCCTGTATATGTTTATTTCTACATTAGTCTTTTTATTAGATAGTTTCTACCTGACATATGCCTTGGGCAAGGTGACTGAAATGACTAAATTACAACAATTACTTCAACAATTTTAAACACAATTTCATTGGAATGGTTTCGTTTTGTAAAGAATTCCATCGTGGAAAGAAAGAATTTTTTATTTGTATTTCGGAGATGAATGGAAGTGTGAATGGATATTTGCGAACGAGATTATTTCGCGTGCTTTTGCGTGTATGCGTGAGTATTTATAACATCTAAATCAATAGCTTTCCCTTCCCTATATAAGTTCTCGGTTAAACATAAACATTGCGGAGATGTGTTTGTCTCAGTCATTCAGATTAAGCTTCATATCTTTTTTTTTTTAATATTTTATATATTAATTAAGATATAAATACGATTCTTAAATGTTGACGTTGTAAAATTATAACAATCTAAGGTGAATAACTCGTATTCTTGTATATATGTTAGATACCATAGCAGTAACCGCCCTTCTATTAATTATATACAAATGGATCGGTGATAACATCTCATCGGTTTCGAATATCGTGGCCCAATGTCTAAGCAGTGGCTTAATAACAGTTATTAAGTCACTGGTCCTAACGTTATAACATAATGTGAATTTGAGTCTTATGTTTGGTAAAAACGTAGTTCGTTTCCAATATTTACAGCAAAACAAGTAAGCATGCCCACACAGTTGGTAAAAAACGAAATAAATTTTAAATTGAGAAACTTTAGTAATTTCAGACGAGTGGATCGGTAATGCATAAATATCTTCTTTAAAATGCGTTTAAAAACTAAATAAAATTGATTACTACTCGATACAATTAATACATCTACATATTAACATATTTTTGTAGCAAAGAGTCTCCGAAGAAAAATTATTTAGGGAAATATGGGCATAGAGGCGAAGAAATGGTATATAAAAGCTAATCACGTGCGTCTGTAAATGAATGTTTATTACAATACATAGTTATAATATCTTCGATAATACCACCACAGCACTGCAGGGATGCTACATTTTTAGGTCACCTGAGACTTTATCTCAAGTGACCTATTGCTCTTGTCTTTAGTCCGTTGTTTCTACTTTACCAAACCTATATAAGAGAAAATGACAAATCCCTTTATTTCTTATGACCGAATAGACTCGAGTGAATGTTTCTGGTGTGATTTGTTGTTGCTGACATGACGGTTAAACCTAGGCGACAAGGTCCCCAACCCTATGAGGTCTTATAGGCGGGATCAAAACAGTCAAATTCAAGGCAAAATCTTATAATTATTATAGGAAGCACTCAGAAACAAATTGTGAGCATGATTATTGATACCTATGGGTCCTATAAAGAAGTTGTGAATTTCTTTCTCCAGGATCTCACGGTTTGGCCCTGGAGTGGGGCCTACTCTACTTAATCTATATATAAGAAAAAATGACAAAAATACGTAATTTCTGATGATTGAATATACTAATTTGAATGTTTTTTGGTGTGATGTGTTATTGCTGACATGACCGTTAATGCTTATGTTGACTGATGAAGCATATGAGTCCGTCATAAAAATTGTGAATGTCATGCACCTGGGACCCTTGGTGAAGGTACGACTTTACTAAATCTATATAAGAGAAAATGATGTAGATATGATATTTAAAATCCATATTTGGATTTTTGCCGCTTCCCAGAGAATAAAAGTTGGAAAAATAGATACCTATAGCTGTATGTCATCAAGGATAATTAGGTGACCTTTAAGGCCCATGAGACCTTTGTTTTAAAACAAGTGGTAATTAAGGGAGCTGCAGATTGCCTGAAGTCTTGCAGGGAGAAGTTGGGACTCTTCTGGTACCTACATAAAAGTGTTTAAGACCTGGCAGTAAATTACAGGTTGAATGAAGTAAAGAGGCAGTTTATTCTATTCCCGAATGACAGGTGGGAAAATAATTGGAATACAACTTGGTACGGATAGTGGGTTGTATGAAGTCATTTGAATTCTTAGACTGTAGTTTGATACTGTGCTTACAAATGGAGGACCTACTGAAGATGGATTATAAGTATCTTGCATGGGTTGAAGGTTCGGATAGAAAATTCCGTCTGGAAAACAGTTAGCCAGAAGTTCTATCCGAATCGAAAAAATTTTGCAAGTTATTTTTCTTGCATACAAAACACCTCAAATATTTATTTTAATTCAAAGTATTATTAAATTTTACCACGATGGCTTTAAGACGTCAAATAAAATATGTTACGTAATATACGTCACGTCATAAATTGTTCGAACGCCTGAAGGGGTGGAAGATGAAAATTCCGTACCCGGAAAAAATACGCAGAAATCCTTGTTCGGTATGCTAGAAAAGGATAAGGATATCTGCATTTTTACCAGGATTAAATATTTTTATCTCATCCCAGGCCCGAGATAAAATTCTCGAGCTATGACGTTAATACTCATTTGTTACATAACGTATAAAATATGACGTAAATTATATAATTTAACGTCTTAAAAGCGACTGTTGTTAAAATAAGATGATGAAATAAAAGTATCTAATATGTTTGGTACGCAAGAAAAAGAATCATTCATGGCTTTTTCGGTTCGAATAGAAAACTTCCGCCTCTCGGAGCCCGCCAAAACAGTTATCCCGCTGGAAGGATTTTTCTATCCAGACCTCAAACCAATGTAACATTTTTACAATGTTGGTCTGGCAATCATTTTGTAGAATAAGTTTATCGTGATACAAAATGATACGAAAGAACCATAACCGTATTTTAATTGCTTATAACAAAATTGATAACAAGAAGAGGCCAATATTAGGCTACTTTTCAACAACAATGTACTATTTTCTGAAAACAATTTATTATATCACGGTAACATATTAAATTATATGTTGAGCTGTGAAAAAATACTGAAAAAGGTACCAAATGTTGGTGTTGTCATCGTATAGAGTTTAGTGAAAATTTGCACATGAACAGAATATTGAATCCAGACTAATGTGTTTGTTAAAGTGTAATATTTTCTTTCACCTGGCGGACATCGAATTTAGTATTTTCATAAGAGTCGAAATACCAGAATGAAAATACTACATTCTGTGTTCATAAGACGATATAATTCGACATTTCACTGTAAGAAATGCATATTCATTTTATTTCATCCCTTTGTTTTTTTTTAGTTCTAAGAAGTTATCTTCTAAGAATTTATCTTGTATGTTATTAAAGAAGACCATCTACCACAGTGTTCACAATTATAAACGTCGCACGGACTATTTCTAAATCTGTTTTACATTACGTTAACTTCTTAAAGGGTCAGGTTAAATCAGTTGGTAGCACGTCTATTTATCAATCAGGGAATCATGACTTCGAATTCCCATCCGGCGACAATCTCAGTGATGATTTGTATAAGACATTGCCTTCGTTTTTCACATCTAATTCAAATGAGAAAATTGCTTACGGAGGTAGGTGTGCTCGAGTACTGGCTAAGCTTCCAGGAAGGTTCCTCTTAGGCCGAGTGATCTAAGGCACCGTCTTAAGATCACTTAACTCTCACCGTTAAGATCGTACGTTCGGGTCCCGCTCGGTCCAAACACTTTATGAATAACCCGATAATGGCCAATGACTGACTTTATCGCGGGTCGCAATTTAGTATTTAGTCAACAAAATTAAAGAATTTTATACAACATCGACAAAATACAATAAAGTCAATGAACGGAATTTCCATAACATATGATTTTATGTGCATTATTAATGTTAAGATCGAATAAATATCGGCAATGTTGGTAAGGTTTCCGGATGCAGCACCAATCATTTTGTGTTCAGTAAATGATGGAACATTTATTGAATCACAAAGAGGAAGGTCCCACTGGAAGATAATGATTGAGCCATCCTTGTATTTTATCTTATCTATGAGAAATTTGTTAATACACATGTCGGGATGTTCATATTTATTCGTTGATATTTTATCATAATCCAATACTGGCCAATGAATGATATTCTTGCGAGAAGTTATAGAACAGAATATACATAATATATATTGCTTGATATAGATGTACCGCAGGTAAGACGTTGTTGGCACTGAAATAACTCAACTACAATGTATTCAAATAAACAAACTGAACGCATTTCTTTATATTGTAATTACAAGATTATATTTCATATAGGTATACACATACATATTTAAATCCATCAATAAATTGTTTAATATTTAATTATTTGTTAAAATTATCCTTGTTAAAAACATTTGTTAATTTCTGTAAGCATTGTTCATTTTTTCTCATCTGACGTTTGCTATACGATTGCAATGTTCACAAATCTACATTTAGCTAGCGTTCGTTATATCATTGATTTATTTATAAAACGTTCACAGCAAAGATTGCATAATATATAAAATGTTCGGAACTCTATATACATATAATCTTTATTTCTTTCAAGAAGATCTTAATTATCTATTCTTCAACTTTTACATTTGTATGTCTATTTTCCTTACAGAAGGTTCACACTTTTATACGGAAGGAATTTTAGAGATGAATTAAGTTTTTTTATAAACTACAGTTCTAACATGATTGCTTTCTTTTTACGATCTTGTATTTTTGTCGTATTTCTCTGTCTCTCACGTGCATACCATACTGTCATGTTGTAGATCAAAGTCCCTGTGAGCATTAGATAAAATGTCGGATAGCTCGTCTGTACGATTGCTGAGGACAACAAAATATGTACTAGTTCACACACCGAAAATATATTATTATTGTGAAGGTTATTTCTACAAATGGGGAATTAACGTTAATCCTCTAATCAACTGAATTATCTTCCGCACGAATATTACAGAACTGCTCAATTCCTTTTCAAATTAATATTACCAAATTCCTTTGTAATAATTCATGTATATGTTGCAGAAAGCAAATTGTTTTCAAAATCTTTATAGTTATTTCATTTTCTTGATTTTGTTCTAGTTTTAACTTGTTTATTGCATAAACAAGATAATAATGTATCTAGTTTCATCGAAGGTTTTGTCCACGTGATTGTTTCATAACCAGATATGAACAAACACTCTTTGTTATATGTTTAAGCAGCAAACAATAAGTGTTGACAATCAAAAATTTCACCAAAAACTTTCTAAAATTAATACACGCTCTACTTTTGTGTGTCTTTAATTATACACATCTAGTTTAGTTATTTTTACAATTATTGCCTTAATTAAAATCATATATCTTTTGTTTTATTTATCTGTATTGTACGTTATATGTAGGCTAAAAGCATATTGTATTTGCTTAATGCTGAATAAAATTTGTTCTTGTTCTTGTTCTTGTTTTCTTTATCCACATAATTGCAAAACATTTGTCCGTTTTCGTCACTAGCTACTCGTTAGGAAATTATTAGATATTGTAATTTTGCGATATTTAGGCCCGATTAGCTCAGTTTTTAGCACGTCTTACTGTCAATCCAGGTGTCGTGAGTTCGAATATCCGCTCGGCCGCAATCTTCGTGATGATTGATATACGACATTGTGTCTCAATAATCATTCGTCTTTCACCGCTGATTCAAGTGGAAAAATTATCTGTAACTTGCGGATTTGGGGTGTGCTCGAGTACTAGTTCATATTAGGTTAAATGATCGCCTGTTATCCCTGTAAGCATACAAATGAAGCTAAATATGCAATCACTTAATCAATCAATCATTTTCTTGTATTCTATTGAACTACAGTCAAGATTCACAATCGTTGAGACTTTCCTCTAAAAACTTTGTCACGTAATCATTGACAGAATTAGCATCATTCACCATCATATCAAGGTAACTTCTCAGTGCGTACACGGTTGAGTTATATGAAATGACACCGCCAACTAAACTTCCAACTATTGGAAATGCAACTGCGGCGGTCATTTCAAATAACTCGGAGGAAGTCAGTAAAAACGCAGTAAATGGGACTAGACTTGCTATTCCACTTCCAACTGTTAACGATTTTAAACTTAAAATATGGCACATCGTTTCCATGGTAACACCTGTTGATTCTGCGATTTGTTTTAAGGTTGTTTCATCCAGACCAAACTGCTTTCTATAGAAGTTTGCTTCTTTCGAGACAAGCTTCAGATCAAGTGCCAAGGATGTTCCCGGAACTGGTATAGCTCCGCCAACTGCAGACAAAGCTCCCAGTAGACATATTCTGTTTTCCAGTGCTTTCCTTTTCTCGAGAATCAACAGTGGGCTCTGATGTTGCAATGTCAGAACAAATGTTTCTCTCTTTAACTTTGGAAGACCTTTTCCGCATGCATCTACCATTTTGCTGAATTCAAGAAGGGGGTGTTTGGTGTTTAGGCTATCGATTAGAAAGACTCTATCAGTTTTATTCAAATTATTCTTGCAATTTGTTTCTATTTCCTTAACTGCATCTGTCGCAGCATGTGGGTTGTTCTGATACAATTTTTTTCTTGACTCTTTGTGATTCCTTAAATCCTGTCCTACTTTCGAGCGGACAAACAAAAAGTTTTTGCCGCGTTTTCTTATTTCCTCTACGAACCATAGATCGTCTTCTACAAATCTGTCAGCAGTAATTAAGATGAACAGGTCATATTTTTCAAACTCCACTCGTTCGTCAGTGAGGTAAGTTTCCTTTGGAAATTTCTTCGTCCCTGCACCAGGCAAATCGTAAAATACTAGGTTCCTATTATTTGGATGTGTATATCCTTTAGCTTTTGTTGTTTGTTCGTTGATACCAACCATAGCGCCTCCGGAGTCGTCGGCGTCTAGGCCTATCATTGCATTGATAAAACTGGATTTCCCCACACCTGATCTGCCAGTAACACCAATGTTAAGCAACAGTTTTTCCCATTCACCAATTTTTTTTTCAATTACGTCTGTTATTCCTTTCATTCCGTTGAGATCGAATGATTGTTTTAATTCTTGATGAAATATATCATCTGCAGCAGAATCAGATTCGAGAATATCTGATGTCGCCATTATAGTAGGTGTGTTTTCTTCGTAATATCTACAATAACAAGTTATCACATGTATTCATTAATGACAAAACAACACCTCACCAACAAACATCGCTAATTATGAAATTGTTAAAACAGGAGACGTAGAGTTCAAATAACTTCCAAGGCCGAGTGGACGAAAACACTATCGTCTGATAACTATCTACCAATTTCCGCTGGGTCGGAGCCCAGCTAGGTCTTAAACCTTATCCGTCGCGGTCCTTACACATTTTGTGATAAAGTATGCTAGTTTCTTGCTGATGGACTGCGGTTCTACTCAGATTCGTTCTGAGGTCTTCCCCTATGTCATAATATAAAATGAAACAGGTTGAAATGGCGTTAAACCCCATTAGATAGAAATGAACTTATGAGTGCCATGCACAGATGTGCTTAGCATCACTTATTTTTTAAAGATATATGTACCTGAGCATTTCTGTAGTTTACAATATACACTACCATCAAGGGGAATCACTCACACAGACAGGTGAGATAACTACATGTATGACACATATAAGTAAAGCTAACCTATTTGATCTAAGATCGCATTACGACCCCAGTCATTTACATTAAACAGTTAGCTAGTATTTTATAACCATCTCCAATCTCTAATAAAATACTAGCCATACATGAAGGAAACTTTACATAGGTGTTCACTTAACATTACATTGAGTCAATGTATTTAATACTCCCGGTCTGTTAAATTAACCTTTGTATGTCTAAACAATTTTCTAGCTGTTGCTTGAGCCACTATATGATTAATATTATCTAGCTATTATTAGAGCATATATATGTCCTATAGTCTTAAGCTGTTGTTAAAGTCCCTTTATGTATTTTCTAGCAGTTGTTTGAACCTTTTTGTATTTAATATTCTCTAGCTGTTATTAAAGACCATATATATATTTTATATTCTCCAATTTGCGTAGGAGTGTAAACATGTCCAATATAATCTAGCTGTTGCCAAAGTCCTATATGGTTAGTGGACTTTACCTGTTAGTAATTACCATGTATAGCTAGCTGTTGTGAGAGTCCTATATGTTTAATGAACTTTACCTGTTAGTAATTACCATGTATACCTATCTGTTGTCAGCGTCCTATATGTTTAATGGACTTTACCTGTTAGTAATTACCATGTATAGCTAGCTGTTGTGAGAGTCCTATATGTTTAATGAACTTTACCTGTTAGTAATTACCATGTATACCTATCTGTTGTCAGCGTCCTATATGTTTAATGGACTTTACCTGTTAGTAATTAACATGCATATCTAGCTGTTGTCAGAGTCCTATATGTTTAATGGACTTTACCTGTTAGTAATTACCATGTATAGCTAGCTGTTGTCAGCGTCCTATATGTTTAAGGGACTTTACCTGTTAGTAATTACCATGTATAGCTAGCTGTTGTCAGCGTCCTATATGCTTAATGGACTTTACCTGTTAGTAATTACCATGTATATCTATCTGTTGTCAGCGTCCTATATGTTTAATGAACTTTAGCTATTAGTAATTACGATGTATATCTAGCTGTTGTCAGAGTCCTATATGTTTAATGGACTGTAGCTGATAGTAATTACCATGTATAGCTAGCTGTTGTCAGAGTCCTATATGTTTAATGGACTTTAGCTGTTAGTAATTACCATGTATAGCTAGCTGTTATCAGAGTCCTATATGTTTAATGGACTTAACCTGTTAGTAATTACCATGTATAGCTAGCTCTTGTCAGAGTCCTATATGTTTAATGGACTTTAGCTGTTAGTAATTACAATGTATAGATATTTGTTGTCAGCGTCCTATATGTTTCATGGACTTTAGCTGTTAGTAATTACCATGTATATCTAGCTGTAGTCAGAGTCCTATATGTTTAATGGACTTTACCTGTTAGTTATTACCATGTATAGCTAGCTGTTGTCAGCGTCCTATATGTTTAATGGACTTTACCTGTTAGTAATTACAATGTATATCTAGCTGTTGTCAGCGTCCTATATGTTTAATGAACTTTACGTGTTAGTAATTACAATGTATATCTAGCTGTTGTCAGCGTCCTATATGTTTAATGGACTTAACCTGTTAGTAATTACTATGTATATCTAGCTGTTGTCAGAGTCCTATATGTTTAATGGACTTTACCTGTTAGTAATAATATGCATATCTAGCTGTTGTCAGAGTCCTATATGTTTAATGGACTTTACCTGTTAGTAATTACAATGTATATCTAGCTGTTGTCAGCGTCCTATATGTTTAATGAACTTGAGCTGTTAGTAATTACCATGTATAGCTAGCTGTTGTTAGCGTCCTATATGTTTAATGGACTTGAGCTGTTAGTAATTACCATGTATAGCTAGCTGTTGTCAGAGTCTTATATGTTTAATGGACTTTACATGTTAGTAATTACCATGTATAGCTAGCTGTTGTCAGCGTCCTATATGTTTAATGGACTTTAACTGGTAGTAATTACAATGTATAGCTAGCTGTAGTCAGCGTCCTATATGTTTAATGGACTTTAGCTGTTAGTAATTACCATGTATAGCTAGCTGTTGTCAGCGTCCTATATGTTTAATGGACTTTAGCTGTTAGTAATTACAATGTATAGCTAGCTGTTGTCAGAGTTCTATATGTTTAATGGACTGTAGCTGTTAGTAATTACCATGTATAGCTAGCTGTTGTCAGAGTCCTATATGTTTAATGGACTTTACCTGTTAGTAATTACCATGTATAGCTAGCTGTTGTCAGCGTCCTATATGTTTAATGGACTTTAGCTGTTAGTAATTACCATGTATAGCTAGCTGTTGTCAGCGTCCTATATGCTTAATGGACTTTAGCTGTTAGTAATTACAATGTATATCTAGTTATTGTGAAAGTCCTATCCGTTTAATGGACTTTAGCTGTTAGTAATTACCATGTATTGCTAGCTGTTGTCAGAGTCCTATATGTTTAATGGACTTTAGCTGTTAGTAATTACCATGTATAGCTAGCTGTTGTCAGCGACCTATATGTTTAATGGACTTTATCTGTTAGTAATTACCATGTATAGCTAGCTGTTGTCAGCGTCCTATATGTTTAATGGACTTTAGCTGTTAGTAATTACCATGTATAGCTAGCTGTTGTCAGCGTCCTATATGCTTAATGGACTTTAGCTGTTAGTAATTACAATGTATAACTAGCTATTATCGGAGTCCTATATGTTTAATGGACATTAGCTGTTAGTAATTACCATGTATTGCTAGCTGTTGTAAGCGTCCTATATATTTAATGGACTTTAGCTGTAAGTAATTACCATGTATATCTAGCTGTTGTCAGCGTCCTATATGTTTAATGGACTTTAGCTGTTAGTAATAAAAATGTATATCTAGCTGTTGTCAGCGTCCTATATGTTTAATGGAATTTACCTGTTAGTAATTACAAAGTATAGCTAGCTATGGCAGAGTCTTATATGTTTAATGGACTTTACCTGTTAGTAATTACTATGTATAGCTAGCTGTTGTCAGCGTCCTATATGTTTAATGGACTTTAGCTGTTAGTAATTACCATGTATAGCTAGCTGTTGTCAGCGTCCTATATGCTTAATGGACTTTAGCTGTTAGTAATTACAATGTATATCTAGCTATTGTCAGAGTCCTATATGTTTAATGGACTGTAGCTGATAGTAATTACCATGTATAGCTAGCTGTTGTCAGAGTCCTATATGTTTAATGGACTTTAGCTGTTAGTTATTACCATCTATAGCTAGCTGTTGTCAGCGTCTTATATGCTTAATGGACTTTAGCTGTTAGTAATTACAATGTATAGCTAGCTATTGTCAGAGTCCTATGTGTTTAATGGACTTTAGCTGTTAGTAATTACCATGTACAGCTAGCTGTTGTCAGCGTCCTATATATTTAATGGACTTTAGCTGTTAGTAATTACCATATATAGCCAGCTGTTGTCAGCGTCCTATATGCTTAATGGACTTTAGCTGTTAGTAATTACAATGTATAGCTAGCTGTTGTCAGAGTCCTATATGTTTAATGGACTTTAGCTGTTAGTAATTACCATGTATATCTAGTTGTTGTCAGCGTCCTATATGTTTAATGGACTTTAGCTGTTAGTAATTACAATGTATATCTAGCTGTTGTCAGCGTCCTATATGTTTAATGGACTTTACCTGTTAGTAATTACAATGTATAGCTAGCTATTGTCAGAGTCCTATATGTTTAATGGACTTTTACTTGTTAGTAATTACAATGTATATCTAGCTGTTGTCAGCGTCCTATATGTTTAATGGACTTTACCTGTTAGTAATTACCATGTATAGCTAGCTGTTGTCAGAGTCCTATATGTTTAATGGACTTTAGCTGTTAGTAGTTACCATGTATTGCTAGCTGTTTTCAGCGTCCTATATGCTTAATAGACTTTAGCTGATAGTAAGTACCATGTATAGGTAGCTGTTGTCAGCGTTCTATATGTTTAATGGACTATAGCTGTTAATAATTACCATGTATAGCTAGCTGTTGTCATAGTCCTATCTGTTTAATAGACTTTACCTGTTAGTAATTACCATGTATAGCTAGCTGTTGTCAGAGTCCTATATGTTTAATGGACTTTACCTGTTAGTTATTACCATGCATATCTAGCTGTTGTCAGCCTCCTATATGTTCAATGGACTTTACCTGTTAGTAATTACAATGTATATCTAGCTGTTGTCAGAGTCCTATATGTTTAATGGACTTTACCTGTTAGTAATTACAATGTATATCTAGCTGTTGTCAGTGCCCTATATGTTTAATGGACTTTACCTGTTAGTAATTACCATGTATAGCTAGCTGTTGTCAGCGTCCTATATGTTTAATGGACTTTACCTGTTAGTAATAATCATGTATATCTAGCTGTTGTCAGCGTCCTATATGTTTAATTGACTTTACCTGTTAGTAATTACCATGTATATCTAGCTGTTGTCAGCGTCCTATATGTTTAATGGACTTTAGCTGTTAGTAATGACAATGTATATCTAGCTGTTGTCAGTGCCCTATATGTTTAATGGACTTTACCTGTTAGTAATTACCATGTATAGCTAGCTGTTGTCAGCGTCCTATATGCTTAATGGACTTTACCTGTTAGTAATGACAATGTATATCTAGCTGTTGTCAGTGCCCTATATGTTTAATGGACTTTAGTAATGACCATTTATAGCTAGCTGTTGTCAGAGTCCTATATGTTAAATGGACTTAACCTGTTAGTGATTACAATGTATAGCTAGCTGTTGTCAGAGTCCTATATGTTTAATGGACTTTACCTGTTAGTAATTACCATGTATTGCTAGCTGTTGTCAGAGTCCTATATGTTTAATGGGCTTTAGCTGTTAGTAATTACCATGTATTGCTAGCTGTTGTCAGAGTCCTATATGTTTAATGGACTTTACCTGTTAGTTATTACCATCTATAGCTAGCTGTTGTCAGCGTCTTATATGCTTAATGGACTTTAGCTGTTAGTAATTACAATGTATAGCTAGCTATTGTCAGAGTCCTATGTGTTTAATGGACTTTAGCTGTTAGTAATTACCATGTACAGCTAGCTGTTGTCAGCGTCCTATATATTTAATGGACTTTAGCTGTTAGTAATTACCATATATAGCCAGCTGTTGTCAGCGTCCTATATGCTTAATGGACTTTAGCTGTTAGTAATTACAATGTATAGCTAGCTGTTGTCAGAGTCCTATATGTTTAATGGACTTTAGCTGTTAGTAATTACCATGTATATCTAGTTGTTGTCAGCGTCCTATATGTTTAATGGACTTTAGCTGTTAGTAATTACAATGTATATCTAGCTGTTGTCAGCGTCCTATATGTTTAATGGACTTTACCTGTTAGTAATTACAATGTATAGCTAGCTATTGTCAGAGTCCTATATGTTTAATGGACTTTTACTTGTTAGTAATTACAATGTATATCTAGCTGTTGTCAGCGTCCTATATGTTTAATGGACTTTACCTGTTAGTAATTACCATGTATAGCTAGCTGTTGTCAGAGTCCTATATGTTTAATGGACTTTAGCTGTTAGTAGTTACCATGTATTGCTAGCTGTTTTCAGCGTCCTATATGCTTAATAGACTTTAGCTGATAGTAAGTACCATGTATAGGTAGCTGTTGTCAGCGTCCTATATGTTTAATGGACTATAGCTGTTAATAATTACCATGTATAGCTAGCTGTTGTCATAGTCCTATCTGTTTAATAGACTTTACCTGTTAGTAATTACCATGTATAGCTAGCTGTTGACAGAGTCCTATATGTTTAATGGACTTTACCTGTTAGTTATTACCATGCATATCTAGCTGTTGTCAGCCTCCTATATGTTCAATGGACTTTACCTGTTAGTAATTACAATGTATATCTAGCTGTTGTCAGAGTCCTATATGTTTAATGGACTTTACCTGTTAGTAATTACAATGTATATCTAGCTGTTGTCAGTGCCCTATATGTTTAATGGACTTTACCTGTTAGTAATTACCATGTATAGCTAGCTGTTGTCAGCGTCCTATATGTTTAATGGACTTTACCTGTTAGTAATAATCATGTATATCTAGCTGTTGTCAGCGTCCTATATGTTTAATTGACTTTACCTGTTAGTAATTACCATGTATATCTAGCTGTTGTCAGCGTCCTATATGTTTAATGGACTTTAGCTGTTAGTAATGACAATGTATATCTAGCTGTTGTCAGTGCCCTATATGTTTAATGGACTTTACCTGTTAGTAATTACCATGTATAGCTAGCTGTTGTCAGCGTCCTATATGCTTAATGGACTTTACCTGTTAGTAATGACAATGTATATCTAGCTGTTGTCAGTGCCCTATATGTTTAATGGACTTTAGTAATGACCATTTATAGCTAGCTGTTGTCAGAGTCCTATATGTTAAATGGACTTAACCTGTTAGTGATTACAATGTATAGCTAGCTGTTGTCAGAGTCCTATATGTTTAATGGACTTTACCTGTTAGTAATTACCATGTATTGCTAGCTGTTGTCAGAGTCCTATATGTTTAATGGACTTTACCTGTTAGTAATTACCATGTATTGCTAGCTGTTTTCAGAGTCCTATATGTTTAATGGACTTTATCTGTTAGTAATTACCATGTATTTCTAACTGTTGTCAGAGTCCTATATGTTTAATGGGCTTTAGCTGTTAGTAATTACCATGTATTGCTAGCTGTTGTCAGCGTCCTATATGTTTAATGGACTTTACCTGTTAGTAATTACCATGTACATCTAGCTGTTGTCAGAGTCCTATATGTTTAATGGACTTTACCTGTTAGTAATTACCATGTATATCTAGCTGTTGTCAGCGTCCTATATGTTTAATGGACTTTACCTGTTAGTAATTACCATGTACATCTAGCTGTTGTCAGAGTCCTATATGTTTAATGGACTTTACCTGTTAGTGATTACAATGTATAGCTAGCTGTTGTCAGAGTCCTATATGTTTAATGGACTTTACCTGTTAGTAATTACCATGTATTGCTAGCTGTTGTCAGAGTCCTATATGTTTAATGGGCTTAAGCTGTTAGTAATTACCATGTATTTCTAACTGTTGTCAGCGTCCTATATGTTTAATGGGCTTTAGCTGTTAGTAATTACCATGTATTGCTAGCTGTTGTCAGAGTCCTATATGTTTAATGGGCTTTAGCTGTTAGTAATTACCATGTATTTCTAACTGTTGTCAGAGTCCTATATGTTTAATGGGCTTTAGCTGTTAGTAATTACCATGTATTGCTAGCTGTTGTCAGAGTCCTATATGTTTAATGGACTTTACCTGTTAGTAATTACAATGTATAGCTAGCTGTTGTCAGTGTCCTATATGTTTAATGGGCTTTAGCTGTTAGTAATTACCATGTATTGCTAGCTGTTGTCAGAGTCCTATATGTTTAATGGACTTTAGCTGTTAGTAATTACCATGTATATCTTGCTGTTGTCAGAGTCCTATATGTTTAATGGGCTTTAGCTGTTAGTAATTACCATGTATATGTAGCTGTTGTCAGAGTCCTATATGTTTAATGGGCTTTAGCTGTTAGTAATTACCATGTATTGCTAGCTGTTGTCAGAGTCCTATATGTTTAATGGGCTTTAGCTGTTAGTAATTACCATGTATATCTAGCTGTTGTCAGTGTCCTATATGTTTAATGGACTTTAGCTGTTAGTAATTACCATGTATTGCTAGCTGTTGTCAGAGTCCTATATGTTTAATGGGCTTTAGCTGTTAGTAATTACCATGTATATCTAGCTGTTGTCAGAGTCCTATATGTTTAATGGACTTTACCTGTTAGTAATTACAATGTATAGCTAGCTGTTGTCAGATTCCTATATGTTTAATGGGCTTTAGCTGTTAGTAATTACCATGTATATGTAGATGTTGTCAGAGTCCTATATGTTTAATGGGCTTTAGCTGTTAGTAATTACCATGTATTGCTAGCTGTTGTCAGAGTCCTATATGTTTAATGGACTTTACCTGTTAGTAATTACAATGTATAGCTAGCTGTTGTCAGATTCCTATATGTTTAATGGACTTTAGCTGTTAGTAATTACCATGTATATGTAGCTGTTTTCAGAGTCCTATATGTTTAATGGGCTTTAGCTGTTAGTAATTACCATGTATTGCTAGCTGTTGTCAGAGTCCTATACGTTTAATGGACTTTAGCTGTTAGTAATTACCATGTATATCTAGCTGTTGTCAGATTCCTATATGTTTAATGGGCTTTAGCTGTTAGTCATTACCATGTATATGTAGCTGTTGTCAGAGTCCTATATGTTTAATGGGCTTTAGCTGTTAGTAATTACCATGTATTGCTAGCTGTTGTCAGAGTCCTATATGTTTAATGGGCTTTAGCTGTTAGTAATTACCATATATATCTAGCTGTTGTCAGAGTCCTATATGTTTAATGGGCTTTAGCTGTTAGTAATTACCATGTATTGCTAGCTGTTGTCAGAGTCCTATATGTTTAATGGGCTTTAGCTGTTAGTAATTACCATGTATTGCTAGCTGTTGTCAGAGTCCTATATGTTTAATGGGCTTTAGCTGTTAGTAATTACCATGTATTGCTAGCTGTTGTCAGAGTCCTATATGTTTAATGGACTTTAGCTGTTAGTAATTACCATGTATATCTAGCTGTTGTCAGAGTCCTATATGTTTAATGGGCTTTAGCTGTTAGTAATTACCATGTATTGCTAGCTGTTGTCAGAGTCCTATATGTTTAATGGGCTTTAGCTGTTAGTAATTACCATGTATATCTAGCTGTTGTCAGAGTCCTATATGTTTAATGGGCTTTAGCTGTTAGTAATTACCATGTATTGCTAGCTGTTGTCAGAGTCCTATATGTTTAATGGGCTTTAGCTGTTAGTAATTACCATGTATATCTAGCTGTTGTCAGAGTCCTATATGTTAAATGGACTTTACCTGTTAGTGATTACAATGTATAGCTAGCTGTTGTCAGAGTCCTATATGTTTAATGGACTTTACCTGTTAGTAATTACCATGTATTGCTAGCTGTTGTCAGAGTCCTATATGTTTAATGGGCTTTAGCTGTTAGTAATTACCATGTATTTCTAACTGTTGTCAGCGTCCTATATGTTTAATGGACTTTAGCTGTTAGTAATTGCAATGAATATCTAGCTGTTGTCAGCGTCCTATATGTTTAATGGACCGTAGTTGTTAATAATTATCACGTATATCTAGCTGTTGTCAGAGTCCTATATGTGTAATGGACTTTAGCTGTTAGTAATTATCATGTAATTGATAACTATATTGGCTATCTCGTCACATGATAGATACTGGTCCAATATAGTACAAAGATATTTGACTGAATTGACTATCTCAATAATAATCTCATTGCATATAATATTCAGACTGGACTGAGATCTTAATCTAGATTTAGATCCAAAATGAATTGATTCTGTCATTCCAAGATGTAATGCAAGTTTGTTGTCAGCCAACCTTTCATTTACATGTTCAAGCTCTCTGGATAAAGTAGTTTCAATTTGGGATTTGTATTTTTCAGTAATTAGGACTCGAAAATCATCCGCATATAAATTAAGTTTTGTTTTAACATCGACAGACATATTATCGACATAAAATAAAATATTAGGGAACCTAGTAAAGACCAGTTTTCATTAACACGATTTTATGATTGACAATGTCGAACACCATTCATATTTTTGCTGCCTGGTCCCGTTCAAAACCTCATTAAATCAGACAGGTGAGCAAGGCAATTATCTGAAGGAAAAATACATCTAAAACCAGATTGAAAACTGAATAACAGTTTCTTGTTATTTAAAAAACATTGATCATAAATCACTCTTTCGATTATCTCAGATATCAGATTTGTATTGACACAGGACGACCACTACATGTACCAACCTCAGTCTTATCATTTTTACTATACAAAGGAATGACTCTGGCTGTCTTGAGGTCCTTTGGGAAAATGCCTTGAATTACGGAAAAGTTAACAACATTGGTGAGTGGACAAGCTACAATAGAAGCGCCGTCCCTAACAAACATACAGGGGGTGTCATCTACACCATTTGTCTTGTTGGTACAAGTATTCAAGTAGTTTATTACTTTGTTCTCAGATAAATTGGAAATAAATCATTATTAGGAAATATATCTTTAGCCGCATAAAAAGCATTTACGAAGTTCTTTATTTGAAATATTGGCAGTTTTGCTACCAGTTTTAAGGCAACAGTTGTATAAAAAAGTTATAGTATACTACTACAAAAAATCCATTTTAGTTTATAGAGAGCAAAACGTAGTTGCATTAGTGATTTTGAATCTGACGTTTACTCTTCATGTAAACTATTTTTCTTTGCATTATGTATAGGATGATGAGTTCTAATTACCTCAAAATAATCTAAATGTTTTTTAATAATATTTAATATTCTTAAAAAGTATGAAAAGCCCTATTTCTGCCCTTGATACTGTGTAAAAGATCAGAGGTAATCTATAGTTCAGAACATTTGCTTGATTCTGACTTCTTTTACAGTCACAACATTGTCTATAAATGATATAACAATAGATTAAACGTATTCCAAGCTTCAGACACATTACTAATAACTGAACTCCGGTCTGTAGACATAAAGATTATTTACAGTTTGTTTTTGTTATGATATCTCAAGGACCTAATCTTCACATGATTCACTGCAATTGAACATTAGACTTCCGCAAGCAACCTCAAATACAATTGTTTTAACCATATGCATTCTAAATTGTAACAAGTATGATTATAATTTAGTTATTCTTCCCCGATCAGTACATTCACTATTTGAAGGAAATGTTTTAAATACATGTATTAAATATTTTCAAAGAAGAATGTGTCTACTTACCATTTACTTGCTTGACTACAATTAAAAACATTTACCGTAACAATGATTGCAATACACCGTTTGTCTAATAATCAATTATCATTTAACAATTACGATGCTGATATAATATTTGACACACAAACATTAGCTGGTAGCTTGACAATCTGATTTTTATCTGTTTCAATTGTATGTTATCGCTGCAGCACAATAGTATGGATCATCTTATCGGCCAATATCTAAACATTTGACCACTATCAAACTTATGAACTGCGCAGTTAAATAAACTCAGTCACATCATCATGTGGAAAATAATTTAATAGATTTATGTTTCATCCATGTATAACTCGAATTTTAATTCTAAATAAAGTATATTGCTAGTTGATATTATTAATAACATCTTTATTATTATTATCATTAGCCGAAGTAAAAGTAGCAGTGTGAATAGAACTAGTAGCAGTAGATGTAGTAGATATAGTAGTAGAAGAAATATTAGATGCTGCAGCAGTATTAAAAGTAGAAGAAGTAGTAGTAATAATAGTAGTAATAGTTGCTGTTATTGTAGTAGTAGTAGTAGTAGTAGTAGTAGTAGTAGTAGTTGTTGTTGTTATTATTGCAGCAGTAATAGTAGTAGTAGTAGTAGTTGTCGATGTAGTAGCAGCAGTAGTTATAGCAGTAGTTGTAGTAGAGGTAGTAGTAGTAGTAGTAGCAGTAGTAGGAGGAGCAGTAGTAGTAGTAGTAGTAGTAGACGAAGAATTAGATGTTGTAGTAGTATTAAAATAGAAGTAGTAGTAATAATAGTAATAGTAGTAGAAGTAGTTGTCGATGTAGTAGCAGTAGTAGTTATAGCAGTAGTAGTACTAGTATTATTATTATTATTATTAGTAGTAGTAGTAGTAATAGCAGTAGTAGTAGTAGTAGTAGTAGTAGTACTAGTATTAGACGAAGACTTAGATGTTGTAGTAGTATTAAAATAGAAGTAGAAGTAATAATAGTAATAGAAGTAATAGTAGTAGTAATAGTAGTAGTAGTAGTAGTAGATGTAGTAGATGTAGTAGTATAAGTATAGTGGGACTTCGCTAATCCGTACTCCTTTCACTAAATTACTATATATTTTACCTTTCGGATCCGAACCTTTGTCTCGGCGGATCTTAGTCTCGGCTGATTGTTGATATTGACATTACAGGACCACTAATCAGTTTAATCCCTGACTCTTAAAAAGGCGTTGACAAACAAGATGTTCGCCGCTTGTTTACCCGGTGCGTGCGTTTGATCAGCACAGGTGTGAAAGTCGCAAAGAGTGTTTGAATAACTAATTAGGCATCAATTATCGGCTACGGTAAAAGAGTAGAAAATGAAAAAAACAGCGTATATAAAAACAAACACCTATCACAATGTTGGCTGATTACGGTATATATGTGTTCAAACGTATGTAACAACAAACACCGATCATAATGGTGGTTGATTACATATATATGTGTTTACACGTATGTAACAACAAATACCTATCATATTGTTGGTTGATTACGGTATATAGGTGTTCACAAGTATGTAACAACAAATACCTATCATATTGTTGGTTGGTTACTGTATATATGTGTTCACAAGTATGTAACAACAAACGCCTATCATATTGTTGGTTGATTACGGTATATATGTGTTTACAGTTATGTAACAACAAACACCGATCATAATGTTGGTTGATTACGGTATATATGTGTTTACACGTATGTATCAACAAACACCAACACGTATGTAACAACAAACAACTATCATATTGTTGGTTGGTTACGGTATATATGTGTTCACAAGTATGTAACAACAAACGCCTATCATATTGTTGGTTGATTACGGTATATATGTGTTTACAGTTATGTTACAACAAACACCGATCATAATGTTGGTTGATTACGGTATATATGTGTTTACACGTATGTAACAACAAACACCAACACGTATGTAACAACAAACAACTATCATATTGTTGGTTGATTACGGTATAAATGTGTTCACATGTATGTTGCAACAAACAACTATCATATTTTTGGTTAATTACGGTATATATGTGTTTACACGTATGTAACAACAAACACCTATCATATTGTTTGTTGATTACGGTATATATGTGTTTACACGTATGTAACAACAAACACCTACATATTGTTGGTTGATTACGGTATTTATGTGTTTACACGTGTGTAACAACAAACACCTATCATATTGTTGGTTGATTACGGTATATATGTGTTTACACGTATGTAACAACAAATACCTATCACATTGTTGGTTGATTACGGTATATATGTGTTTACATGTATTTAACAACAAAAACCTATGTATCATAATGTTGGTTGATTACGGAATATATATGTGTTTACACGTATGTAACAACAAACACATACACGTATGTAACAACAAACACCTATCATATTGTTGGTTGATTACGGTATATATGTGTTTACACGTATGTAACAACAAACACCTATCATATTTTTGGTTGATTACGGTAAATATGTGTTTACACGTATGTAACAACAAACACCTATGATATTGTTGATTAATTACGGTATATATGTGTTTACACGTATGTAACAACAAACACCTATCATATTATTGGTTGATTACGGTATATATGTGTTTACATGTATTTAACAACAAAAACCTATGTATCATAATGTTGGTTGATTACGGTATATATATGTTTACACGTATGTAACAACAAACACCTACACGTATGTAACAACAAACACCTATCATATTGTTGGTTAATTACGGTATATATGTGTTCACACGTATGTAACAACAAATACCTATCATATTGTTGGTTGATTACGGTATATATGTGTTTACACGTATGTAACAACAAACGCCTATCATAATGTTGGTTGATTACGGTATATATGTGTTTACACGTATGTAACAACAAACGCCTTTCATAATGTTGGTAGATTACGGTATATATGTGTTCACAAGTATGTAACAACAAACACCTATCATAATGTTGGTTGATTACGGTATATATGTGTTTACAAGTATGTGAAAACAAACACCTATCATATATTTTGTTGGTTACGATATTTATGTATTCACACGTATGTGACAACAAACACCTAGCGTATTGTTTGTTGGTTACGGTATTTGTTTGTTCACACGTATGTCACATCAAACACCTAGCGTATTGTTTGTTGGTTAAAGTATATATGTGTTCACAAGTATGTGACAACAAACACCTATCATATTGTTGGTTGATTACAGTATATATGTGTTCACAAGTATGTGACAACAAACACCTATCATATTGTTGGTTGATTACAGTATATATGTGTTCACAAGTATGTGACAACAAACACCTATCATATTGTTGGTTGGTTACGATGTATATGTGTTAACAAGTATGTAACAACAAACACCTATCATAATGATTGTTGGTTACGGTATATATGTGTTAACATGTATGTGACAACAAACATCTATCATGTTATTGGCTGATTATAGTATATATGTGTTCACAAGTATGTGACACCAATCACATGTCATAGTGTTGGTTGGTTACAGTATTTATATGTGTTCACAAATATATGACAACAAACACCTTTATTATTGTTTGTTGGTTACGGTATATATGTGTTCACAAGTATGTTACAAAAATACCTATCATTTCATTGGTTGGTTACAGTATATATGTGTTCACAAGTATGTGACACCATACCTACTTCATAGTGTTGGTTGGTTACAGGATTTATATGTGTCTAAAAGTATGTAACAACAAATACATATCATATTGTTTGTTGGTTACGGTATATATGTGTTCACACGTATGTAACAACAAACACCTATAATATTGTTGGTTGGTTACAGTATTTATGTTTTCACACGTATGTGACAACAAACACCGATCACATTGTTAGTTGATTACGGTATATATTTGGCCACAAGAATGTGACAACAAACACCTATCACATTGTTGGTTGGTTACGGTATATATGTGTTCACACGTATGTAACAACAAACACCTACACGTATGTAACAACAAACACCTATCATATTGTTGGTTGATTACGGTATATATGTGTTCACATGTATGTTTCAACAAACATCTGTCGTATTGTTTGTTAGTTACGGTATATATGTGTTGACAAGTATGTATCATCAAACACCTATCATATTGTTGGTCGGTTACGGTGTATATGTGTTCACACGTATGTTACAACAAACAACTATCACATTGTTGGTTTGTTACAGTATATATTTGTCCACAAGTAATGTAACAGCTAACACCTATCATATAGTTGGTTGGTTATATAATATATGTGTTTACAAGTATGTTACAACAATTAACTATCATATTGATGTTTTTTTACAGTATGTATGTGTTTACACGTAATTTAACAACAAACACCTATCATAGTAGTGGTTGGTTACGGTATATATGTGTTTACACGTATGTGACAACATACACCTATCATATTGTTGGTTAGTTACGATATATATGTGTTCATAAGTGTGTATTAACAAATACCTATCATATTGTTTTTTGGTTACAGTATAAATGCATTCACAGTTATGTAACAGCAGCCATCTGTTTTTTTACGAAGGAAGCAGTTAATGCTAAAAGAACGTCGCCGCTACAAATCAGAATCTTTGTTGAAGATTAGACAATTCAGATGCTATTTTGCTCTGTATATTATGATTAATTGTATTACAGACGTTACATTCGGTACCTAAAAAGACAGTCTTTGGAATTGAAATTGTAATTACAAATTTGCAACATGCATTGTACACAACTGGGAGTAAGAAACTGTCATTTTAGTGGATGCAATTTGTAATTTCCCAAATGCAACATGCAATTTACGCACTTAAAAAGTTAGAGGTTATCTAAAGTGAATTATATTTGCGATAAGCAAGTTGAAATGATAAATTATGCAATCTAAATTACAACGCACATTACCCCCCCCCCCCCCCCCCCCCTTATTCTAGAAGCTAAAGGCCAATTAGTAATGTCTTAATAGATGTATTTCAGTAAATACTGTCGAGTTCACCAATGTATTTAGCTCGGTTGCGACAAAATGGTCATATTGTTTCAATACGAGTCGTTGACGAGATTGTGTCCTGCGTGGACCCGTTTTGATTATTGTTTTTGAAAGGTCATCAAATAAAACCAGAATTGAGCATTCGACCTTTGGCACACTTCATTTATTGCAAGTCCGCCCGTTCTTAATTAAATGTTCGTAGACTTATCACACAGGTTCTGTTTTAACTATTAAGCAAGACCGTTTATACAAATAGTTCTTTTAGCTTTGTGTTAACTTGACATATACAAAACAAACTCTATGATTAAAAGACAACCAGAATTAAGACTCATACTGGACCCTGTTAGCTCAATTAACAGAGAAATATCTGCATATTTCTTATGTAAAACCGGTGTTGGTCAGGATGAGAACTTATCACCAGTCCTCTTTTCCATTTTTTTTAAATGATCTTGAACTTTTTCTATGAGAGCATAACCATGACGGTATTACTTTGGATGACCTGGAACACGATGCAAGATTTTACATAAAACTTCTACTGATATTGTACGCCGACGTCAGTGAAAATCCAAAGTCATTTCAAGTTTTTTTTAATGACTTCTTTGATTTCTGTTCAATATGGAAACTGAAAATAAAACGAAAGTTATAGTCTTCAGTGCCCATTAAAATTGCTTTTGTCTTTACACATTGGGAGTAAAACCATTGAAATAATAGATAAATATCAATACCAAGGAGTCTTATTTTCCAGTTTCGGAAATTGTCTTAATGCGAGAAATCATGTCATAAACCAAGCAGAAAAATGCAATAAACATACTCCTTCAGTGTATTAATAATCCTTATATTCCAATCGACCTGCAGCTTAAATTAATTGATCATGCTTTCCTCCCCATATTAACACACGAGAGTTAAGTATGGGGTTACGAAAAAATAAAAGCAATAGAAAAAAATACATGTTGAGAATAACTCAATCACGAAAAAGTACATCAAAATCCATGCTTTATGCTGGATTAGACCAGCATCCCTTAGAAATAAATATAAAATCACGAATTTGTCTTCTGGACTAAAGGCTAAAACAAAGAGACCAAATTATCATCTTTATGTTACGAGGCAATGTTATATTCAATAGTTTCAACAATTTCAAATGGATATACAACATAACTAAACTATTTAATGAGTGTGGGTACTCCTGTATATGGGACAATCAGAGTAAACTTCAATCGAACAATATACATTTACTAATTAAAGACATCTTGATAAATCAATATATCCAAAACTCGTTCTCAAATACATCCCAATCGTCTAAAAGTAGACATTATAACTTGTTTAAAGAAAATTCCCAGCTGGAATATTATTTCAAAGTTTTACCTAGGTACTTTGACATTATACTATTCAAATTCAGAACAGCCAACCATAAATTTCCAACAGAAGTGGGTATTCGGGCTGATTACTATTGCGTTTAATCAAAACGACGTTGTTCTTTCTGTCAAAAAGACATTGGCGATGAATTCCATTATCTATTATCATGACAAAAACGAAAAGAAATCAAGCCAGTCCAAGTAACACAAAAGACGAATTGTTGTAAAATTCAATCAGATATTAAAAACGAAAAAATATTTCACTCCTAAAACAACTATGTACGTTCCCAAATTATGTTATGCATGCATTTCAATATTAAAGTGGTTTTATATCATTTGCTAAGCCACTCAACTTATACCAAAGCAATTAATAGCTCAAGTCATTTACCAATCAAAGCAGCAAACGCGCAACAAACTACTAAATAACAAAAATATTAAAATTATCACATACCTTCACCGAGTACTCTCCCATTCCTAATACGTCCCACGTGTGTTTGTTTACAACATACCGCACACAATGACAAGGAACTATACAATTCAATTAAATCCTACTGAGTAACAAATTTAAAATAAAGAAACACTTAGTACACAAAATTACGTTTCATTCAAACCTAGTCAAAACTATGTGCTTATTTAAAGAGGTGACGTACACGAAACCGTCCCTTTCTGCGTAACAAGAAATCGAAAAGTCCGACTTATAAATTAGTTTAAACTTGTTTATATTACTTCGACTGTAAAACAAGTTATTATAACTGATTTATATAAATCAAGCACGAAGTACCAGTACTATGTGGATAAAGTATCTTGCTCAAGGACAACCACACATAGCCATGGTGGAGGATCGAACCCACCAGCCTCCGATCATAGGTTCGATACTCTACCACTCAACCACGCGCTCCAAACGGCTCTTAAATAGACCATCAATGAACTGCACTGGATATATCGTTGGCAAGATGAAAAAATTGGGCGACATAAAGCGTATTTAAAAGGGAAACAATCTTCGCAGATATAAATGTATCATATAATTATTTTATTTCCCACCTACTGTTTTTAATTTTTAAAACAAAGTAAAGCAATACGTGGTAGTAGTATATAATACATATTTATTGGCTTTTATGTTTTTGTTTATATTTGTTGTTGCTTTTATGTTTTTGTTTATATTTGTTGTTGCTTTTATGTTTTTGTTTATATTTGTTGTTGCTTTTATGTTTTTATTTATATTTGTTGTTGCTTTTATGTTTTTGTTTATATTTGTTGTTGCTTTTATGTTTTTATGTTTTTATTTATATTTGTTGTTGCTTTTATGTTTTTGTTTATATTTGTTGTTGCTTTTATGTTTTTTATTTATATTTGTTGTTGTTTTTTTGGGTCACTTTTCATGTTGTTGTTAAACAAATGAAAACGGTATATGATATGTATTGATATTTGTAAAAAAATAATAAAACGTGCGTCCAACAAATAACAATAAAAAATAAAATTCAAAATATTTTTACAAAGTTTTCCATTAGAAAATAGTTGATTATCTTAGATATAGTGTAAAAAACAATGATATATCATTTATAATATTAATTATTTTTGGTCACTTTTATTACCAAAAAGGTGTTAGTTTATAGGCTGTTTTATTCTTCTGAGAAATATAAATTTCAACTAAAGAGAAAAATGTAACAACTTTTCCAATAAGACCGAACCAACCACTAAGCCGTAGACATGTTTGAGTCCCCCACCAAAGATTGTTTTTAGAGACGTTCAATATTAAAACTTGACTAATGTATATATAACTGTTTGTTATTAATTGTGTTACGTAAAAAAAGGATGAAAAATATTGTTATAAACAACGATATCTTACTTGTTTAAATAATATGCTCATGTTGTTGCTCTTGTGTGCATATTGTCATGCCTGTTTGTAACCTGAGATGTAAATAAGAATATTATTTGTTCCGTTGCGTTCCGTTCTGTTCTGTTCTGTTCTGTTCTGTTTTGGGTACTGGTTCCCGGGAAAGTCTGCCAGTCCTAAATGGCATAAATATGTCGACAAACAAACAAACAAACAAACAAACAAACAAACACACTATAAGCCACGTTTCCCACTGTTAATGTTTATAGAAAGTGAAGCAAAGAAACTACCAAAATATAATTTAATATTCCCGATAATATATTATATATCTTTAAATATGTTTACATCAAATAAAAGAAATACTTAAATATTTACATTTTGAATTGAAGTTCTATCTATATAAGTTATTGGCATTTTATATTAAAACTAGTAATTGACTTTCTAGAAAATATATTCAAAGGGAAGTAACAGCGTTTGTCTTGGAGTCTATCATGATTTATCGTTATTAGACGCTGTAACGTCAGCTTCATTTTCGTCAGGGTTGTATCAACAGATCGGAGCTGTAACAACAGCAAGTGATTTGAACCCTCATGGGAATATAACACACTGCCGACTAATACCGACTAATACCGATTCCGTCGTTTCCGTACAAGCAATAATGATTCACGGTACTGTAACCATGACACAATTATTTCGAATGACCTTGTCCTCTAAAATAATAAAAATTGATTCTATGACCTGAATTTGATTCCGCTGAACTTTTTGATATTTATTAACATTTACTCCATTATTATGATGACAATCGGCTACCGCAACATTTGGAAAGTAAACTTGTTCGATCTTCGGCGACAGCAGTTTGAAGTGTTCTTAAGCAAGACACTATATCCACCTATGATAAATACTGATTTTACCTTAGACAACTTCGAGCGTGATTTGTCTATGTTGTAAAAACTTGTTTCACAATCGATTAAAAATATATTTTTTTAAAACAATAAAAGAAGCCAAGGTGGAGCGAAAATCAAACATTCTAAAAAAACATATGCGTTCATTTGTATGTAACACTGTAATAAGTTAGTTTTTAAGTAATATTTATTGATTAAACCATTGTTTGTCTGTACCACAATACATATCTCTATATACATTGTCTTCCTGGCCTCGGTGGCATATATATATGATGGAATATAGTATAAATGTTCGTTCTGACACGTATATATTCTAAAATCTTTACAGTAGTAGTCACTTAGTCGCAATAATCATTTCTCTGCTACGATTTAAAACACTATTTTATGGATAATGAACATTCACATGTAATTTGATCTAAACTTATTCAATACTTTACTGCGTTTGTGAATTATATTACAACTCACGCTCGAATTCTTCCTGGAAGGAAACAGTACTAAGCATAAAATTATGCGGATCAAGTGTCTTGCTCAAGGACATCACACATCAAATAGCCGTAACGGAGGATCGAACCGAAGACCGCCCGATCCTATACTCGATATTCTACCACTGGATCACGGGCATATACGTGTAGTAACCACATGACAGTCTGCACGGTGATGTAACTGTGCATATTTACATGGAGGTTTTGTTGTAGACGGGAAAGTGTTATCTACAAAGTTAAAGGGTCTATTTTAGGAACTGAAGATTAAATTGCTGCACTCTTCCTTTAAATACCCTGGACTAATTGAATTTAATGGATGTATGCATGCCATCATTTCAGTTATTTTAGTGAAGGTGTCTCAGGTCAAGAAAAATGACAAAATGTTGTGTGCTGCCTTAAAGAAACACCATGTCATCGACTCTGATTTGATATAGAAACCAGTTTAATGAAATAATCCCTTCATGCCTGGAATTTACACTGTTAATGTGTATATTGTTTATTTATTAAAGTGACAGGTACAATACATTACAACATCAGCAAAAATGTTAATAGATGTTCAGAAATACGCAGCCTTATACGGCTTATCAGTCATTACTTTATCAAAATTGCAATTACTTCAACACAAATATAAAGAAACTTACACAGCTGTATGGTGTTACATACTTGTGAACACATATATATATTACGTAAGCGACCAACATATATGTATATATCTTTTATTAAAGTATCATCATAGTATAAACATATAACATTGACTAATTGGATTTAAAGAATGTATGCATGCCATCATTTCAGTTATTTTAGTGAAGGTGTCTCAGGTCAAGAGAAATGACAAAATGTTTAGTGCTGCCTTAAAGAAACACCAAGACATGGACTCTGATTTGATATAGAAACCATGAAATTATCCTGTCATGCCTGGAGGCACAAAGTGGTAATTTACACTTTTAATGTGTATATTGTTTATTTATTAAAGTGACAGGTACAGTACATGTTAGATTAACAAATTTAGTATCAAAAATGTTAATAGATGTTCAGAAACACGCAGCCTAATAAGGCTTAGCAGTCATCATTATATCAAAATTGCAATTACTTCAACGCAAATATAAAGAAACCTACATAGAGTTATGATGTTACATACTTGTGAACACATATATATCACGTAACCACCCAACATATATGTATATTATCTTTTATTATCATAAAGTCTCATCATAGTATAAACATATAACATTTAATGTTTAACATAACATTAACACATATACCATGTCATTCTATAAGAATTGTAAGAGACTATTACATCAATTATATCACATTGTCAAGATCACTGTTACAGAGTAAAACAATATTTACAAACTGAGTAAGAATTGGACAGTCGCTGTTATATCCCCATATATGTATATATTATGTAAGTTCTTTTTTTCAAAATTTTAAATAATTTTTTAGTTTTATACTTGCATAATAATGTTTATTGATTTTTTATCGAATGAAAATAAAACAAGACTATAAAAGATTTTTTTATCTCCGGTGATTTCATTACAGTTAAAATGACATTCTTGGAAAAAGAAAATAGTAAAATAATGAAAAATAAGGGCCATCCTTGCACACACGTATGCAGTTAAGAGAGAGACTGGTTTTTTGTATACCTCATTTAGTTATGACTGTTCCATGGTGGAAATATAGCGGCTACAACGACATTGTTTCCTCGAACCACATATAATTATGCTGCGGACGGATGTTTGGTAATGGACCATTGGCCTATACTACATAATAAATTATCTTAATCCTACGATTTTTTTTCAGTGGAAACTATTTTTGTATAAAGTTTAAAGACAGGCCAATGACTGACACAGTGCTCATAGAAAACTCACATTTGACCAATGGCTCAGGTGAACTTTTTAAAGAATTAGAAATGTGTCTGTCAACTCAAATATTTATTGCAAACCAAACTCAGGTCGAAATGGGGCAACAGCTCGTATAAAATCTTAAGGATGTTAACAAATTTGGAACTTGACCTCTATCTTAAAATTATACAGGTAGACACGAAACATTAATTAAATACATCCACAAAAACAAAGACATTTGAATGGGGTTTAACACATTTCAGGTTATAGCATATCCAATTGTATTAGTAGAGGAATGCATTACTAATAGAATGAATCTGAGTAGAGTCGCCGCACTTCCGCAGTTAACGGGCAAACTTTCGCACATAGAGATTTCTAGACTCAAACTTACAACGTTATTGGTGAGAGGTAAGTAGTCTTGAGAAGGCACCTTAGACGTATCGGCATCGGAGGACCCGCGACATAAGTTATTAATCGAAAACCAATTTTTATTGATGGACGACCGAAAGAACAGACAGCAGTTACACTCAATGCTCCATCACATTATTTTTGGAATGGTGGGGATGGTGAAAACAAAGTGGAACAAGTGTTAATGGTAATGTATTGAATGTGATATACATCTGCCTGTATTTCGTATACGACATTTTCATGAATAGATATAAAAATGATCTCAAATTCACACAATATCTGCCATACAGCTTAGTATTGTTTCTGTCAAGCCGATTGGTTAAAGACTAATCCTTATCTAAGCTATATTCATATGAATTATATCGTTATAAGTATCACTGTAGAAATATGGTTTGCAATTATGGAGTTGCTGTATGGTGTTTAGCGGCGCTTTCAACAATTTTACATTCATATCGCAACGTGGTCCTTCATGCGACAATATTCTAAGCGCTGCCACACAGAAGTATAATGCTACAGACACATGATATGATACCTCAACAAATCACTTTTTGCTGACACAGAGCCGAACAGATCTATATCTATCCTCTCAAATGCTGAGCACCAAGCAAGGAAGCGTCTAGTACCATTTTACAAATCTTTGATATGACCCGACCTAGGATCGAACCCATGACCTTCAGCATTCGAGGCGAACATTGTACCATTAGATCACTGCTGCAGTAATTGTACATGTGTGAAACGATAAAAAAACCATCAAAGTGGCTACATGACAGACTGTCTTCTATAATGACCAGGATCTCAAAATAACAGCTGGGCCCGATAAGCTCAGACGGTTACGCGTTTCACTATCAATCCTGTGGTGGTGAGTTCGAATCTCTGTGATGATTGATATACGGCATTGTGTCTCATCATCATTCGTCTCTCACCGCTGATTCAAATGGGGAAGTTATCAGTTACTTGCGGATATGGTGTGTGCTCGAGTATTGGTTAACCTTTCAGGATCCCAGGAAACAGTGGTTAAGTTAACTGATCGTCCGTTAGCCCCCGATGACATACAAATAACGCTAAATATTCAATCAATCAATCAAAATAATAATCGAAAATATTACCGCCTTTATCATCTGTACACGTGGTCGAGTGAGCTAACACAAGCGTTTTAATAATTAATGAAGCAGCTATATCAATTGTAAAGTAAATAGAGAAAAATGTTAACAGTTTTTTGCACATCTCATGATGCTCAGATAAACCATGTTTGCATTTAATCACATAGTTGATATGCAAAATTAAACGTCATCCAAATCTCATATGGTACAAGCATGCAAGTTTAATTTGTTTTCAATTGGTATCGACTAAATGGACCAGCTAAATCATCAAGGTCACTATCCTGACCATGAACGTCTATTGCAGATACTTTATCAACGTGTATTTGTTAACTTAGATATTCACTAGCCAGAGTATTTCATCCATCAATAGTAAAAGTGTTACCCCATTACTGATTTTTGTTCTCTATTCTATAGTAAATAATGAAAGTTTGAAGGCTTGTCATTTATAGAGAGGCCCCAATGGAAGAAGTGAAATTTACTTTTTAATGCTTGTCAACCTCTGCACTATTTGAATATGTTGCGAAAAGTATATAAGATATGTTTTTTTTGTTCAGTGCTGACACTGTTGGCAATGTGAAAGTAGACTTTCGAAATCATGCAACAGAAAGCAATGGAGAGATTATGTATTTTATATTAATTTTAGTCCCGATCAAAATTTTGGTTTCAATAAATGAAGTCCAATACTCAATTTACCATGTAGTGTTGCTCTATAGTTTATACATTATAATGAGTGCAAATCATTTTGATAACATAACAAGGTTGACTATCATCAATGTTTGTTGGACTGAATGAATACTTATTAAGGACTTGCATGTGAAATTGTACACTTTTTAAGTTACGTAGTATTTGCTCAAGAGTTGACAGAGCTTAAGCTAATAGATATTTAATGTTTCAAAATATCTCAAATATAAATGATTAATATGCCAGAGGTTTAATAGTATTCCACATTATAACTTACTATTTTATATTAAACTGTGAAACTGATTTCAATTATATTGCTCTGCACGTCTTCAAATGCATATATGTACAAGTCATCTTAAAGTTTGGTAACCATTGAGTTGTTGACCCCCGTTTCACTATTTTAACATATTTTGATAGTTTCTTCAGAGATATTTTTTTTAAATGAATAGAACTTCACACCTACTGATTATGTTGCAAGTTATACTTTATCGTTAAGTACAGAGGTGTATTGACTGTGTGTGCTAATTAAACTGTGAGGTATTTCAAATAATTATTAAAAGAGAAACTGAAAAATAAAATGGCTGAGGAAGATTTCTGTTTGAGCATTGAGATTTAAACTACACAAATAAATTATCTGGATTTAGTGGGCACTGTTCGTTACTCATTTAATTCCCACAGACAGTGAGACACTTAATGGCTATTAGAAATTTCTTAATGAATATATAATTGTCATGAACTATTTGTGTATCAATATGTATGATTTTGTACCACTGAATTGAAATAAAAGTTACAAAAAAAAATATTTTTGTTGCTTTGGCAACGAGAATACAAAATGTGAAAAACAGTGCCAATGTATTGATCTTATTATACTTTAAAAAGTACTTAAAATAGACTCGATAATATTTGATATAGTGATAGAAAGAATCGAGAGATCATGCAACTTGATATTGTTTTCAGATCAATAATCAATCATTGAATATTTTTCTTCTAAATTTAAATTATTACGGGTTAAATACGAATGGTAATGGAAATTTTACGAATATCTCTGATGTTACACTGTAAATGTATATTGGAGACAAAACTCTGTGAGAACTATATTCTTTTGTTATTATCCTCTGTGTTTAAAATATTTACTTGTTTTAAAGTAAATATTGGAAATAAAATATGTTTCAATCAAACACAGGACTCAAAGTAACATAATGTTCTTACGCTTAGACTTTCAGCAGCTTAAAACAGTAATACGTGGTGGAGAAACCCAATAAGATGGTCACAGAGTAATTTATATGTAATTTATAGAAGGGCAGTTACTACTGTGGCATCTGACATAAACAAGAATACGAGTTGTTCAACTAATATTGTTATATTTTCACAACCCATAATTGACAAATCAACCTTTTTCTATCGTCTTTCTATCTTAATTAATATAAAATATCTAATAAAAACTAATACAAAAATTTAACATCTGCACGAGCAAATTGTCAATTTTATTTATCTTTTAGAAAGGAAAGCGATGCAGATGACCAAGTTTATATAAATATTCTACATGAACTTTTAAAATTACAATAGGATCAAAACAATGGCATTGTTTTTCACAAAATATTGGTCCTGACTAAAATTAATATAAAATACATAATTTCTCGATTGCTTTCTATTATATGATTTCGAAAATCTACTTTCTCTTTGCCAACAGTGTCAGCACTGAACAAAAAAAACCCGTCTCTAATATGCTTTTCTCATCATATTCGAATAGTGCAGAGTTTGACAAGCATTAAAAAGTAAATTTCACTTCTTTCATTAGGGTCTCTCTATTATTGACAAGCCTTCAAACTTTTATTATTTACTATAGAATAAAGAACAAAAATCAATGGTGGGGTTACACTATAACTATTGATGGATGAAATAGCCTAGTGAATATCTAAGTTAACAAATACATGAGGATAACATACCTGCAATAGACGTTTATGGTCAGGATAGTGACCTTGATGAGTTAGCTGGTTCATTTAGTTCATATCAATTACAAATAGATTAAACTTGCATGCTTGTACCACATGAGATTTGGATGATGTTTAATTTTGCTTTTATCAACTATGTGATTAAATGCATACGTGGTTTATCTGAGCATTATGAAATATGCAAAAGACTGTTAACTACTTTACAATTGATAAAGCTGCTTCATTATTTATTAAAACACTCTAATTAGCTCACTTGACCACGTGTTCAGATGATAAAGATGGTAATATTCTAGGTTGTGAATTTGATTGATTGATTGAATATTAAGCGTCATGTTTATGCCATCTAGAGCTAATAGACAATCAGATAACGTAACGACTGTTTCATGGGATCCTGAAAGGTTAATCAGTACTCAAGCACACCCCATCTCCGTAAGTAACTGATAACTTCCTCACTTGAATCAGCGGTGACAGACGATTGATAATGAGACACAAGGTCGTATATCAATCGTCACAGAGACTGTTGTCGGGCGGGGATTCGAACTATTTTGAGATCCTCGTCATTATAGAAGACAGTCTATCATGTAGCCACTTGGATGGGTTTTTTTATCGTTTCACACATGTACAATTACCGCAGAAGTGGTATAGTGGTACAATGATCGCTTCGAATGCTGAATGTCATGGGTTCGATCCTAGGTCGGGTCATATCAATGATTTGTAAAATGGTACTAGACGCTTCCTTGCTTGGTGCTCAGCATTTGAGGATATATCCAGATTTGTTCGGCTCAGTGTTAGTATAATGTGATTTGATGAGGTATCATACCATGTGTCTGTAGCATGAGTACTTTTGCAAGTAGACCACGTTGCGATATGAATGTAAAATTGTTGAAAGCGCCGCTAAACACCATACAGCAACTCCATAATTGCAAACCATATTTCTACAGTGATACTTATAACGATATAATTCATATGAATATAGCTTAGATAAGGATTGGTATTTAACCAATCGGCTTGACAGAAACAATACTAAGCTGTATGTCAGATATTGTGTGAATTTGAGATCATTTTTATATCTATTCATGAAAATGTCGTATACGAAATACAGGCAGATGTATCATTATTATTTACACTTGTTCTTCTTTGATTGTATGTCCCCATCATCCCACCAAAAATTGTGATGGCGTTGAATGTAACCGCTGTCTGTTCGTTCGATCGTCCGTCAGTAAAAATTATTTTCGATCAATAAATTCTGTCGCGGGTCCTCCGTGGCCGATTGGTCTAATGCTCCTTCTCAAGACCACTACACTCTCACCAATAAGGTTGTAGGTTTGAGCCTAGCCATCTCTAAAAACGTTATGTGAGAAAGTTTGCCAGTTACCTGCGGAAGGGCGGCTACTCTATTCAGATTCATTCTGTTAGTAATGTATTCCTCCACCAATACAACTGGATATGCTATAACCTGAAATGTGTTAAACCCCCATTAAAATAGCAGTGTTTCTGTGGATGAATTTCATTAATTTTTATTGTGTACATATATAATTTTAAAATACAGGCCAAGTTCGATATTTGTTCGACCTAAGCTTCGATAAAATAGTTTGTTTGCAATAAATATTTAAGTAGACAGACACATTTCTAACTCTTTAAATTGGATTAATAAGCCCGCCTGAGCCACTGTGTTTGTCATTGGCCTGTCTTTAAACTTTATACAAATATATTTTTCACTAAAACAAAATCATAACATTCAGATATTTATTATGTAGTATAGGCCCATGGTCAAACATTCGTCCGTAACATAATTATATGTAGTGCAAAGAAACAGGGTCCTTGGAGCCGCTATATTTCCACCATGGATCAGTCCAAAAAACAAGTCTGATTCTTAGCTGCACATTTCTGTGCAAGAATGGCCACTATATTTCCTTGTTTTACTATTTTCTTTTTCCAAGAACAGTATTTAAACTGTAATGAAATCACCAGAGATAAAAAAATCTACTATAGTCTTGCTTTATTTTCATTCGATAAAAATCTTAATATTATGTAAGCATAAAATTAGACAATTATTCAAAATTTTGAAAAAAGCACTTACATAATTTATGCATATTTGTTGGGTGGTTACGTAACATATATATGTGTTCACAAGTATGTAACAACATACCGCTGTGTAAGTTTCTTTATATTTGTGTTGAAGTAATTGCAATTTTGATATAATGATGACTGATAAGCCTTATTAGGCTGGGTATTTCTTAACATCTATTAACATTTTTGCTAATGTTGTAAATCTTACATGTTATAAATAAACATTATACACATTAACAGTGTAAATTACCACTTTGGCCTCCAGACATGACTGGTTTCTTTATCAAATCAGAGTCGATGACCTGGTGTTTCTTTAAGGCAGCACTAAACATTTTGTCATTTTTCTTGACCTGAGACACCTTCACTAAAATACCTGAAATGATGGCATGCATACATCCATTAAAACCAATTAGTCCAGAGTATTTAAAGGAAGAGTGCAGCAATTTAATCTTCAGTTCCTAAAATAGACCCTTTAACTCCGCAGATAACACTTTCCCGTCTAAAATAAAACCTCCATGTAAATATACACGGTTTCATCAACGTGCAGACAGCCATGTGGTTACTACACGTATATGCACGGGATCCACTGGTAGAATATCGAGTATAGGATCGGGCGGTCTTCGGTTCGATCCTCCGTCAAGGCTATTTGTGTTGTGATGTCCTTGAGCAAGATCCGCATAATTTCCAGGAATACTTCGAGCGTGATTTGTTTTATAACTTGTTTCACAGACGCAGTAAAATATTGAATAAGTTAAAATCAAATTAAATATGAATGTTCGTTATCCATAAAATAGTGTTTTAAATCATATCATAAAAATGAACATTGTGACTAAGTGACTACTATCGTTAAGATGTTGAAATATATGTGCCCGAACGAAAATTTATACTAGATTCCGTCATATATATCTGCCACCGAGGACAGGCAGACAATGAACATATTAACAATGTATCAAGAGATATGTATTGTAGCACAGAAAAACAACGTTTTAATCAATACTTTTTACTTTAAAACTAACTTATTATTACTGTGTTATATACAAAGCAATGCATATGGTTTTTGGAATGTTTTATTTTCTTTTCATCTTGGCTTCTTTTATTGTTTTAAAAAAGAATATTTATTTTTTTCCTTGATGGTGAAACAAATTTTTAAAACATCGATAAATCACGAAGGTAAACTCAGTATTTATCATAAAATTATGTGCATACAAGGAATTGCTCAAGAACACTTAATACTGCCGCCGCGGAGGATCGGATATGTTTCCAAATGTTGGTGTAGCATATTGTCATCATAATTATGGAGTAAATGTAAATGAATATCAAAATAATTCAGCGGAATTAAATTCAGTTGAGAATCAATTTATATTGTGGTAGTGGTCAAGGTCATTCGAAATAATTGTTTCATGGTTGGGGTACCGTTAATCTATTTAGCTCGCACGGAAACGACGGAATAGGTATTAATCGGTATTAGTCGGCATTAGTCGATAGTGTGCTATTTTCCATTGAGTGTTCAAATCACTCGCTGTTATTACAGCTTCGAGCTGCGGATACAGCCCTGACGAAAATGAAGCTGACGTTACAGCCTCTAATAACGATAAATCATGATAGACTTTTAGACAAACGCTGTTACTTCCATTTGAATATATTTTCTAGAAAATACAGTTACTGGTTATGTTACTTTGGATTTTATACAAGACAGACAACGTTAAGGATGGACCGAAGTCGCTTGTATGGAACAGATGTAACAACAAAACATAAAGTAAGTTGTAATGGACATTTTAATTTAAAATACCGGGAATAACATTAACTTATTCCAGAAGATAAACATTAAATACCAATACACATATATATATACATCAAAACATATCTGGGCATACAAAACCGCCATATCAAAATTAACTGACATAGATAAAACAATAGAGGACATATGTTCTGAAATACCTTAACTAAGTAAGTAAAACTGAAAGCAAAGAAATTAAAAATTTATGAAATTGTAATTTTTTTTTTTTAATATTTTATCTGAGGAAATAGGGTGGCGATGGGTAAAATTAAAATGCTACGTCAACCTTCCTCTAGCTTATGGTTAGAAATGGGGGAAACTGGTACCTCACTCTATATAAAAAAGGGTAAGCGTTCTTTGTCCGGGTACCAGTAATAAAGAGAGAAGCTGAATATGATTTAGTAATTAATCGGCCGAAACAGAACATAAATCCTCAGACATAAAAACCTTTATATTTCATATAAACTTCATTTTTAATATAAAATGCCATAACTTATATAAATAGAACTGTAATTAACATGTTTAAGTATTTCTTTGTATAAATATTTTGCATTTTATTTTTCATTGTTATTTGTGGGACGCGCGTTTTATTATTATTTACAAATATCAATAAATATCATATACCGTTTAAATTTGTTTGTGTGTATGTGTGTAATGAATGTCTTGCGTATAGAGGAGTGCCAATGTATGTCTTTATGGATACTGGTAGTGTTAAAAAGAAGCATATGAAAGCCAGTTTTTTATTTGCTAAGTGGAATTGTAAAACATTTGGGTATCAATAAATATGTATTGTATACTATTATCACGTATTGGTTTGCTTTTTTTAATAATTAAAGACAGTAGGTAAGAAATATATATGGTTCTATGCTATAAGTACATTTCTATCTGCGAAGATTGTTTCCCACTCAAATACCCTTTATTTCGCCCGGTTTGTCTTTTAGCCAACGACACACTCAGTCAAATTCATTCATTTATAAGCCGCGGGAGAGCTTGATCGAGTGGTAGAGCATCGAACCCGTGGGTTCGATCCTAAGCCACGGCTATGTGTGGAATTACTAGTTTTAATATAAAATGCCAATAAATTATTCAAACAGAAATTAGATTCAAAATCGAATTAACAGATTTAAGTATTTCTTTTATTTGATGTAAAAATGTTAATATTTAAAGATATATAATATTCTATCAGATATATTAAGTTATATTTTGGTAGTTCCTTTGTTTCACCTTTTGTAAACATTTATTTATGTCCAGTGGACAATGTGGCATAGTAAAATGTATATTGTTTGTTTGGTTTTTAGTGTCATTTTTATGCCATTGAGCGCTGACAGACGATCAGCTAACCTTACCACTTTCCTGGGATCTATGCGGGTAAACCAGTACTCAAGCATATCCATTTCCGCAATAAACGGATTACTTTCCCACTTGAATAAGCGATGATATACGAATGACAAAGATGCCTAATGCTGTATATAAGTCATCACGGAGCTTGTGGTCGGCCGGGGATTTGAACTCAAGGCCCCTGGATTGATAGTCAGACAAGCTACCTACAAAGCTAACAGGGCCCGACATGAGACTTTGTACTGGTTACCATGTAAACGTATATTTTGTATAATTTCAGTTAATGTAAGACTAACAGAACCATATGTATATATGATCCTGCTTTATAGTTAAAATAAGACCGGTAATGTAATTGGTACGAACGTTTAATTGAGAACGGGTGGTGTTGCAATAAATGAAATGTTCCAACCACCCATATTAATCAACTATGACCTAATTTTCGCAATTGAGCTAAATAAATTAGCATAAACGACAGAAAAGTTCTTATTGGGCTTTTTATCTTATGGAATAAAGAAGGTAATGTGCACCATAGCTTAGATTGCTTAAGTGATTATTTCAACTTGCTAATCACCAATTTGATTAACTTCATGGTAACTTCAAACTTTAAAGCGCGTAGATTGCATGTTGCGTGTGGGTAATTACAAATTGCATTCATTCAAATGACAGTTTTTTACTACCAGGTGTGTACAATGCATGTTGCAAATTTGTAATTGCAAACTTCAGTAATACTGTTCACCATAACAAACAGAACGACCTAGCGTCTTTTATTAACACAGAATAGGACTCACGCCACTGTTATCTTCCATGAATACTCCAAATTAAGGCGATAGAAACAAACATTTTGTTCGTTTTTCCTTCTTTTGTTAACGATTGCAGATTTTGAACCATTGAACATGTGGAGTCCACCACATGTTGCATAATTTGATTTTTCAATGTTTTTGTTGACATAATGCTTCAATGGGACCATATGGAAAATTGATAGTGGAATGAGACGTTTAAGACTCTAGGTGAAATACCATGTCTCCTGTGTATATAAATATTTTCAGAATATACAAATCATTTAAACAGAAAAAATCATAATTTAAGCCTTAAATGTGGTTGGTCAAATATTAAGTGAAACACTAAATAAGTTGAAGTTGAAGAGGTCAGGTTTACACAACAACCATCCACACACACTTTCTCTCTAGTTTCTATATATTTTAGTATTTTGATAAAACTTTCATATTAAATTATAACTTATTAATTCAAGTTGATATTCGTTCAACCACTGGCAATTGCATCATTCCGAGCGTTACCATGCAAATGAAACGTATATGGCCACCATGGTTACATGTATATGTGTTATAAAAGACACTCAATTTCAGATGGTTTCATCTCTAAATGGCAATAACCTTAAGGCTTCGTTTGCTTGTCAATTCATCTCATTAACTTTGATGTTAATGGACTCTGTATATACAACTGCATCTTAAACATATTTAAGGGGCGTCTGAATATTTTATATATTATAGAAATTCAACAAACAACTTAATAACATAAAATATAAAACTCTGTTCTGTGCTCAACTCAAGATTTCCTGCTCAACTAAAAATGACTCATAATAACAAAATGAAAATTAATACCTGTAACATTCTTCTTTCAATCAGCATTTATACTGTCAAGTTCGAGAAATGAAAGACCGAGTCTTTGATTTGTGTTTATATATGAATCCTGGAAATTGTGTTTGAGTAAGAATTTGAGTTGAGCATGCAACCTCTGGGTCAGACTTCTTCCATTCCATGATATGTAAATGAAGTGTTCGAGTTCATGATGAAGATATTTGTTTTTGTCACATGATATGTTTTTGTCACGTGATATATGGTATGACAATCTGCCTTTCAGCGCTCTGGGGTAGTATTAAACAACCATTCAAAAGAATATTCTTATACTTGAACTCAGAATCAATTTTTGAAAACACTTACAGACCATTTTTTAGGTCAAAATTCGCCAGCATGTAAAGACACCTAACATATAGTCAAATAAATCATTACATTTATTCTACTTGTCATTGCAAATAATATATCTAAGGTTGAAATTTGGATTTTCAAGTTCAAAACTTAGAATATTCTAATGAATGATTGGTACTTAGCCTAACAGCTTTGGCTGAATAGCATATATTGCATAATACACTTCTAGCAGTTTAAAAACAACATATGCACCGCCGTATTAAAATTCCGTATTTCAATGAAAATCAATGTTTTTCATCTCTATATCTTAGACAACTTCTTCGTCCAACGGCACTGTTATTGGCAATTGCTGCTCCAGTATTTGACAAAAGCACATCTTGCCACCTTTAACATTGTGCCTATTTTCCGGGGCGTCAAGTAACACATTCACATCACCGCCATAAGCACATCGTAAGAAAACCCGCAGGTAATTCACCGTCATCTCTTCAGCCTTTTTCTAAATAAACGTATATTAAATATGTATCCAGCCATTATTTATTGATGCTTTTATATATTTTTATCTACGTTCATAAGTGACTGCTTCTCATCTTATAAATATTCCAAATTGTTTATAGTCGTATATAAATCATGTATAGTAACCTTAATGTTAGAAAACCTAAAAAAACACCTAGGCTTTCTTACCACTCACAGCTGAAGTCGTAGATTCGTGTCACACGCGCTCCAAAATCTTTATGCGAGAATTGGCCAGTTACATGCAATAGAACAGTGGTTGTACTCAGATTCATTCCGTGGTTTTCTTTCACCAATAAAACTGTATATGTCTTATATAACATGAAAGGAAATATTCTCGTGCAATAGAGTGAAAATAATTTACCTGTGGATTACCGTGAAAGCCATCTTGTGTCAGATTCTTAGGAAGCTCCATAATTTTTCTGGCAAGGTATTCCTGTTGAAACGAAATATATTACTTATGTTAAATTGTTTCTGTTCACATATATTAACTTTTGGTAAGATATTCCTTTACATGAACAAACATTGACTTCCATAAAGATTTTTTTGCAAGTAAATACACTTTCTTTGTGAATGATATTCATATACATCCACATACACTTTCTTTGTGTATGCTATTTAGGTATACATAATATATACATTCTTATCTGGTGCACTCACATACACTTTCATTTGGTAAGATATTCCCGTACAAGCACATCAATTTACATTTGGTAAGATATTCCTGTTGATGCACATACACTTACTATTGGTAAGATATTCCTGTAAATGCACATACACTTACTTTTGGTAAAATAATCATGTACATGCATATACACTTACTATTGGTTATATAATCATGTACATGCATATACACTTATTATTGGTAAGACAATCATGTACATGCATATACACTTATTATTGGTAAGATAATCCTGTACATGCGTATGCACTTACTTTTGGTGAGCTATTCCAGTAAAAGCACGTAAATTAACTTTTGGTAAATTATTCTCCAACAAACAAATACAATTACATCTGGTAACATGTTCCTGTACAAGTGCATATACTTACCTTTGATACAATATTCCTGTAGACGCACATACACTTACTTTTAGTAAGATATTCCCGTACATGCACATATACCCCTTTTGGTCAGATATTCCTGTAGAAGCGCATACATTTACATTTGGAAAGATATTCCCGTACAAGCACATACATTTACTTTTGGTAACATATTCCTATACAACCACATACACTAACATTTGGTAAGATATTCCCATACAAGCACATACAGTTACATTAGATAAGATATTCCCGTAAAAGCACATACACATTCTTTTGGTAAGATATTATTTTACAAGCACATACACTTACTTTTGGTGAAATATTCCTGTATATGCACATGCACTTATTTTTGGTGAGACATTTCTGTACAAGCACATACACTTACTTTTAGTAAGATATTCTCCTACAAACATATACACTTATATTTTGTAACATATTCCTGTACAAGCACATTCACTTTCTTTTAGTAAAATATTCTCCTACAAACAAATACACTTACATTTGTTAACATATTCCTGTACAAGCACATACACTTACAATTGGTAAGATATTCCCGTGCAAGCACATACACTTATCTTTGGTGACATATTCCTGTACAAGAACATACACTGACTTACCTTTGGTATAATATTCCTGTAAAAGCACATACTCTTACCTTTGGTAAGATTTTCCTAAAAAGTAAACACGTCCCTTTTAAAGCACATACACTTACTTTTGATAAGATATTCCCGTAAAAACACATAAATTAACATTTGGTAAGATATTTCTGTACAAGTACATACACTCACATTTATTTACATATTCCTGTACAAGCACATATTATACATTTGGTAAGATATTCCTGTACAAGCATATACATTTACATTTGGTATAATATTCCTGTACAAGCACATACACTTACCTTTTGTATGATATTCCTGTACAAGCATATACATTTACTTTTGGTATAATATTCCTGCACATACACTAACTTTTTTTATAATATTCCTGTATAAGCACACACACTTACTTTTGGTAAGATATTCCTGTAGAAACATATACACTTACCTTTGGTAAAATATTCCTGTAGATGCACATACTTTTACTTTTTATAGCATATTCCTGTATAAGTACATACGCTTGCTTTTGGTCAGATATTCACGAACAAGCACATACTATTACATTTGGTAAGATATTCCCGTACAAGTACATACACTTACATTTGGTTAGATATTCCTGTACAAGCACATACATTTACATTTGGTAAGGTATCCCTGTACAAGCACATACACTTACATTTGATAAGATATTCCCGTACAAACATATACACCTACATTTGGTAAGATATTCCCGTACAAACACATACACTTACTTTGGTAAGATATTCCCGTACAAGCACATACACTTACTTTTGGTAAGATATTCTTGTAGATGCACATACATTTTCTTTTGGTAGCATATTCCTGTACAAGTACATACAATTACATTTGGTAAGATATTCCAGTATGAACACAAACACTTACATTTGGTAAGATATTCCCGTACATACACATACACTTACATTTGGTAAGATATTCCTGTACAAGTACATACACCTACTTTTGGTCAGATATTTTCGAACAAGCACACACACTTACATTTGGTTAGATATTCCTGTAGATGCACAAACACTTATTATTGGTAAATATTCCTGTACAAACACATACACTTACTTTGGTAAGATATTTCCGTACAAGCACATATACTTACATTTGGTAAGATATTCCTGTAGATGCACATACACTTACTTTTGGTAAAATATTCCCGTACACGCACATACATTTACTTTTGGTAAGATATTCCCGTACAAGCACATACACTTACATTTGGTAAGATATTCCAGTACAAGCACATACAATTACTTTTGGTATAAAATTTTTGTAAAAGCACATACACTTATATTTTGGTAAGATATTCCCGTGCAAGCACATACACTTATCTCTGGTGACATATTCCTGTACAAGAATATACACTGACTTACCTTGGTATAATATTCCTGTTAAAGCACATACTCTTATCTTTGGTAAGATTTTCCTAAAAAGTAAGTACAATTACTTTTGGTTACACGTTCCTGTAAAAGCACAAACACTTAATTTTGGTAAGATATTCCCGTACAAGCACATACACTTATCTTTAGTGACATATTCCTGTATAAGAACATACACTGACTTACCTTTGGTATGATATTCCTCTAAAAGCACATACTCTTACCTTTGGTTAGATGATCCTAAAAAGTAAATACACTTACTTTTGGTAACACGTTCCTGTAAAAGCACATACACTTACTTTCGATAAGATATTCCCGTCAAAGCACATATATTTACATTTGGTGAGATATTTCTGTACAAGTACATACACTCACTTTTATTTACATATTCCTGTACACTTACATATATTTACATTTGGTAAGATATTCCTGTACAAGCATATACATTTACTTTTGTCAATATATTCTCCTACAAACACATACATTTACATTTGGTAAGATATTCCTGTACAAACATATACATTTACCATTAGTATAATATTCCTGTACAAGCACATACACTTACCTTTTGTATAATATTCCTGTACAAGCACACACACTTACATTTGGTAAGATATTCCTGTAGAAACACATACACTTACTTTTGGTATGATATTCCCGTAAAAGCACATACACTTACTTTTGGTAAGATATTCCCGTACAAGCAAATACACTGACTTTTGGTAAGATATTCCTGTAGATGAACATAATTTTACTTTTGATAGCATATTCCTGTATAAGTTCATACACTTACTTTTGGTAAGATATTCCCGAACAAGCACATACACATACATTTGGTAAGATATTCCCGAACAAGCACATACACTTACATTTGGTTAGATATTCCCGAACAAGCACATACACATACATTTGGTAAGATATTCCCGAACAAGCACATACACTTACGTAAGATATTCCTGTAGGTACACTTACACTTACTTTTGGTAAGATATTCCTGTAGATGCACATACACTTGCTTTTGGTGAGATATTCCTTTAGATGCAAATACACTTACTTTTGGTGACACATTCCTGTAGATGCACATACACTTACTTTTGTTAAGATATTCCTGTAAATGTACATACACTTACTTTTGGTGAGACATTCCTGTAGATGCACATATATTACATTTGGCAAGACATTCCTGTAGATGCACATACACTTACTTTTGTTAAGACATTCGAGTACAAGCACATATAGTTACATTTGATAAGATATTCCCGTAAAAGCACATACACATTCTTTTGGTAAGATTTTACTGTACAAGCATATGCACTAACTTTTGGTAAAATATTCCTGTAGATGCACATGCACTTATTTTTGGTAAGACATTTCTGTACAAGCACATACACTTACTTCTAATAAGATATTCTCCTACAAACACATACACTGACATTTGGTATCATATTCCTGTACAAGCACATTCACTTACTTTTAGTGAAATATTTTCCTACAAACACATACACTTACATTTGGTAACATATTCCTGTACAAACACATACACTTACCTTTGGTAAGATATTCCCATACAAGCACATACACTTATATTTTGTAAGATATTCCTGTACAAGCACACACACTTACATTTGGTAAGATATTTACGTACAAGCACATACGCTTATCTGGGATGACATATTACTGTAAAAGAACATATACTGACTGACCTTTGGTATAATATTCCTGTAAAAGCACATACTCTTACCTTTGTTAAGATTAACTTAAAAAGTAAATACATTTACTTTTGGTAACACGTTACTGTAAAAGCACATACACTTGCTGATAAGGTATTCCCGTAAAAGCACATAAATTTACATTTGGTAAGATATTTCTGTATAAGTACATACACTCACGTTTAATTACATATTTCTGTACAAGCACATATATCTACTTTTGGTGAGATTTTCCTGTAAAAGCACATACACTTACATTTGGTTAGATATTCCCGAACAAGCACATACACATACATTTGGTAAGATATTCCCGAACAAGCACATACACTTACGTTTGGTTACATATTCCTGTACAAGCCCTTACACTTACATTTGGTAAGATATTTCTGTACAAGCACATACACTTACATTTGGTAAAATATTCACGTACAAACACATACACGTACAAACACATACACTTACTTTTGGGCAGATATTCCCGTACAAGCACATACACAAACTTTTGGTAAGATATTATTGTAGATGCATATACACTTTCTTTTGGTAGCATATTCCTGTACAAGCACATACACTTACATTTGGTAAGATATTCCAGTACAAACACGTACACTTACATTTCGTAAGATATTCCTGTACAAACACATGCACTTACATTTGGTAAGATATTCCAGTACAAGCACATACAATTACTTTTGGTATAACATTTCTGTAAAAGCACATACACTTACTTCTGGTAAGATATTCCCGTGCAAGCACATACACTTATCTCTGGTGACATATTCCTGTACAAGAATATACACTGACTTACCTTGGTATAATATTCCTGTAAAAGCACATACTCTTATCTTTAGTAAGATTTTCCTTAAAAGTAAGTACAATTACTTTTGGTAACACGTTCCTGTAAAAGCACAAACACTTAATTTTGGTAAGATATTCCCGTACAAGCACATACACTTATCTTTAGTGACATATTCCTGTATAAGAACATACACTGACTTACCTTTGGTATGATATTCCTCTAAAAGCACATACTCTTACCTTTGGTAAGATTTTCCTAAAAAGTAAATACACTTACTTTTGGTAACACGTTCCTGTAAAAGCACATACACTTACTTTCGATAAGATATTCCCGTAAAAGCACATATATTTACATTTGGTGAGATATTTCTGTACAAGTACATACACTAACTTTTATTTACATATTCCTGTACACTTACATATATTTACATTTGGTAAGATATTCCTGTACAAGCATATACATTTACTTTTGTCAATATATTCTCCTACAAACACATACATTTACATTTGGTAAGATATTCCTGTACAAGCATATACATTTACCTTTAGTATAATATTCCTGTACAAGCACATACACTTACCTTTTGTATAATATTCCTGTACAAGCACACACACTTACATTTGGTAAGATATTCCTGTAGAAACACATACACTTACTTTTGGTATGATATTCCCGTAACAGCACATACACTTACTTTTGGTAAGATATTCCCGTACAAGCAAATACACTGACTTTTGGTAAGATATTCCTGTAGATGAACATAATTTTACTTTTGATGGCATATTCCTGTATAAGTACATACACTTACTTTTGGTAAGATATTCTCGAACACGCACATACACATACATTTGGTAAGATATTCCCGAACAAGCACATACACTTACATTTGGTAAGCTATTCCCGAACAAGCACATACACTTACGTAAGATATTCCTGTAGATACACTTACACTTACTTTTGATAAGATATTCCTGTAGATGCACATACACTTGCTTTTGGTGAGATATTCCTGTATATGCAAATACACTTACTTTTGGTGACACATTCCTGTAGATGCACATACACTTACTTTTGTTAAGATATTCCTGTAGACGCACATACACTTACTTTTGGTGAGACATTCCTGTAGATGCACATACTCTTACATTTGGCAAGACATTCCTGTAGATGCACATACACTTACTTTTGTTAAGACATTCGAGTACAAGCACATATAGTTACATTTGATAAGATATTCCCGTAAAAGCACATACACATTCTTTTGGTAAGATATTACTGTACAAGCACATACACTAACTTTTGGTAAAATATTCCTGTAGATGCACATGCACTTATTTTTGGTGAGACATTTCTGTACAAGCACATACACTTACTTCTAATAAGATATTCTCCTACAAACACATACACTGACATTTGGTATCATATTCCTGTACAAGCACATTCACTTACTTTTAGTGAAATATTTTCCTACAAACACATACACTTACATTTGGTAACATATTCCTGTACAAGCACATACACTTACCTTTGGTAAGATATTCCCATACAAGCACATACACTTATATTTTGTAAGATATTCCTGTACAAGCACACACACTTACATTTGGTAAGATATTTACGTACAAGCACATACACTTATCTGGGATGACATATTTCTGTAAAAGAACATACACTGACTGACCTTTGGTATAATATTCCTGTAAAAGCACATACTCTTACCTTTGGTAAGATTAACTTAAAAAGTAAATACATTTACTTTTGGTAACACGTTACTGTAAAAGCACATACACTTGCTGATAAGGTAGTCCCGTAAAAGCACATAAATTTACATTTGGTAAGATATTTCTGTACAAGTACATACACTCACGTTTAATTACATATTTCTGTACAAGCACATATATTTACTTTTGGTGAGATTTTCCTGTAAAAGCACATACATTTTCTTTTGGTAATATATTCTCCTACAAACACTTACACTAACATTTGGTTAGACATTCCTGTACAAGCATATACACTTACCTTTTGTATAATATTCCTGTACAAGCGCACACACTTACTTTTGGTAAGATATTCCTGCAGATACACATACACTTACTTTTGGTAAGATATTCCCGTACAAGCACATACACTTACTTTTGGTAAGATATTCCCATACAAGCACATACACTTACTTTTGGTAAGATATTCCTGTAGATGAACATACACTTACTTTTGATAGCATATTCCTGTATAAGTACATACACTTACTTTTGGTTAGATATTCCCGAACAAGCACATACTATTACATTTGGTAAGATATTCCCGTATAAGCACATACTCTTACTCTCGTTTAGATATTCCCATACAAGCACATACACTTACAATTGGTGAGATATTCCCGTACAAGTACAGACACTTACATTTGGTAAGATATTCCTGTACAAGCACATACACTTACATTCGGTAATATATTCCTGTACAAGCACGTACACTTACATTTGGTAAGATATTCCCGTACAAACATATACACTTACATTTGGTAAGATATTCCTGTACAAGCACAAACACTTACATTTGTTAAGATATTCCCGTACAAACACATACACTTACATTTGGTAAGATATTCCCGTACAAACACATACACTTACATTTGTTAAGATATTCCCGTACAAACACATACACTTACTTTTGGTAAAATATTCCCGTACAAGCACATACACATACTTTTGGTAAGATATTCTTGTAGATGCACATGCACTTACTTTTGGTAGCATATTCCTGTACAACCCCCTACACTTACATTTGGTAAGATATTCCCGTACAAACACATACATTTACATTTGTTAAGATATTCCCGTACAAACACATACACTTACATTTGGTAAGATATTCCCGTACAAGTACATACACTTATTTTTGGTAAGATATTCTCGAACAAGCACAAACACTTACATTTGGTAAGATATTCCTGTAGATGCACATACTCTTATTTTTGGTAAACATTCCCGTACAAGCACATATACTTATATTTGGTAAGATATTCCTGTAGATGCACATACACTTACTTTTGGTAAGATATTTCCGTACACGCACATACACATACTTTTGGTAAGATATTCCCGTACAAGTACATACACTTACATTTTGTGAGATATTCCCGTACAAGCACATACACATACTTTTGGTAAAATATTCTAATACAAGCATATACACTTACTTTTGGTAAAACATTCCTGTAGATGCACATACACTTATTTTTGGTGAGACATTCCTGTAGAATCACATATACTTTGTATTGGTAACATATTCCTTTAGTTGCACATTCACTTACTTTTGGTGAGATATTCCGGTAGAAGCACATACTCTTACTTTTGGTGAGACATTATTGTAGATGCACATTCACTTACTTTTGGTGAGATATTCCGGTAGAAGCACATACTCTTACTTTTGGTGAGACATTATTGTAGATGCATATACACTTACTTTTTGTAAGATATTCCTGTAGATTCACATACACACACGTTTGGTAAGATATTTCTATAGATGCCAAAACACTTACTTTTGGTTAGACATTCCTGTAGATGCACATACACATACTTTTGGTAAGACATTCCTGTAGACGCACATACACATACTTTTAGCCACATATTCCTGTAGATGCACATACACTTACTTTTTTTGAGACATTCCTGTAGATGCACATACACTTACTTTTGGTGAGACATTCCTGTAGATGCACATACACTTACTTTTGGTAAGATGTTCCTGTAAATGCACATACACTTACTTTTTGTAAGAGATTCCAGTCCAAGCACGTACAGTTACATTTGATAAGATATTCCCGTAAAAGCACATACACATTCTGTTGGTAAGATATTACTGTACAAGCACATACACTTACTTTTTGAAAAAATATTCCTGTAGATGCACATGCACTCATTTTTGGTGAGACATTTCTGTACAAGCACATACACTTACTTTTAGTAAGATATTCTCCTACAAAGACATACACTTACATTTGGTAACATATTCCTGTACAAGCACATTCACTTACTTTTAGTAAAATATTCTCCTACAAACACATACACTTACATTTGGTAACATGTTCGTGTACAAGCACATACACTTACATTTTGTAAGATATTCCCATACAAGTACATACACTTACTGTTGGTATAATATTCCCGTACAAGCACATACACTTATCTTAGATGACATATTCCTGTACAAGAACATACACTGACTTACCTTTGGTACAATATTCCTGTAAAAGCACATACTATTACCTTTGGTAAGATTTTCTTCAATCTAAATACTCTTACTTTTGGTAACACGTTCCTGTAAAGCACATACACTTACTTTTGAAAGGATATTCCCGTAAAAGCACATAAATTTACATTTGGGAAGATATTTCTGTACAAGTACATACATTCACTTTTAGTGACATATTCCTGTACAAGCACATATATCTACTTTTGGTGAGATATTTCTGTAAAAGCACATACATTTACTTTTGGCAATATATTCTTCTATAAACATTTACACTTACATTTGGTAAGAAATTCCTGTACAAGCATATACACTTAACTTTTGTATAATATTCCTGTACAAGCACATACACTTACCTTTTGTATAATATTCCTGTACAAGCACACATATTTACTTTTGTTAAGATATTCCTGTAGATACACATACACTTAATTTTGGTAAGATATTCCCGTACAAGTACATAGTTACACTTACTTTTGGTAAGATATTCGAATACAAGCACATACTGTTACATTTGATAAGATATTCCCGTAAAAGCACAAACACATTCTTTTGGTAATATATTCCTGTACATGCAAGTACACTTACATTTGGTAAGATATTCCCATACAATCACATACACTAACATTTGGTAAGATATTCCCGTACAAACACATACACTAACATTTGGTAAGATATTCCCGTACAAACACATACACTTACTTTTGGTAAGATATTCCCGTACAAGCACATACAATTACTTTTGGTAAGATATTCTTGTAGATGCCCATACACTTTCTTTTGGTATCATATTCCTGTATATGCACATACACTTACATTTGGTGAGATATTCCCGTACAAACACATACACTTATATTTGGTAAGATATCCCCGTACAAACACATACACTTACATTTGGTAAGATATCCCTTTACAAGTAAATACACTTACTTTTGGTAAGTTATTCTCCAACAAGCACAAACACTTACATTTGGTAAGATATTCCTGTTGATGCACATTCACTTACTTTTAGTAAATATTCCCATACAAGCACATACACTTACTTTTGGTAAAATGTTCCCGTACAAGCATATACACTTACTTTTGGTAGGATCTTCCTGTACAAGCAAAAATGCTTACTTTTGGTAAGATATTCCAGTACAAACACATATACTTACATTTGGTAAGATATTCCTGTAGATGCACATACACTTACTTTTGGTAAGATATTCCCGTACACGCACATACACTTACTTTTGGTAAGATATTCCCGTACAAGCATATACACTTACTTTTGGTAAGATATTCCCTAACAAGCACATACACTTACTTTTGGTGAAATATTCCCGTACAAGCACATACACTTACTTTTGGTAAGATATTCTCTCACAAGCATATTCACTTACTTTTGGTAAAACATTCCTGTATATGCAAATATACCTATTTTGGTGAGACATTCTTAAAGAATCACATACACTTTCTTTTTGTTAAGATATTCCTGTAGATGCACATACACATCCTTTTGGTGAGATGTTCCTGTAGATGCACATACACTTACTTTTGATGTGACATTCTTGTAGATGCAAATACACTTACTTTTTGTAAGTTATTCCTGTATTTGCACATAGACACTCGTTTGGTAAGATATTCATGTAGATGTACATACACTTACTTTTGGTAAGATATTCCTGTAGATGCACATACACTCACTTTTGGTGGGATATTCCTGTAGTTGCACATATACTTACTTTTAGTGAGACATTCCTGTAGATGCACATACACTTACTTTTGGTAAGACATTCCTGTAGATGCACATACACTTACTTTTGGTAAGATATCCCTGTAGATGCACATACATTTACTTTTGGTAAGACATTCCTGTAGATGCACATACACTTACTTTTGGTAAGATATTCCCGTAGATGCACATATACTTACTTTTGGTAAGATATTCCTGTAGATGCACATACATTTACTTTTGGTGAGACATTCCTGTAGATGCACATACATTTACTTTTGGTGAGACATTCCTGTAGATGCACATATACTTACTTTTGGAAAGATATTCCGGTAGATGCATATACACTTAATTTTGGTAGCATATTCGTGTACAAGCACATACACTTACTTTTGGTAAGATATTCCTATAGATGCAGATACACTTACTTTTGGTGAGACATTCCTGTAGATGCACATACACGTACTTTTGGTAAGATATTCCTGTAGATGCTTATACACTTACTTTTGGTAGCATATTCCTGTACAAGCACATACACCTACTTTTGGCAAGATATTCCCTTGCAAGCACCTACACTTATTTTTGGTGAGACATTCCTGTACAAGCACATACACTTACCTTTGGTTGCATATTCCTGTACAAGCACATACACTTGCTTTTGGTAAGATATTCCCGTACAAGCATATACACTTCCTTTTGGTTAGATATTCCTGTAGATGCACATACACTTACTTTTGGTAGCATATTCCTGTACAAGTACATACACTTACTTTTAGTAAGATATTACCGAACAAGCATATACACTTACTTTTGGTAAGATATTCCCATAAAAGCACATACACCTTCTTTTGGTAACATATTCTCGTCAATAATGAATAATTGTCACGGAATTCCACCCCGGGTCCTAGTTTTTAAATACAAACGCTGCAATATGTCGGAATATCACAATGTCAGCAGTATACATTTAACTTTAAATTGAAGCACTTACTTGTGTTTAATTGATGCTGTCTGGAAATTTCTGAACGTATACAAATATCACTGAGACTATATACCAGATCATTTATGTTTTTCCAAGGATCAGGTCTAATTTAATAACGAGTTTATATACACGTGTTTGACGATAAACAACGGTATTTTGCACCAGATACGATCAAATTTATGCTAAATATTCCAATTACAGAAGTTATCAATTGAATACTTGTTATGTCGCTTTAAATCATTTGCTCATAAGTTAGTTATACAATCAGTGGATACATAGTTTTAATATACTGATATGATTCTCAAATTGTATACTGCAATACTAAAACAAAGCAGTGTTTATGCATAAAATAACATTCAGTAGCACTTACCTCACACGGCTTCACATTGTAACGAATGAGGCGAAATTTCTTTTCACTGTTAAAGACATATTGTTTGAATATAAAATGTATTCAAATAGTCCTTTATATAAACTGCAACTGCAGCAGTGATCAATGGTTAGAGCGCCATTTTCGCATTCGGAAGGTCTTCGGTTCGATCCCCGGCCGAGTCATACCCAATAAAAATGGTATTAGAAACTTCCCCGCTTTGGGACTCAGCATTTCGAGGATAGTTCTAGATTTGGCAGGCCCAGTTTCAGTATAATGTGACTGTGTTGGGTATCATACTATATGTCTGCGGTATGATACTCCAGTGTTGCAGCGCTCAGAATACTGTCTCAAGTAGACAACTTCGCGATGTGACTGAACAATTGTTAAAAGCGATGCTAAACCAAACAACAATATAAAATACGTTGATCAATGTTGTCAGTTGCGTCGAACTAGCACTCATTGTTCAAGATAGAAAAGGTTAAGCGAATGTCGGTTTCTTTAGATGAAACATAATCGGGTGGCATATATTGTTGATTTAAAACGGTTTACCGCGTGAGAACTCACTAAAAGTCAATAATGAATTGACGAAATATAGGTTTGCTAGCAGGTATATTTTGAAGATGCAATCAGCATAATGGAAAAAAGTTAACTCTACTCATCGGTATGACTATAGAATAACACCGTTGGTGGATTCCCTGTCACCAGATTAATCGATATTCTAGTTTTGTAGTGAGCTTCGTGATTGCAAGGAACCAGAAATAAGAACATTTTAAAAGCATCTGAGTAGCCCAAACAGCATTGCATATAACATGGTATTCCTGATACTTTACATAACCTTGAAGCATACTGACATATTTTCTTACCAATACGCCTACTATAACAAGCATTGCCGCTTAAATCATGCAAAGTACCAGTACTTGATCGATATGTTCTTATTTAATTCGCGTAAATCATATTCAAAGAATAGGCAATTTCAAATAATACATTTGAAACAAAACTGTTTTTCAAAATGAAAATTTTTGCAAGCAATACGTAAACTCCCTGCCGGTTACAGGTAGGACTTTGTTAACGTACTAAGCGATTTGAAGGACTTGTTTTCTGTAAATGGTGACATAAAATTTGCAGTGTAATGAGAAAATGGCAACATATTTGTTAAAATTAATTTTCCATAGCAACCACATTATTTTGTCTAACTTAATTAAATACATGACCTGCATTTTATCCTTATTCCCCTTTATTCACATGTTAAGTTTTACAAATGTAGCTTGAATACTTTTTGCGTTACCACAAGATCCAGGTTGAATCTGTAATGTTGCCATTTTTTGTCCTAATGATAAAACCCCCTGCAGTATCTCGTTCTTGTCAATTATCAACATGCAAAGTTTCACAAACCTACCTGGTATACTTTAAGTAACACATTAGTGTAAGGGGATAACCCTGGATGAGAAAACTCTTGACAAGTCTATGATGTTTACATCAGTGTAAGGGGATACCCCTGGCTGAGAATACTCTTGACAAGTGTAAGAGGATACCCCTGGCTGAGAATACTCTTGAAAAGTCTGTGATGTTTACAAACGTATGCCGGACAGACTGACAGATGGACGTAGTTGAAACCGGTAATAGACTAATACAGCTTCTTACAAATCGGTGGCAATAACGTTTTAACGGTACTTTGGTTTTAATTCATTGGAAATATACATTATGAATCTACATGTAACACAGAAAATGTCATTTTTACCATAGATACCAGAAAATGTTGTTTTTTTCTTTCCAAGTTTAAAGCCATAACCAAAACTACCATAACAAACCATGTGTTTTGTCTAATTTATTCATGGCCATTATTGAATTATAAAATTACAAAAAAAAGAAAACACATTTAAAATTGATATTTAACAATATCTACTTCAATCTTTGAAATTAAAAACATTACTGCTCCCTATATTGCATCATTTCAATGGCCACTACCTAAATCAGTAAGAAATTGAGTCGAGCGGTCGTCCGGTCAACTAATAAACAGCATTAATTAGACATGTCCTAATTTAAGGTACGTTTATAACAAAAGTAGTATCTAAAACAGTTTTGCAGACATTTTCAATATAAGACAAAAGGATACTCTTATAAAACCAATACATATCCGGTTGGTGTCTTCGTAAATAATGCTGCAAAGAAAGCCATCTGTATAAGTAAACGCTGTTATGGTATCAAACAGTTTGTTGTCTAGCGTTTTGGCAGCCTGAAACATTTAAGAAATATCAGATACATTATAGGCATTGAATGAATTATAGAGCTGTTTTTTTTTTGGTAATTTCACTGTTCAAAATAAAACAAAACTAGTTGTTTGAGCATCAGTGAAATACCACTAGTTAATTAACTCTGCAATGGGCATGCTCATTCATTACTTCACCATTTCAATGCGTTCATTTGAAGAATATTCTTCACATAAGCTCATTTTCAGCTTAACTGTGAAAACTACAAATGCCGGCAGAAAAACTTAATAAACAGCGGAATAGCAAAATGAAAATTAGAAAAAATGAAGGTTGTTTTTTTATCATTTGTTTCAGTACAGTTTAAAAGAACATACAGAGAGTGTTAAGAAATGTTTCGTAATTTTTCTCATTTCACTAAAAGGAAAGTTCTCATATTTTCATCGAATTTACGTTGAAACTAAGAATAATTAGCCGGGTTTTCGTCTTGGCATTATTTTACATATTTTCTGGTCACAACAGATTTAGCAATATTGCAAATAAAAGTTTCACACATATTGTATTTTGCATATCCTAAGACAGCACATCAGATATCGAAAAAAAGAAAAAAGTTGTTTATCCGCGCCTTATTTAAATCAGGCCAATACATACATAGTTGCAAACGTTTTTATCAGAAGAGGCTATCAAGCATGCTGAAACATTTAGTGATGTTTCAGATATGTAAGCTTTGTATCTGATTATGAGCATTCAAGAAGTTGATAATCAAGTTGATGAATGCACTGGTGATTTAAATGACAGTGTAACATTTTTATAGCCATGATGGCAATGTGTTTGAAGCAACTTTTGCCTGTTGGTCTTAGTATACATATGCAAACAAAAAAGTTCACTTAAAGCATTTGGAGTTGTTACAGTCTTTTTATTGATCTATTATCAAATGTGAATTTAATCTTTCGTTCAACCGACCCAAGAAAAATCAAGGTGATCTATAAAATGCATTTGAAAATGTCTCGAGATGAGAAAAGGAAAGATTTAACCATTAATGAAAAATGGGCTCCAATGCTGGTCACTGCTATGTTCGGATTGAGTCCATAGCAAGTAGAACAGCATGTGAAATTGCTTCCTGTCTCTTACATTTTATCAAAAAATGTAATCAGAAGAATATAAGAAACTTTATATTTTACAGCGCCACCCAAGACAAAAATAGGCATTTACATCATCAGCATATTGTGGTTTTGCCTGCAGAGTTAACTCTTCTTACTATCATTTATAAATATTTAGAGAATGCACAGAATGAGGGAACATATTCATCTACAATAGAGTGTGCCAGTAAAACTATTTCTGTATAAGTATACAATCTCACTGTGGGCAGCAACTTTCAGATGTATTGATCTTATATTTAGCATCATTTTATACCATCAAAGTCTTGCACACGACCAGTTTACATAATCACTTTTTCCTGAAGCCTAACCAGTACTCGACGAGCACAACCACCTCCGCAAGTAATTATCAGAAATATCAGGTTTAGAAAACCCTACTATATTCAGGAAATGAGCATTTTGATTGTTTTGTTATTTCAAAATTACCCCCACCAAATCAGTTCAACTATCAGTCTTATAAGTATTCACATTTCCATTTATCAGTCAGACCACACCTAGTCCATTAACATTGAACTATAACAGTTGAGGGATCATTTTATCCTAATCTCACCAGAAAAGTTATCGAGGTTGATATTTTGTCTTCATGCCAGAAAATGTATTTCCAAGGGAACATAATTTAGTCAATTCTACATATTATTACCTAATGACTTATATTATAGAATATTTTGCAATGCTGAGTATTTTAAACAAGTGTTCTTATTTGAATTTAGTTCTTTATATGGTACGTTATGGTATTTTTAACAGTTATACAGTAAAACTCGTTAATATAATGATACTTTTAGTTTAGCTTTACAAAAATCACAATCAAATTGAATGGCAATGAGTTGATGAGATTTACCTTTCCTGAAAGTTGTAATTGTTAACTTATGATAGATTAAAACAGTACATAATCAATGCAAATGGAAATTACCAGTTTGCTGTAGTACAATCATGGCATTTAAATTTGAGCTACACCCGTTTCCTATTTTGTCAGAGAAACTTACATGAAGGGTTCTTTTGTTATGCTGCAGCTCATGTCTATGTTTTTTTCTCTATATTCATGATTAAATAGTTATGAATTATTTTGTTGAAGTTTTATTAAGTAAAAATTATCAGTGTTTTCGCTAATGTTGGATAACATTCAAACACTGTCATGGTCTTTATCAGACCTAATAATGTCGTTAAAAGTGCTAAAAAATGGAGAATATATAAGAAATATCAGACTTAACTACTAGTAACCTGTATTGAATAGGGATATCAATTTGTTACAGACAGTTCGTGGAAGATAAAACAATGTTTATTAGATTATAGAATTTAATACTTTCCAATTATTTTGAAATCAAAAGCAAAAATAAAAAAAACATTTTTACTGTAGCTAAATGATTTTAAACGACAATAAAAAAAAACGATTGATAATAAACCCATGCGAAACAGATATTTAATTATGAGGAATCGTGATAAAAAAGCAGATACAACCATTTCCCACCAAGAAACAATATTAATATTTGCAAAATTTTGGTGTGAAACGGTTGACTGGATCTTTGTCAAATATTTTCTTTTTTAATCTAAATGACTGTCTTGTTTATGTCAAAATTACTCACTTTATTTGAAATGATATTCTTGAGATAATAGCCATGGACAGAAAATAAAAGATTGAACAAGTTTTTTGTCTTTCTTGAACAATTTAGGAATATTGAGTTATGACCGTTTCGCACCAAACCCTCGACATATTCTTCACACATGTGAATACTGAGTTTTGTGCAAAATAGGATCCACAACGCTTTTCATACCTACCCATAATAGGCTAGACAAAATAAATGATCAGCTAAAGGCATCGTGAAGATTCTTTTGAAATGTGGATTGTGACTGAATCAATGAATGAATAGGGTTTTACGGCATTTACCAACACATTATAGGTTATTCGACGCCAACAGGAAGGAAAATTCCAAGTTCACTCTACATGTACAATAACAACAAATTAACATACAGATTAAAAAATACATCAACAAATGAATATGCAAAATGAACCTAGAACCTTGATACCTGCAGAACTGCAGAGTTTCAGCAAATTCTATCGTATAACTCAATTTGTCGCTTCTTACGACATGCATAAGCCACAGTGATCCTATTCTTGCCATCACTCATGGCTCCCTGAACCACACAGGGGTTGATAATATAACCACAATAGTTAACTTGACAAAAAATGATAAAATGAACATGACACCTATTCGGAAGATTCCTACCTCTCTACAGAGGTCGACAGTGATTATTTTCTTAGCCGGAACCGCACGGGCTGGATGGTGACTGAAACGATATAAAATATACCGTTTTTTTCCCCGTGGGAACAGGTTGTTTACGTGTGTTTTTTTGTTTGCAAAATTGCTTAATATGTTGTGATCAGAAAAGGTGTAGACTCACGCAGAGAGGTGCAACTGACTGATCATTCTTAGATTCATCGTAAATTCGGTGAAAAAAAATGAGAGTATACCTTTTGGTGAATTGATAAAAAGTTCCGGGTACTAAGTGTTTGTTAATAACACATTTCTTAAGCCTTTCTGTACGTTCATGCCTGTAACTGTACTAAAATATATAATAAAATATAACTTTCATTTCTATCTAATTTTCATTCTGCTATTCTGCTGGCAGAATGATTTCTTTTTCATTCAGTTTTTCTGCTATTCTGCTGGAAAAATGGGATATTTTTTGTTATATTGCTGTTCTTCTGAAGATACTGTGAACAAAACGGTGTAAACTCGTTGAATCCGGCTAAGCATCGTAAGTTTGAGTGAAACAATTAAAAAAAATCACATTTTCGTTCGCTGAAATGGGTTGTGCACGTGTACAAATTTCGTTTTTAATATTAGCCGAATCTGAAGATAGTATGAACAAAAAATGTGTAAAATGATGCAGAGATGTAAACCCAGCTAATCATTGTTAGTTTGAACATAAATTCCATGAAAATAAAGAGCATTTTCATTTTGGTGAAATGATAAAAAGTTACCCATTATATTCTCGCGGAAAGCGCAGTTCGGCAAAATGACACTTTTTTTCTAAGCGGATTATTTCCGCTAATAACATATTGAAACATTTAGATAAAGTGATTAGTGACAACCGCCAGTCACAATGTTTTAAAATGCGACTCCGCGATGAAACGATGAAAAAATCACATTTTCTTTCCCGAGAACGGGCTATGCACATGCATATGTTTCGTGTGAACTTCAGCTGAAGAACTTATGAGCAAAGAAGTGTAAAATGGTGCAGAGAGGTAAACTCGGCTAATCATTGTTAGTTTGAATGTAAATGCAGTGAATAAAGGAGAATTTTCATTTTGTTGAAATGAGAAAAAGTTCCGTTTTAGCTTCTGTTGTTCTTCTGGCAGAATGAGAAATTCTACTATTTTGCTGGCAGAAAAAATAATTTTCATTGTGTTGATTCTCAGTTATACGTATTAAGTCTTTTCTTTTATATAAAACCATATGAAACATAACGTCTCACTTCACAGTTACGCCCCTTTTCTCCATGGTGACATGATTCTTACGCTTTAAAAGTCCTATGCAATTTGTTCATTTTTGTTGCGATTTCTTGCTGCAGATGAGTAGAGCAAACGCTGGCATAGCATACTAGTATACTGCAATAAGACATTACTGGTGTTAAAAAGTAACTTTTATAGGATTTCAACACAAGCTTGTATTATTTTAAAAAATCTTAGGGTGTCACTGTACCATTTAATAAAAAAAATAACAAGATGGTCAACCTACAAGTTATTTTATGTGGATATACATTCCTGCTGCATAAAATTACAATGATATAAACAAAAACAAAATGTATATTTCAATTTTTTAATAAAACTCGAAAACAAGTAAAAACAAAATATATCTAATTATATTCTCAAAATTCTTACGTCGTCTGTATCGATTGAATACCAACCCCCAAAATGTGTCTAAAATAAGAAAGTGCCAGGCACTGGTCCAAGATAAATGTGTGATATATTTTGAATTGCCTGCACTAAACCACTGACAAAAAACTGATTTGTTTCATTTTGCATCCATGTATACAAAAAAACAGCAATAGAAATTATTCTCCTCACACTGATAAGCGACACGGACATTTTACTACATCGGTCAGGGGCGAAATAAAACCTTGGCGTCGTTGTTTTGCTCACACTTTCTTGGAACAATCTGTTCACCCGATGATGGAAATGTCGTGACGAAGGATCCTGTTTTAATACAATGTTTATAATCAAATACTAAATTTCCCTGCGTAGTTCCACAGGCATTGAATACGTTAAGGTCTTCTCTTCAACTGAATGAATTCACGTCAATTTTCAATGCGTGACTGAAAGTCTGAAAGACTAATATTACTCATATTATTCACTACGTTGTCACTACAAGGAACAGTGATGCTTTCTTCTTTGTTGGGTTACGTTGTTTCATTTCTGTTAGCAATATCTGTTAGTGTCCGAGTTCAAGCGCTTGTGTTGTTAGTTTCATGGTTCCCATGTTATCTGTGGTGGCCTGGCTATTATGGTTTGTAATATAGCTCGGTTATATTTGAGAGCTACATAATGCTCACTTGCGCACTCGGGGTAATGTTCGAATACAATAAGTTAAGCTATTATCCAATATACTAGAACTACCATACGGACTTTGGTTGTCTGGCAATTCAAAATGGAAACTATAACTATTTGAATGTTGTATAACTGTTACATAGCTTGTATGGTTACTCATTTGCCATTCGAGTCAAATATCTATCTGGACTTTCAAAAAGGGAATTTGGCCAATACTCGCCTGTACGTCTACTGTTAAGTACGGGGCTGTGTGTTAAACACTTAATAACATCTTGTTTATACGTTTGATCTGAGCTATGTATTCCAAATTGACACATTTGGTGTGATACTGCTGAACACTTGCAGCTGGATAAAAGCTTAAAGAAAGTCCGAATTCTGATATTAAGTTGTCGAGGCAACATGATTTGGTCATTGGTATGTAAAATTGCTGTCTATAAAATGGATATATCAGCTACCGCATGTGTTAAATCGTTGATGTTGCACCACTCCGTTTCCGAACGTTTAAGCCTCGTTTGACCAGAATATGGAATACAGTATTTGATTTTTTACTTGTTTCGTTTTAAAGATTTCTCCATTATTATTATTCTATTTATTATAAATTTTCTCCTTTTCAAAAGACGTTTTTTCTTATACAGCACACGATCTCCGATAAATACACGATAAATACTGGTGTTTTGCATGACCTTCCATATGCTTTATCCGTTCGTTTATTGTATTTTATGGTTGCGGCTCTTGCCGAATCTCGTAGTTTTTGCACCCTAAGGTTATGAGAAAATAATGAACCCTCATTGTTAGGATCGCTGCCATAGTATATTTCATAGGGCGTGCTCCATGCCAGGCATTCTTTCAGAGAATCATTCAGAATTCGTTGATACTCTAGTAACTGTTTAGCGTAGTTGTCTGTTGTATGTAATTTTCCTTTAATGACTTATGCATACGTTTTTACTTTTTCTTCTGATTGAGGATGGTAAGGACGACTTTTAATGGTTTTTTATACTAAGATCTCTTAGAAGACGTTTTACGTGTCGGTCATGCTGAATAAAGTGTAATCACAAATGTTTTGTAATGACACCTGCAGATTTGCTTGAAAGAGCTCGCAATCACACATATCTATTGAATATGTCCATAACGTTTAAATATATTTGCAGTTCTTTTATGATATATTTTGCTTGCCGGTGCATGTCTACCAGATCAGCCTAATGAAGTTCTTCAATCAACAGAGCTTCTACACACCTGATTCCGAGGAGCGTTATTTGGGAATATAGCATTTTTTTTTATACTCGGGCAGTTCCGATTGAACGTTTGAGATCTCCGCTTCAACATTTGGTACGATCTTCTGACTACAATCCCCTTTCTTACTTATCAATTAACACTCGATTACACTTAGATTCACACAAAATCTTTTTTCCCTTGTAATATAACCGCGTTGGATTCCTTTCAGCTGGTCTTTATATCGTTGGTATCGAAGCAGTAAAGTTCTAAGAGCGTTAAATCAACTAACTTTAACGTCCTTTTTAATATAGCTTTAGAACGTTAAGTCTTTCCGCTATCTTTATAAGTAAGTTAAAAATACAATAAGATTTGGAAAAAAAAGATAACTATTTATACCGACTATACGGTGGTACGTTAGGTTCGGTGTTCCGTTAGGGCCATCGTGCTATTAACAAGATCAAACGATGCCTCGACAGGTGATGGAGCCATGGCACAATGATGATGAACATGCGAAGTAATATCGCGTCTTCGCCATCGTACTCTTCGTATTTGCAACTTTAGTGGCATCTGTGGTACTGAAATACCATCTAAACAAAATGCCCGTATCGAAGACATTGACCAATGGCTTGCTCTGGCGTGAAAGTGTCATTGTCATATTTTTAGCGGCCGATATTTTTAAGCACAGAGAATTCATGGTGCTCTTGTTCAACTATACGAGGTGTGTAAAGCCTATAATACGTATTGTGATTGGACCCTGACGTGCACCTCTACCTCTCCTTCTTGCATGTCTTGATACACGTGATAACTGTGTAGCCTACACAGGTAAAAATGCCACGGATGTTAAACGTACGTTAAACGTATGTGCCAAAACATACGTTTACATATAAATAGTACCACGCGCGTTTAACATACGTTTCTGGCCATACGTTTAACGTATGTTTAACATATGTTTAACGTACGTGCCAAAACATACGTTTACATATAAATAAGACCACATGCGTTTAACATACGTTTCTGGCCATACGTTTAACATATGTTAAACATATGTTTAACGTACGTGCCAAAACATACATTTACATACGAATAGTACCACTCGCGTTTAACATAAGTTTCAGGCCATACGTTTAATGTATATTAAACATATGTTTAACATACGGTCAAAACATACGTTATTCATAGGAATAGTACCACGCATTACGTTACAATACGTATGTTATTCATATAAATAGTACCATGCATGTCAAACATATGTTTCACATACGTTTAACATATGTTCCAATACGTACGTTTTTCATGAAAATAGTACCACGCACGTTTAACATACGTTTGAGTACATATGTTTTTCTTGGAAATAGTACCACACATGTTCAACATACTTTTAAATATGTATGTTTTTCATGAAAATATTACTATGTATGTTTAACATAGGTTCTAATGTATGCTTTCAAAATATGTTAAACATATGAAAACTCATGAGTCATCAGTCGGTAACTTTAACAAACTTGAGAAGCTTGATGTAAGAATGCTTGAAGCGTTCATATCTATTTTGGTGAAAATCTTCCCAGCGGTATCAGAGATGTCATTTATAGAAATTGTTGACAGACAGATGGACAAAAAGTGATTAGAATTATAGCTCATTTAAAGCCTTTGGCAAGGTGAGCTTATAAGGCATAAAATGCCATACAAACAATTTATGAAAAAGGTATGACAGTTCCAGTTAATTATATTTTAAAAATATTACAAATCTATACAATTTATTTGTACACGTATCTATCTGATGTATTAATCTATTTTTTACTTCCCTCCATGAATCCTTTTAAAAATTGTTAAAAAGTTAAAAACTTGCAAATAAATCTGTTTATCGTTGTACTCAATGGGACAGACATCATAATTCATTATTTTGTAAACACTGTGTCTTTCATTGCATGCTCTAGACAAAAACTACCATAGATAGCAAAGGTGAAAGATTGAAAGACAAATAAAATAATATGACTGACACAAGCTGATCACATAATAACTCAAGGGCTTTTGGTTCATGAGAGTTAATAATAATGAACAATGAAATAAATCTAAGCACATTTATATCAATCATGATGAGAAAGCAGATTTCTTTCATTGATGGTTCACTTTTACATACTAGATTCTTAAATCAGTCACAGTAATTGTTGTCTTCCAACAGGAGTGTCACAATGTTAATCTGTATTTTTCTTTTTGTAAATACTTCCTTCTCATAACATATGTAGCAAATAATGTGTAAACTCCATTTAATTTCTCCATTATCATAGCAATATCAGTCGGTACAACAGCATATTTTCCGAAAAAAAGTTCATGTGTATAACAGACATCTTATCAACATGTAATTTTGAACTTCAGTGTATGATTTTGTCACTTGTTGTCTTCAGGTTTAAGGGATACAACTGTACCATCTATTTCCAGGTTTACTTTTTCTTCCAACTGAGCTATATTATTCCATGTCTCACTTCTCAGCAATGTTCCATATCAGTTTGTCACTGGAAAATAAATAATTATGCATGTATACACATTACATATAATATATACAAGAGGCCTATGGGCTTTAACAGTCACCTTATTATCCAAAAAATATTCTCATAAGTGTATTCAGTCGTAAGAAATAACTATTTTTGTCAACTCTCATAAATATAGATTTAGTAAATTAGGCTCCGCCCCCAGAGCCAAATCGTGAGACCTAGGGGCATGAAATTCACAAATTTTATAAAGGACTTATAGTCGTCAATAATCATGCTCACAATTTGTTTCAGAGTGCTTCCTATAATAGTAAGAAGATTCTTAAAGTCTACCTTGAATTTGACTGTTTTGGCCCCGCCCCTAAGACCTCATGGGGGTGGGGAACATAAAATACACCCAGGTATTCACCATCATGTCAGCAACAACAAATCACACCAAAATACATTCACATAAGTCTATTCAGTCATAAGAAATAAGGTTTTTTGTATTTTCTCTTCTGTACCTATCATCATTTTCCATGAAAATATAAAAAAAGGAAACTAAAACTATTATATGGAAATAAAATGTATTAACGAACAACGGCCCAAGAGGGTCTGAATTGCTCTACTGGCAACAAATGGACAGATGTACTTTTCAGAGAAAATGTTTTCTGGAAGTTTTGCTTCAACAAATCTTTTAGGAGACCACCATACAATGCTACATGTAAAATATTTAAGCCTCAAGCTTTCAGAGAAATTGATTGTATGGTGGTCTCCTAAAAGATTTGTTGAAGCAAAACTTACAAAAAACATTTAATATATTTTAAAATTTCGCTTAAAATGTGCCTAAAGAAGCCTTGTCGTGGGGGCATGTGTGGTCGAATCATGCTGGTTCAAGACCTTGTCCAAGATCTTGTGGTTATATAACAGTTAAACTGCTGTGCAAGTTTTGTTAAGATTCAATGAAAAATGATGTTGTTGTTGTTGTATGGTGTCACTTTCAACAATTTTTAAGTCATATCGCGACGGTGTCTACTTGAGACAGTATTCTAAGTCCTGTCACACTGGAGTATCATGCCGCAGACACATGGTATGATACCCCACCCAGTCACATTATACTGACAGCGGGCCGACCAGACCTAAAACTTTCCTCTAAATGCTGAGTGTCAAGCGAGGAAGCTTCTAGTACCATTTTTAAAATCCCGGCCGGGGATTGAACCCACAACCTTCCGCATGCGAGGCGGACGCTCTACCACTAGACAACGCCACGGTCTAATGAAAAATGAAGGTGCTATCGCGACTACATCATTTTCCCTATGTAAAACAGTGACCCCTGTGGCAGCCTCAAATTTTACTCCACCACACTTAAACAAATCTTTTAAGGAACATCCATTCAATGCTACATGCAAAATATGTAAGGTTAATGCCTTAATGAAGGTACTATCATGTCTAAAAGAAAAAGGTTAACGGACGACAGAAAATTTATCAGGACATAAGCCCTGTTGGCCTTTGACCAGTAGAAACCAGGGTTATCAAAATGTTTCAAAGAATAAGTACTAAATTAAGAAGTAGCAGTATCCAACTTGTGAGTGCCACCGGCAAGAAACAAGTGGGTGGTAGAGAGGGGTGGTCCAGGGGGCCTCCATTGTGGAAAATTTTGAAATTAAGATTGCAGGAGATGGCTTTTCAGCCATTCTGAGCTATATTTCAATCTTAAATTATGGATGAGTTTTTACTGTTTTTTACCTGAAAACGTCAGCAAAGTCTGAAATATAACGTCTGAAGTACGGCTTACACTAAAACAAGATGTATTGGCGATTTGAAATATATATGGGACATCATGTAGTAGATTGTTATCACCCCACACACACACACACACACACACACACACAATTAACCCTGAGAACCCGATAAATGACTGACAACATGTGACAACAGACAAAGTGTTCCATTTTGAAGTGTCCATCCAGCAAAAGAGACACAGTTGATATACCTCGATGTTTTGAATAAAATGGAGAGGTTTAAGATGCAAATTTATTAATGAATTCAATACTGTATTTCATTTATAATACCAGGAATATTAATCAATATGGTAATTTTCCCTACCTTTTTCAAAGACATTGTCACTGGTGAGGCATACCAGATTTGGACCATTACAGCTAGATTACCAGATCTATATAGAATTTAGGGGTCTTTTAAGACCTCTTCCTTTGTAAAACGCCTCCAGTTCTAGTATAAGCTGTTCAAGCTGAAACAACAGATAATTTGTATACTACATTTATAAGCAAATTGTTCACTTTATATGACTGTTAACAGTTGATGATAACTTATTAAGCATTCAATCTAGAGAATAGTTTATAAACTTTGATTCAAAATTTTAAGACAGTATGTCAGAAAAAATCACTTTATTATAAATTACAAAAAAAATCAAATTGAGGCTAAATGAATATAGTAAAGCAGTGTTTTATCCAGCTCCAATGTTTGGGGGTCATTGATGACCCACTGACTAAAAATCTGGGGGTCATCATTGACTAGTTTTAAACTCAATCAACTTGAATAAATAGAGGTGAAAATGACATATATTTTACTTCAACAGTTTTACTTCCTATTTCACACAAATTTTAAAATCAAAATTCCAACTGAAATTAACAACTTCAAAACACTTTAACTTCCAAACAAATGTTTCACTTCTGGCCCAACAAGTTACAACACCTGAAACTAGTTGTCTTTTCCTTCATGATGACAGTTTTAATGATCAGGGCCACTGGGTCATCAACTTTTCAAATTTTATGACCTCAGCTCAATCACCATGGCCCTAACTATTTATAATGAAAAACACTAAAATCATTTCAACATCTTATATTTCAGCTGAGCTTCATGTTTACCATTACTAAGCATTATACTCTTTGGAAAACAAAACTTTGTTGTTTTCTTTTTCCCAAAACCATTTCTCTCCTGGTTCATAGCTAGACTCATTTTAGAGTAATGTTACCTAATAATATTATAACATTTTAATGGTAACTTAACAAAAATAAGTTTTTCAAAATAAATTTAATTTTCTAAAAGTTTATTTTCTTTTTTCCATAACCTTTTAAACGTCCGCTAATGAAACATAAACGGCGTACAAACATGGGCCGGCCTATGTTTAAACTGGTATTAAAATGTTGCCCATGCGCGTCTCGATACCTTGTAGAAAACAAAATAAAAAGGTTTTCAGACAGAGTAACGTCCTTACATTTCAAACAACTTTCTTGAAAAGTTTCACGATTTCCACATGTCATCGTTATATACAAACTACCTAAAACTGGGTATATATCAGTGCTATTGTTGCAGCATACGTTTGTTTTCACAGATGTTGTCTTCAAACTATAATATTGCTTCGCGTAAAATTATGTATGTGATCATAAACTTCTATGCGATTGCATAAATATAGCGTTAATAACCAATCTGAGCGTTTACATAACTTAGTAGAACCGCGTGACCAGGGTTTCCCTGAATCAGACCATGTGATCTGCCAAAACAGCTAGCATTGTAAAACTAACTCTGAAACCAGCTTGCCGAAACAAATATGTGTAATTTGAATTTCTGTGTTTTTAAGGTTGCGTCATAGTGTACGCACTGAACAAGTTTGATTGCGTCAAATGAGATTTAATTGCGTCAAAAACACAAGAAACACACTCTGGAGAAAACACTGTATATTCTCTATATATTATGACAAAACACCATCTGTTATTGTTTAATATACTTGTATTATTAAGAAATTATGTAAAATTGTACCGAAATGACAATATTTTCAAACTTTATGCCGCGAAAAAAAAATATCCCTCATTTCCATCCAATCCCCCTCATTTCAAAACCCAATCTCCCTCATTGCTTTCCAAAAAGGTTCACATTTATCTATCAGGCTACCCTGATTCATACCATGTGATCTGTCAACACTGCTAGCAGTGTAAAAATAATAACTCGTGAAACCCACTTGCCAAAACAAATGTGTGTAGTTTGAATTTATGTAATTTCAAGGTTGCGTCATAGTGGACACAATGAACAAACTTGATTGCATCAAATGAGATTCAATTGCGTCACAAACACAAGAAACGCGCTCTGGAGAAAACACGATAAAAAATAAAAATCCTTTGACATTGCATTTAAGTCTAGTGATCGAGGTAATAAGCAGGACTGTGGTGTACTGAAGTTTCATAATAATCCGTTCAGTGGCTAACTATATTCCGGCTATCTAAATTACATTTGTTTATTCAATGTTTTCTAGATAGTGAGACAAAATTTAACCCAAAATCATTGTTTTATTTACTTGCTTAATGTCCCGTGGTTTCTCCATTCACACTTGATATGTCTTTAAGAAGTGTGCTACTTTTCCATTATTTATTTAGCTATCCAAACGCTATATCAAGATAGGGCCTGTGTCACTAGCTGGAAAATTGCCTGTGCATGGTCCCAGTTCAATATATCAATTAGATGGCAACAAATTCTTTACATTATCTCGAGTTAAAATATTTAAAAAAAAGTAAGATTTCACCATACAATTAACATAAGAACATGTTCTAAAAATAATATTGCAAACTACAATTATAATTATTGAACATACAAAGTAACAGTGGATGGGGTAAGGTTTATGGTTTAAAATGAAAATATTTCCAGTTCCAAAAGTTTGCATAGCTAACTGATGGATATCTATAACTACATTTATATACACAAACATAATACTAACCGCTAAATATCATTAAAAACGACGAGCATTGTTAAATTTGCCAGATTATAATCTCATAAAATTTGTTCTCTCCGTTCACAACAAGGGAAGTAACTCTAGCACACAAATCTATTTTCGTCCTAATGATGTTCACCCACTTTTTTTTTAGAAAAAAAATAATATTGTTATAGTAAAAATAATAGAAAATATATATGAAAACTTTACACATGATTTACATTTAATTTTAAAAATACCTATACATTTTTGTACTTACCTTGTTTTTCTTTAAAGGCGAGTGACTTCATCATAAAAAAAATCCCGCAAATGATCTTTGTTCAAATGTTCAGATTTTTACAGTTTTCATATTTAGCTGTTTTACGGTTTATTTAGTCTGAGTAAGACAGTGCCGACCTTTACCTTGAAAAAATACCAGGAAACAGGAAACATCGAGGTTGATTGACAATTTTTAATCTGTGGAACCATATAGGCCTGTCTCTGACAGAAGCAATTAAAGGATTCAAATAAACATTTTATTGCATAGTGTGTGTTAGTGAACCGATGTAAATACACGTTTGGTAGAGGTGAAAATGGGATAATGCAAAACCGAAAGTACAATCTTGTACAGAAGTCACAGGGCCATGATAATCAGGTAGATCTACTGTTTGTTTTTTTAATTCTTAATTATTTTTTTAAAAGATATTTACAATTTTGGTTGATTAATTATTTGTATGTATTGATTTATATGCAAAAGTTTATAGAAGTATGTAATACTTGACATTTAGATATATTCTTTAATTCATACAATCTTCATTGAGGCCCTCTATTTCACAAAAGGAAATAAAAGATGCCATTATATTTGACAGCTTCACAATAAAACAGATCTAGTTATATATATAAAATTAAGAATATTTAATACTTTATTTCAGTTGTGAAGCTGTTTCAACAGTTACATTCGAGTATGCCAGCAATGTGGAGTATGAAGAGGAGGACTAATTAAATATCGGACATGATGCAACACTCCATTAATTTGAAACTACCTAGATGGTATCTATTTGGATGATTATTATATTGTGGCTATAGTACAGAAGAAAGACAATAAAATATTGGGAAAATATTGCCGGTTCCTTTTATATCTCGTGTCAGATGTGATAATTTATCAGTTATACATGTAAATGAATTAAATCATTTGGATTAAACATATGTATGACACACATATGTTTACATATGGTTTTGTTAACATATATGAATAATACGTAACATGATTTTTTTTCAAATAAGCCTCTGCCTGTTCTAGTGTTATTCCCTAAAACAATATGTCCTAAGTGTTGTTGGAGATTTTAGCGCAATAATTATATAGGATTCTTAACATATTTTAAATGTATGAATCGAAACGCATATGACAAACGTATGTTTCACATGCGTTTAACATATGTTGATGTAAACGTATGTTTTACTATGTTTTTGATTGTCAGACATGTATTTATGATTCTCATACTTAAATTGGACCCTGCCTTTGGCTCTGCTAGTGATATTTCCAAAAATAGTGAGCGCCATGTGCTGTGGAGCATTTTAGCGCAATAATTATATATTCATTTTAATGTATGTTAAACATATGAATTGAATCACATAGACAAATGTACGTTTAACATGCGTTTAACATATGTTTGTGTTAACGTATGTTTAACGTACGTTTCTGTTTATCATATGTTTTTTTACCTGTGTATAAATGACTACATAAGTCAAATAAATAATTTTAAAGTGACTGCCTCAGAGTTTTACTTAAAATGACACAGACAAGATACATATAATAATAGATAGCGTTGCATAAATCTAAAACAGGTTATCGGGTCTCAACAAATAAATTCCCTGCACCGTGCATGATAAACTTTATTCATATCACGTAATGCACCTCTAATACTTTTTTACTCGTCGAAAAACGAGTACCTATAAGGGAAACGCCTTCAAAAGACAATTATTTAAGATCTTTGGGAGTGCCAGCTATAGAAGACATTCCAACCCAGAAGCATGCCTTGTTCTTTTACATGCCCGGTGTACAGCATCGATACACGGAACATCTTATCCGTAAGACTGTTAGTACTGTGTGAAATAATTAAGATACTTAAGAAATATCAAATGTCGTGAACGAGGATTAAACTCGGTTCCCCTAGCATACTAATCCAATGTCATAACCACTGGATTAGCGCGCCACCATAGTAAAACAGTCCTCCCCACCCACATACATCAATTTAATTGTCATGGTTGGTGATTACTCACGGATTTAATAATGACTGTAATACATACTTATACATGTATTTGCGACATTTAGCGATGGTTTGTGATATATAATGGTTGTACATATATTGCGATATTTAGCGTTAAAGGGTACCGCATGTCAGAATATAAATGGCCATTTATCGTTAAATAGAGATGTAACTAACACAAAAATCAACAAATTTTAATTGAACGAAATTTATCAAGTGAGAAAAACGATACTAAATATCATGATTTCAAGCGTTTCCTATATATCATGGGCGCCGCCATTTTAAAGCTCTTTAATGTTGGAGGTTTTCAGTGACGTCATAGCTGCACTTCCGTTCTAGTTCTCGCGAAAAATTTATTGTGTCGTTAGTGACTGCTCTCTTCTGATGCTCTTTGTATATACACTTATTCACGTAAACAATTGATAGATAGATATACAGTACATTAGTGAACATCGAAGGAAGACAATTAAACGCGAAAACTATTCTGAATTGAAGGACTTAACCATAAACATTGTTTTCTTCAGCGGAATAAGTGAGTGGAGTAATGCGATATGTTTTGTGGGCAGCGTTGTTTTTAGTTTTCCTAATATGTGATTTCACATTGCTTCAGTGTCAAGCTTCTGGTGACATCACGTGCAAAACGCCTTAATACTTTGGGGTAGGACTTAAGATTGCAGAATGAAGCGTACCAATGCCTTGGCGTACTACTACCCAAGCATACAATTTCTGATGATTTCAGTACGAAGGTGACCATATGCGACATACATATAGACTTAGTGTATATTATCCAGTGGGAAGCTCTTTAAAATGTGCTAATAACATATAGCTCAGCTGATTTCTGAAATTTAATTTGTAATTTTATATTCTCTTCCAAAATATTGCGAAATTGATATAGCAAACTTTCACAATCTTATAATTGCAGGCTGTTTAAACAGGTGTGATAATCCAATTAACAATAAAAACAAGAGGTAAATGCCAAAACATAAGGTGTGAAAACGACATGGTATCTAAAAGTTATTATTAAAATACAAATTAAGGCCAATTAATTGTGACATGCCCGATTAGCTCAGTCAGTTACGTGTCTAACTATCAATCCAGGTGTCTCGAGTTCGAATCCCCACCCGGCGACAGTCTCTGTGATGACTGACATACAACATTGTGTCTCAATATCATTTGTCTCTCACTGCTGATTCGAGTGGAAAAATTATAAGTTACTTGCGGTTGCTGGGTGTGCTCGAGTACTGGTTAACTTTTGCAGGAAACAGTGGTTAGGTTAACTGAACATCTGTACAGTAAACCCTCGATGGCAAAAAAATGATGCTAAATATTTAGTCAACCATTAATTGTTCATAAACTCATTTTATTAATTTTATAATTAATAGGCAATTTAGTTTATTGATATATGGCTTTTTCACAGTCAACTAGGTCATTATTCTTGAATAGACATTTGAACTACCTCTACTTCGTAATGAAAAAAGATAAAGTAAAACCTTTATTTATTCATTAATACATGAAAAGTTTTTTTTACTGTTAAAATAGTGTTCTGGTATACAGTTTATGAAAAATATTCATAAAATCATATAACATAATTTTTTTACTTGTAAGTTTGCATTGATATTGAAACCCTTATTAACTGAAAATGTTTAAATTAGTAATAAGGCATAATACTATGTGATATAACATCCTGTCATAAAGCCTGGGGTCATTAAACCTGGGGTGATTACGCTTATTAGGGTACAATATGCACACTGTGGCAGGGTATTTCTCATTACCACATGGTGTGAATTATGAAAGCTCAGCAGGGTGCCAGTAGCTGGACAGTAACATACACTTTGTGCAATATGCCTGTAGACATTATATTCCATATGACACTCCCTATAATGAGACACATTCATATATGTTCAGAGAACTGGTAGAATAGATAATCACCATATATCAAATTGGGAAGTAACACCATTTGAATAACCAAAAGACAGTGCCAGTTATGTAATGTTATGACTGACTAGCAAACAGTATATACCCTGATAGTACAGCATGAATGTGAAGGCTCGCCTGGATCTACATCAATACATCAATACATCAATACTGACGGCAATAATTACTTTTTTTATCAAGCTAAGGGTAATTTTACTATTTTGAAAAATTCAATCATCAATGTCAGGCTACATGATAAGATGTTAGAGTCGTGATTGATGGGTTTCGGGTTTGATCTCTGGTTCATGATCGGTGTGACTGTTTAACAGTTATCATCTTTTTGGGTGAAAACTTCATAAGACATTGCTGTGACATATCTGTATTATTTCTGTGATACATTCTAAATCTTCTAAATTTCCAATAGTGTGGTCATTGCATCTGCAGCACGTATTTTCGTCAGACGAAAGCATCATACACAGTTTTCGCAGCTGCAAAAATCTTTCACATGTGTGAACAACTGTGCCGTCTCACTATTTCTCTCGTCCTTTAATTAATTTAACTCTGCTTCTGAAATTTCTGGTTCAAAGTTGTAGGCCACAAGTCCTTCCCCGTTACTAAAATCCATTTTATTATTCTTGCTAGTACTTTTGCGGTGATTATAATTGCACATTTCTATATCTGCTGTTGTGTATAAATCAATTATGTTTTAAACCGGAAGTGCAGTTATGACGTCACGCAGGTATCCAATATGGCGACTTCCACCACAAAGTCGATGTGCGAAAATGACCGTTACAAAACGAGTTGATATATCTTTATGGATTCAAATTTATGCATAATAATACTATTAATAGAAAGCTGAACTCATAGCTATTCATATTATCCTGTTTTATACACAGGGTTGCGTTCCCCTTTAAAGGTGCAACATAAAGCAGCAGATGGTTTTGCGACATATAACGTTGGTTGTCACATTTAGCGTCGGTGCGACATTAAATGTTGCCATATTGTGCCATTCCAATGCTGTTGAATATATGTTTTCTTATTTGATATTCGTATTCATTTTACATAGCAATTTGTCCAGGTTCCTCTTTCGCAAACATTTTACTTAGATAAATAAAAATATAACTAACTGGTTATTTGTCTCTTATATAATCAATATCAATGTAACAATATGCAGTTGTTTCTTATATAATTAATATCAATGTAACAATATGCAGTTTTACTGGATCCAGTCTAAACTCATGATCACCTGGCTGCTTTTCTTAGATATAAGCTTTTAAGTATTTGTTGGTGAGACAGGAGCCAGGCTCAGTTTCACTAAACATCTAAACTCAGATTTTTCAACTCCATTGACATTGATCAATTTGCATGTTGTCCTTTTCTAATAAGTTAAAATGTGTTCCGACGTTAATTATGTGTGACCATTTAACGTGTAATAAGTTTGAGTAATGGTTGAGAGAAATTATCAATTTAGAGTTGAGGAAAATCTCAGCTTAATATATATATATAATAAGATATTTAGTGAAACCGGTCCCCAGTCTTATATCTCTGTATGTTTTCAAATGTATTTTGTATTGTACTCTTATGATTATTTTGAATTTAGATTATGTTGTTTTGATTTTGTCCTTTAACTTCGGTTAGTCACACATTTCCGCTACCAAACTATAATTGTAGATAAAAATATACAAAACTTTAGTAATTTCAAATTTTTTTTTTCACATTTACACATTTGTATTCTTACCTTTTTTCCGCAATAACCGATAAAACCACTGAGGATGCAACACAAAATAGGAGAAAAGATGAAAATAACGATTTGAACACTGTCAACGCTATACGTCATGGCAGCGGCGACATTCTCAGATGGTCCCCTCATATCAATACTTTGGAGATATATAAAAAGCACTAACAATATCCCAATTGTTAAAACGACACTTGTGCTTAAACAAAAAAAGCACGGAAACCAGACGCGATCAACCTTGCCGCAGAAATGGCTCCTATTGTGTTCATTAACCATATCAACAGCTGTCTGCAGTACGTCCTCTGTGGCCTGTAATTCAAAGTATGAAACAAACAGAACATAATTTAATTGAATTAAATTGTATACAGTTTCTTAAGAGATACAAATAGAATGCTAAAATTCATAGATTCATTAAAGACATAGCTGTAATAACTTTAATAATGAAAATGCTTTCTACTATTAATAGAAAGAGACATCTTTATTCTTCATATCGATACCACTCGATACCTAACCACGCACTAAAGTATATGAAGCTGAATAACTATGTTTTGGAACCATTAACTATAGATTTTATGTATGTCAAGATGTTGGGTGAGTATCTTGAACTAAAAACGGGACCTTCTGTAAGGCGACTGTGTCTTCACTGGATTAAGCTGTGAAAAAGCCTAGCTTGAAACTATGTTAAACAATTTTGTTCAAACTATATAATATATAAATTATCCTCAGGCTTCTTGCCTTATGATAAGTAAACTTCAAACAAACAAAATAATAAAATGATTCTAAAATTTAAAAATCATACAGACAAATAATCATATCAATTAACTATATACAGTATATTGTTTCAAACCTTGTAGAGTTGAACTAACTGTTGTTCAACACTATTTTAATAATGAGACCAGCTGTTTAGACAACGTGTCAGGACAGCATACGTTTAAGACTTGTTTTAAACTAAAACCAAAACTGTATGTCCGGAACACTTCATCCAGCATAAAAGTACACCTTTATGTTTGAAGACTGTTTCAAACCTTAGTTTTCCAACTAAATGAAAGCGCATGATAAAAAGCCAAGTTTCAGCACGTGAATAAAGTTATTGTTTGAGAACGGTTTCAAATTAATAACAAAACTGTATGCTTGGAACGATGCTCAGTTCCAGCATAAATATACACTTATACGTTTGGAGACTGTTCCAAACCTATGCCTTCGAACAAGATAAAAAAATCTAGTTCCAGCACGAAGCTAACCTGTTATGTTTGAGAACGGTTTCAAACTACAGCATCAGACTAAACTATTATGCATGAAACACTCCCCAGTTTCTGCACAATAGATATTCCTATGAGTTTCAAACACAAGCCTTCCGAAAGCCTATCGCTAGAGAGAATCTTTGTCGCAGTGCAGTCTCCCCCCAACGCAATTAAGCTCCTCCGAGGTTTCAAGCACACTTTGACGCTAAAAAATCTCAAGCAGACGTCTTGCAACTTGCGTCGAAAGAAACTAGCTAAATATGGTATTGCTCTATTACGAAGCAGTAAACCATCCTCATTTGAACCGTAAAACTTTGACTCTTATATTTAGATAAACACCTATTTTAAAATGGTTCATGATATTTGAATAATATTTCAATCATTGGTTATAATTGTATCGTTCATCTTTTTATGATGAATTATCTTTTATAACTTATATCTGGTATAATATTATATAATTAAAGCCAAAAAAATAGAGTATATTACCCCTTCTTAAAATAATTGCTACATGTATATACAGACATTTATGCTATAAAACAACGACATTATTTTGACAATGTAGAAGAATCAAAATACAAATTTTATGTTACAAAAATGGAGTAGGCATTGACATCGTAAAGTGTTTATTAACAGCTGACAGCTCCATATATTCATCATCTGGACCAAAACTCATTTGAGAAAGCAATTTCATCATAAATTGTAAGAGTATTAGCTTTTTAATACTAATACGTTGTATGTGTTTGTTCTCGCGTAAATATTGAATTTGTTTATAAAAGCATAGCTTTCTAGCCATGCTTTATTTCGCTACACATGTTATATTGTATTTAGGGAAGGGTCGTAACTAACGTTGTAAGAACTTGTGACCCGACTCATTTGTAGATATATGGCAACAAAACTTGTTCAAACCATTGCATTATATACACATTCGTTCAAGCACAAGTAATATCCACCGTTTATTGCTTTTGATAGGTCTGTGAATAACTTGATGAATGATCGTTTAGTTACATGTCTATCGTGTGGAGATGTTTATTAATAAAAGATATTTTGCGACTAGTGCCTGTGGTTAAACCAAATCTGTTACTCCGTCCATCAGATTTTTTAAAGATGTTAGAGTATTTTCAATGAGTTTCCTCTTAATACTCCATCAAACAGCCAACCAAATCGATTTTTTTATTCTTTCATAACGTATGAATGAAAAGGCGATTTTCCATTCTTCTATGAAAAGCCAATTTAGGTAAACTACTACTATGGTAATCACGGTCCAGTAGTTTCAAGCTTAACAATAAAATTTTAAAAATAAGAACACATGACCAACAGGAGAATGAGTATTTAAAACTTATCAAAACAGATTAAGAAATGGACCTGTGCATTGTATTATTACCATTTACATCGATATACAGTCACTGAGAATGTACCTTGATTTTAGATTCCCGTATCGTTTTGATGAAGTTCTGGTCAACTTCGAAAATCCTCGCATGTGGTCTGCCCTTTGAGACATCAGGACATTTGATGACCCCTTTTTTGTACGTTAAGTCGATGAAGAAACCATTTTCAACTGTAAACACGAACAAATTATAAATACATATGGTCAGCTACCACCATTGAGACGAGCTGTCTGATTGACTAAAAAAAATGTAAGGATGTTTTGGGCATATATTTTTATAGTAAGCTTAATTCCGGTTGGAAGAAACTGTCAAACTGGCAAATGATCACAACAAAATATAAGTTTATTATGTTTGTGTCAATAGAAAATTAGAATTATGTTTTGTGACTGACTAATTCATTTTATTAAGGAAATTGTATGGCCAGTAAAATTGGTGAAATTTACTTTTTTTTCATGCTGAAAATTGGGGTACCGACCTTTAAGGGGTAATAAAGATACTTTTGACCTCATTTTTGGGATATCTTACATGTAAATTGAGGCTAGGATAGAACTTTAATATTATATAGGAATATTTGGTCTGCGAACGATAGAAATAGTGAAAATTAGGTCAAACGTTATAACGTTAGTCTGCGGAAAACGCAATAGTGGTAGCTGACCTAAACAAGCGCGACAACATTTTCTAAATTTTCATCGCATAAACTTCTTTTGTTCTGTAAATGGTGCAAATGAGATGCTTGTAAAGAGATGGCAATAAAATTTAGAAATTTTCTGCATGTTGATTAATTTTGGCAATTTTTTCTCCTTTTTTCTCTTTTTTTGTCAAAAATAAGGGCCATATCGCTTTAAATAGCCCTCAGTATGTTCTACTCAGTATTTCAATAAATGCAATAGAATTGTGATAAATACGGTAAATTTTGACAAAATATATCTTTTTATTTTCTATTAAGGTACCTCATGAGGCTAAATTAGGGAAATTTGGTTAAAATGCCAGGTTTGACTTGTACAGTTTTAAGTAAATCCAGATGAATATTTGCATTGATGAGTGACTGGTAGTATATATTGCACTTTAATGTTGCTAAATCACTTTACAATCTCAACATACTACATTCAAGAAAGACTTGAGTTGTATGCTTTTTGGAAATATTTTCCATTTTGCCCTATTTTGTCTGGCATTTTATTGGCTAAAATGTAACATTCGATGGGTATTTTGTATCGAGATGTTTTGTATCCCAAATTCATTAGAACTGGTAACTATTGTGATTTACTACTAAAATCATGTCATCTTCACATGTCTTTTAATTTAAGACATAGGAAACGATGTATACCAATTTCATTTAATTAAATAAATATTGAACCGCTAAATAAATATGACATTTTTTTTGCATCTTGGTAAGCGATATTCCGAAAAGGTCTTGTTCTATCGGAAAGTATGTTATCTGAATGTAATTCTTTAACTGAAGTGACAATGAAATATTAAGAAATGGTCTAATTTATCATTCGGTTGTTAATTTTATTCGATCAAATTCATTCAAAAACATCTTTATAATAATATTGACACATTTATTATGAAATTAAAGAAAATGATCAAATTAGCTTTTTTCTATTTAATTTTAGTGGGTGGGGTATGAAATTATCACGTGTACACACTTTTATGCAAAGGAACTTTAAAAGTGAATGTGCAAAGCTATCATTACATATTCATATACTTGTTTCCAAAATTATATAAAAAAACAAGAGTTATTAGTTCAGGTATTGAAGGTCAAGTGTCCAAGTAAATTTGAATTGACGTACAGATTTGTCACTGGAAATTTGGTAAAAATATGTATACTATAATTTGCATGGAAAATGCCACATTTTGATCAAATTATGTAGCAGAAGAATAAAAATGGTATCATATTGTTGAGAAATATTTATTCTATGCATTTGCATCAGTATAATAATAAAATATGACAAATAAAATGCCCCTTTAAGTCAGCTACCACCATTGAGACGAGCTCTCTGATTGGCTGATTGTGGTTAAAATATCAACCCCTGTGTGGTTTCAGGGAGCCATATGAGTGATGGTAAGAATAGGACCACTGTGGCTCAAACATGTCGTAAGAAGCAACAATTTAAGTAATACGATAGAATTTGCTAAGACTGTGCAGTTCTGCAGGTATCAAGGTTCTAGGTTCATTCTGCGTATTCATTTGTTGGTGTATTTTTTTTTAAATCTGTATTTTAATTTGTTGTTTTTGTACATGTAGAGTGAACCTGGAATCTACCTTCATGTTGGCGTCGAATAACCTATAATGTGTGGGTACGCCGAAAAACCCTATTCATTCATTCATAATATCTAAACTTTAAATTGGTAAAGGTTAGATAACAGTTTGTCCAATAAAATGTTTAAAATCACATTCAAAATCGAACTATATTGACAAAATGTGCAGTTTTATACTCAATGCGTTCTTTTTGAAACCTTAATTCTCGAAAGATACTGAAGAAAGAAACAAGAAAACCTGACAAAACTCATTTGATATAATACATTTTAGTCATATTGTCAAAGTTACCAATAAATTAAGTTTTGTTAGAAAAGAAATCATCCACAATTTACTCATTTCCGAGCAATGTACATTTTTCGGCATCAAATGGTTCTTTTCAAAACCTTAATTTGCGAAAGATATCAAAGATACCAATATGAGTTCTTCACAATAACCATTTGGTATACTATATTTTCAATCACCGATACTTTTAGAGTTATCTTAATCAGCTTAAATTGATAAAATTTTAATGTTCCTCCAAAATGTATACATTTCCGAAAATCAACATTTCCCATTGTTTCTACGCGTGTACCGTTCAGAAAGATCTGGACCCTTAATAAACAATGTTAATTATTTTATTTTATTTTATGACCTTTAAAATGCAAGTATAATATATCATTCAACAACGAACATATAAAGATATATTTTTCATTGTGTTTTGAGGGAAATATAAGTGATTAAATCCAGGTATTTGTTTCACAATATTTTGCAGCGCTTTCGAAAAATCTAATCGTTAATTTGACAACATACAAATCCTTATGAATTTAATAGTTATATTAATTTTCTATGAAAAATGAACAATAGGGAAATTGAAACTAATTTTAAAATAAAGATTAACAGGCTGAAGGAATTTACGAGTGCTTTTGATGAGTAATTTATGTTTAATTTGACACCTTGAATGTGTGACGTCATATTTACATATATTGATGGTGGATTCACTTTTCAGAAAACTTTTTTAATTTTAAGTTTAAAATTAAGTGTGGTGTAAGAAAATCATATGTCAACTAAAATATTGAGTATATATTGATATGAAAATCTAGTGCCCAGTAATAAAAATCTAGCATTGAGTAAAGATGTGTATCAAGTGTGAAAATCAAGTGTCGCATATGAAAATATAGTGTTAAATAAGGAAATCAAATGTCGTATTAGGATATTGACTATATATAGATTAGAAAATGTAGTGCCCAGTAAGAAATATCTATAGTCGAGTGAGGGTTTTGTGGATTGAGTGAGAAAATCTAGTGTCGTGTATGAAATTATAGTGTCAAACAAGGAATTTGAATGTCGTGTAATGATGTTGAGTAAATATAGATTAGAAAATCTAGTGCCCAGTAAGAAAAATCTATAGTCAAGTATGGATGTTGTGTATCGAGTGAGAAAATCTAGTATCGCGTATAAAAATATTGTGTCAAATAAGAAATTTGAATGTTGAGTAAATATAAATTAGAAAATCTAGTGCCCAGTAAGGAAAAATCTATAGTCAAGTAAGGATATTGTGTATCGAGTGAGAAAATGTAGTGTCGCGTATAAAATTACAGTGTCAAATAAAAAATTTGAATGTTGTGTAAGAATGTTGAGTAAATATAGATTAGAAAATCTAGTGCCCAGTAAGAAAACTCTATAGTCAAGTTAGGATGTTGTGTATCAAGTGAGAAAATGTAGTGTCGCGTATGAAAATATAGTGTGAAATAAGAAATTTGAATGCCTTGTAAGAATGTTGGGTAAATATACATTTGAAAATCTAGTGCCCAGTAAGAAAAATCTATAGTCAAGTGAGGATGTTGTGTATTGAGTGAGAAAATGTAGTGTCGCATATAAAAATATAGTGTGAAATAAGAAATTTGAATGTTGTGTAAGAATGTTGAGTAGATATAGATTAGAAAATCTAGTGCCCAGTAAGAAAAATCTATAGTCAAGTAAAGATGTTGTGCATCGAGTGAGAAAATGTAGTGCCGTGTATAAAAATATAGTGTGAAATAAGAAATTTGAATGTTGTTTAAGAATGTTGAGTAAATATAGATTTGAAAATCTAGTGCCTAGTAAGAAAAATCTATAGTCAAGTCAGGGTGTTGTGTTTTGAGTGAGTAAATGTAGTGTTGCGTATGACAATATAGTGTTAAATAAGACAAATTGAATATCATGTAATGATGTTGAGTAAATATAGATTAGAAAATTTAGTGCAACGTAAGAAAAGTTTATAGTCAAGTGAGGATGTTGTGTATCAAGTGAGGAAATGTAGTGTCGTGTATAAAAATAAAGTGTCAAATAAAAAATTTGAATGTTGTGTAAGAATGTTGAATAAATATAAATTAGAAAATCTAGTGCCCAGTAAGAAAATTCTATAGTCAAGTAAGGATGTTTTGTATCAATTGAGAAAATCTAGTGTCGTGTATGAAAATATAGTGTTAAATAAGAAATTTGAATGTTTTGTAAGGATGTTGAGTTGTATAGATTAGAAAATCTAGTGCCAAGTAAGAAAAATCTATAGTCAAGTAATGATGTTTTGTATTGGGTGAGAAAATCTAGTGTCGCGTATGAAAATATAGTGTCAAATAATGAATTTTAATGTTGTGTAAGGATGTTGAGTATATATAGATTAGAAAATTTAGTCGTCAGTAAGAAATAAAGCGTCAAATTAGGAATTTGAATATTGTGTAAGGATGTTGAGTATAAATAGATTAGAAAATTTAATACCAAGTAAGAAAAATATATAGTCAAGTAAGGATGTTGTGTATCGAGTGAGAAAATGTAGTGTCGCGTATAATTGAGTTAATTAAAGTTTTTTTGAAAGTTATTCATAGGTGAAAAAGTTTCAGACCGGACAGGAAATCTCAATCAGACTGAAAATATCATCAAACAAAGTTATTTTGTGACCCTGACCGTTGAAGTGGGATTCTGGGTGTAACGCGCAACACATCATCATGTTATGTTGATAATTTATAGCTAGTATTAACAAAATCCATCTATGCATGACAAAATTAAAGGCCAAACACGAAATCTCAAACAGACTGAAAGTGTTGTCAAATAAATTCAAAGTGTGACCATGACCTTTGAGGTTAGGGTATGGGTCTTACTCGCGACATGTTGTAATGTTATGTTGATCATTTGTAGCAAGTATTTATAAAATCCATCTATGCATGACAAAGTTATAGGTCGGACACAAAATTTTACACACACTCAAAGTGTTGTCAAACAAACTCAAATTATGACCTGGGCCTTTGAGGTGCAGGTACGGGTCTTACTCGCGACATGTCGTCATGTTATGTTGATCATTTGTAGCAAGTATCATTAAAATTCATTTTTGCATGACAAAGTTACTGGCCGGACACGAAATCTCACACAGACTCAAAGTGTTGTCAAACAAACTCAAATTGTGACTTTGACCATTGCGGTACGGGTGTGGGTCTTACTCGTTACACGTCGTCATGTTATGTTGATCATTTGTAGCAAGTATCAACAAAATCCATCCATGCATGACAAAGTTACAGGCCGGACACGAAATACCGGACGGAAGGACGGATGGACGCTGCGATTTCTATATGCCACCCCAAAGATTTTTTTTTTGGTGGGGGGGGGGGGGGGGGCATAAAAATGCAAAACGAATTTAGTCACCTACCTACCCATATGAAAAACACTAGCTCAAAGCTCAGCAAAAATATTTTTTTTATTAGCATTGCCTGGTCAATCATTATATGATTCAGTACTAAGCATCCTTTTTATGCGATCGAGGGCTAACAGACAATCGATTAACCTAACCGCTCTTGCCTCCTGACAGGTTAATTAGTACTCAAGTACACCACATTTCTGCAACTGATAACTTTCCCATTAGAATCAGCGTCAAGAGACGAATGATAATGGAACGCAATGTCGTATATCAATCATGGAGACTTGACTAGGTTTGGATTTTAACTCTCGGCACCTTGATTGATAGTCAGACGCACTGCCGACAGAGCTAATCTCATTCGATCCAAGATCCTCAATTTAATAATCGAAAATCACATTAACTATGATTACTACCACTGATGCTACTTCAAATTATTCCATCACTGCTGGGTCAGGCCCGGTGAGCTCAGTCGGAATCCCATCTGACTTTGTGTCCAGAATTCGTGAGTTTGAATCCCCACCTATCCAGCAACAGTCTCTCTGATAATTTATATACATCATTACGGCTCATTGTCATTTGCCCGTCAATACTGAGTGAAGTGGTACAGTCAGAACTACTGCTGCTACTACTACTACTTCTACAATTCTTCTTCTTTAAAAATGCATTTTCCTTATTTTAATGCTCATTTTTTTATTTGAATGGCATTATTGATGTATTTTGAACATTTTGATAGCATTGTCATGTTTGAATTGTGAATTTAGAAAAAAAAATGATGCTTGGAAATTGGGGTATGAATTCATGATTTCGGAAGTCTACTTTCACTTTGTCACCAGTGTACACACTGAGCAGAAAAAAATCTCTTATATGACACATGACCCCTACTTTTCTCATCATATTTTGATAGTGCAGAGGTTGACAAACAATTAAATATAGGTTTCACTTCTTTCATTTGGGACCCTCTATGAATGACAAGCCTTCAAACTTTTATTATTTACTATAGAATAAAGAACAAAAATCAATGGTGGGGTTACACCTATAAGAGAGACTTGAGTGAAATGGGGGTGATTTTCCAAAATGTTAATTGTAGGTAAAATAACCTCTTTTTTACACTCTCATAGTATTAAATGACAAATTGGAGACATTTGCTTCATAAAAAACCACATTTTTGCAAGTGTACGCCTCAAATAAAGCATATATGTGCATATTTACTTTGAAATTTCATGAAAAATCACAACATTTTGAAGATTTTTTATTTTGGATGATTTAAATGTGCAATTTTTAACATGTACATTGTATTGAATAATGTATTTTGGTAAGATAATGTCTTCAGTGTATCATGAGACTATTTTGGTGTAAAAATTTTAATGGAATTAGGTAAACAAAAATTTTTTTGGGTAAAATTAGTCAAACACATCAAAATTGCATGTCGGTCAACATCTCGCGCCTGTATATAATGATCATGTAAAAAGTGGTATTTTGACAAAAGTTTCAGTATTTAATGCCTGCAACTTTGCAGTATTACTTCAAATTGGTATTACTTAGTAAATATGAGGTAATTATGAAATTAAAAAAAAAAGAGTTTCCTTATAGGCATAGTGCCACCATTGCAAAAAGGAAGTGCTTCCGTGGGGTAGTCGCATAATGGCGGTTATAAATAATCCTCAATTCTTCTTCTTTAAAAATGCATTTTCCTTATTTTAATGCTCATCTTTTTATTTGAATGGCATTATTGATGTATTTTGAACATTTTGATAGCATTGTCATGTTTGAATTGTGAATTTAGAAAAAAAATTGATGCTTGGAAATTGGAGTATGAATTCATGATTTCGGAAGTCTGCTTTCAATTTGTCACCAGTGTACACACTGAGCAGAAAAAAAATCTCTTATATGACACATGACCCCTACTTTTCTCATCATATTTTGATAGTGCAGAGGTTGACAAACAGTAAAATGTAGGTTTCACTTCTTTCATTTGGGACCCTCTATGAATGACAAGCCTTCAAACAACTTTTATTATTTACTATAGAATAAAGAACAAAAATCAATGGTGGGGTTACACCTAAAAGACGAGATAGAGATGCATGCGGAAACCGTCGATAAGCTGTGAATGGCGAATACCCATAACTCTGCGCGGGTCGTTTGCTTAAAAATCTATATTTCGTCTGCTACAGGTAATCGCTATCGGAAATATCCGGAATATAACGAGTGATACTCGCCGAGACTTTCGTAACATATCGACTGTTTACGGTATTTTGTTTCACTTAAATAATGTTTTACTTTATGAAATTTAAAATAAATAAAACAGTAAATAGAACTTGTTTATTTATTTCACAGAGAATGTATACACTTTTTTATTTTTAATGAAATGGCAACTTAAGCGTTATCAGTTAAGGTAAATTATAAATATAAAAATAAATAAAGATACCCGTGGAAAGTATTATTGTTCTACTCGGGTTCTGATTTCTTCTTACACCAGTAAAACTGGATACGCCGTATTTACTTTAAATATGTTAAAACAGATGTTAAACCCCAATAATAAAACAAATTCGTCAACAGCCGTACAATATTCTAACTTGTAGTGTATAATAAATATCTTCATAAACTAGGATTTTTGTATTCCCGTATCTAGTGAATATTAATTTTGATAAAAATGTTCACTTAATTTTTTTTTAAATATATATTTACATAATGCACAGAGGACATTAAAATGTATCGGTATGCAGGCCGTTAAATTGATACTTTTCCTAAATAAAAGATAGTGATAGGCAAAATTTCAGGGTCAATACAGGGACCTCGATTTTTGTTAAAGTATTTTTAGTTGTAGGAGTGGGGGATCGAACATAGGACCCCTGGGATCGTAGTCCGAGGCCTGGATCACTGATCCACTTCACTATAGTCTCTTGGTCAAAATCAGTGTATAGGAAATCGAGGACCATGAGAATATTATTAAAAATGCAGACACACATAATATAGGCATATTTAATTATATTTACTCGAGTTTTTTGCTAATATAATTCAAAGAGGACGTTTAATCTTTAGTTTCAAAACTATCGTGTTCTACTTTTTTTATGTAGATATTTTCTGAAATATATCTACATAGTATCAGATAATGGCACTTGGAGATGGTTATGTATTCATAACAGTAACGACTGATCTGATGCTTGAACATAAAACTCAATTTCATGTGCCAACTGATCGATGGCTTCTGCTTTACAAACGCTTTACATTAATACTTAAAAACTTAACCAAGTCTTGACTGGTTTCTCTATTATATTATAGATATGAATGAAACAATATGCAGTTTTACTGGAGCCAGTCAAAATCACGATCACCTGTTTGCGTTTCGTAGATTTAAGTATTCAAGTATATGATGGTAAAAAGGAGCCAGGTGAAATATTTGTTGGCCCCAAAATGAATCGAAGCAGAACCAAAGACTGATACACTTTGTCTTGTCCGTTACTCCTACTGATCGATAACGGGTCACAAAAGGTGGATTGATCGTTCAATAATCGCTAACGCCTGGTCATTTTCTGACCTATTTGACGATTTCAAGTAGTTCAAATGAGTTATCTCGTGATTATAATTATTAACTCTCTTCGTGAAGAAATCCAACGATTTTTGAGATTTTAGTGTCAGAAAAGGATTAATTGTAGTTTCTGGGATGAACTTTTCTTTAACGATTTAACGAAGGTTTGCCTTTACAGTTAATTTGTAATATTTTGTTAGTTTTAATATCATCCTACACTTACTAAGCTCCTTTTATTTAAATGTATGTGTGGCAGGTTAAGCAATTTTAATTAATTAACAGTTCCAGTCCCCTCACCCCCCCCCCCCCCCCCCCCACCGCTGCGAGAGCTTTAACAATAAAATATGGCCCCAAGATATGTTCATAGCATGTGGTATAGAATTTTAAACCCAGTATCCCCATAAGTCACACAATTAGACATGTTTTATGACCTGTTGTATGCTATATTATTTTGGTAATTTAATAACTTCTTAATTGAATAAATTTGGTATAAATAATTTGTTTATGTCGGAGGGTTTCATTTTAGGGGTAAAATGCGTTATTTTGCAAACTACATAAAATTATATACTGGAACGATAAATGTTGTTGTAAAGGGTAAGCGTCACCTTGAACGAAAACATTCATATCGTGATGGTGTCTTTTTTAGATTACTTAAGACACTTTTCTAAGCGCTGCCACACATGACATGAAACCCGATCAGTCTCATTATACTGACATCGGGCCGACCAGACCTAGAACTATCCTATAATAGCTGATCGCCAAGCGAGGTAGCCTTTAGTACTATTATTAAAGTCTTTAGTATGACGCCGTCGGGAATCGAACCTACGACTTTTCGCACGGAAGCGGACTCTCTATTACTACTTGACCACCGCTCCGACCATATATTATTGAACTATTTGGGGTATGGACAATATTGCCCCCAGGAGATCTTTAACTGGACTTGTCTTCATTATATTTAATACTGTGACTATTACTATTACAACTACTATTACACCTCATTCCTTATTTGTACTGATAAATATAACAAAGGTTTTTTTATTAAGCTTCTATTGATATTACTTCTATTTTAATAAGATTTTATCTCTCTTGTTCTTTTTATACTTTTTTAAAAATAACTCGTATATATTAATTACCTATTCGACTGATGCTTCGGCAAACACCGACACTTTACGGCAATGAT